>CM031086.1:3099162-3113673 GCA_018257905.1 Gillenia trifoliata | reverse complement strand
ATGTGGGAAGCTCTAGGCTTTCGCATGTGGGAAGCTCTAGGCCTTCGCATGTGGGAAGTTTTGGACCTTCGCATGTAGGAAGCTCTAGGCCTTCACATGTGGGAAGGTTTGGACCTTCACATATGGGAAGCTTTGGACCTTTGCATGTGTGAAGCTTTGGACCTTCGCATGTGGGAAGCTTTGGGCCTTCACATGTGGGAAGCTTTGGACCTCGCATGTGGGAAGCTCTAGGCATTCGCATGTGGGAAGCTCTAGGCCTTCGCATGTGGGAAGCTTTGGGCCTTCGCATGTGGGAAGCTTTGGACCTCGCATGTGGGAAGCTCTTGGACCTTCGCATGTGGGAAGCTCTAGGCATTCGCATGTGAGAAGTTGTAGGCCTTCGCATGTGGGAAGATTTGGGCCTTCGCATGTGGCATGTGTGAAGCTTTGGACCTTTGCATGTGGGAAGCTCTAGGCTTTCGTATGTGGGAAGCTCTAGGCTTTCATATGTGGGAAGCTCTAGTAGAACCATATAAATAGATTTTGCTTCGTACACTTGTGAGCATCAGTGTGCGAAGGTTTTCCCTTGTTGGGTTATTTTCCAATTGTTGAAGGGTTGGAGAATCATATAAATAGATTTTGCTCGCACACTTGTGATTATCAGTGTGAGAAGCTTTTCCCTTGTTGGGTTATTCTCCAATTGTTGAGGGGTTGGAGAATCATATAAATAGATTTTGCTTCGTACACTTGTGATCATCAGTGTGCGAAGCTTTTCCCTTGTTGGGTTATTCTCCAATTGTTGAAAGGTTGGAGAATCATATAAATAGATTTTGCTTCGCACACTTGTGATCATCAGTGTGCGAACGTTTTCCGTTGTTGGGTTATTCTCCACTTGTTGAAGGGTTGGAGAATCATATAAATAGATTATGCTTCGCACATTTGTGATCATCAGTGTGCGAAGCTACCCCTTGATTGGCATTGTAGTTCTCTGCTTGAATTGAAATGTTATACATAGATTGAACCCTTCGTTGGCCTACATAAGTATCACACACACACACACCAAATAGTAGGGCACATTGGGCTTAGTGCTCCCCTAATTGAGTTTGTTGCCCTTGTTGGTCTTTTTAATCCCCTAGTTGAGTTGAGTTAAGCTTGTTGACCTTTTGAATTGTAGGGCTTGAAGGTTTTCCATTGTTTGTGAAAGCTAAGAGTTCATAGGTACGAGTTTTACCATTCCCCACCTAGTTGGTAAGAAGAAGGTAAGTTCCTTTATCGCCTGGTTGGTGGAATGCATGACAGGTTGCCGAAGGATAAAAAAACATTATTTAAGGTACAAATGGTACCATTCATCACCTAGTTGGTGGAAAGAATGGTGAGTTGCCAGTAAACAATGAGGCACATGCCGAAGGGCAAAATTGTTCATTAGAGTTGTACCCTTCATCACCTAGTTGATTTTGTGAAGGTGAGTTCCTTCATCACCTAGATGGTGGGAAGAGTGGCGAGTTGACAAGATGCAATGTAACATATGCTGAAGGACAAAATTGTTTATTAGAGTACTAGTTGTACCCTTCATAACCTAGTTGGTGATATGAATGTGAGTCCCTTCATCACTTAGTTGGTAGGAAAAGTGGCGAGTTGCTAAGGTCCAATGCTGCACATGTCGAAGGGTAAAAATATATGTTGACACCCTTCTGAAGCTCAGTTGGCTTATGTATAAATGTGTTGAAGGTATGACGTTTATGATGATTGACATGAGTGATGCTTATGACATGAGTGATGATCATGTATGCATGTTGCTTATGAATGTTTTGCTATGGAATCCATTGTTTGATATATGACCCAAGGTTTGAGCTTAATGAAATATATGAATATGCATCAGAATATTGCTTTTTTGGCTAACCATGTTGGTTGTACCAGTTAGTTTTATTTACCTTGAGTAAAGTATGCATGTTGAAGCTCTAAGTTAGTGTATATAGTATCATGCATGTTGAAGCTTTATAATAGTAAGGGTTTTGCCACTTGAGTCATTGTCACTGAGTAGCCTTTTCTTTAGTACCTAGTCTCCCACTTTGAAAGAGAGAGGCTTGACCGTAGAGTCGTAGTAGTTGGATGCATGCTCACATCTAGTTGTCTTAATACAAACCATTATCCCTTTTGTTTTAATGAGATTGTTAAGGGTAAAATTCCTTCCTCTTGCCATATAACAAATAGACTTGGTGACTTAGCGGGTCACTGGGTAGAGCAGAAGGGGATGCAACATGTGTCTGGATGGTCAAAACCTTCTCACTTGGTAGAGATGGGCTTTCACTTCCTACCTGCTGGAGGGGAAGGGTCATAGAGGGGCTCCCTTGATGTATACATCTTTGCTTCGGCAAAGGCATAATTGTAAGCTTTAGTCATCACCTCGGAGTAAGTCTTTCAAGTATTGGCATTGATCATGTATTTGAAGAACACACTCACACATGCCCGCTGTGAAAGCCTTAAGGGCTGTCTTGTCATCAGCTTTGGCGCAACGAAAGTACTCGTGGCTATAGCGATCGGCATATTCGCATAATGACTTGTCATGCTTCTGGCGGATGGTGTACAAGTCATCTGCAAAGTGCAAACGATCAGTCTGGAAGATGTGTTGAGCCACAAAAAGTTTCCTTAGTTCGTCAAAGGAATCCACCGTCTTGGGTTGAAGGCGACAGTACTAGTTAAGGTCTCCACCAGAGAGAGTGAAGGGAAAAAGAAGGCATCGCTCCTCATCACTATGCATGCGATACGCCATAGTGGACTCAAAGAGGTTAAGATGTTCAATCGGATCTTCTTTTCCGGTGTACAACTGTAAGCCAAGCTTTTGCTTCGTCTTTGCTTGGAGAGGGGTGTTAAGGATCCTCCTTGTCAACGGGCCAGGCCTAGGGTGGTTCCAATCAAGTATCTCGGGCTGACGCTCGACCTTCAACTTATTTATTTCCTCCAAAAGATGTCTGATGATGGGATCTTGTGCAGAGTCAGACACCAAAATAGCTCTTCCTCTCAAGTGTGTATCGTTGTTTGGTGGTAGGGAAGCTTGGTCAGAGACATACGTCATTTCTTTAGACTCAAAGTGCTGACTTCTGGAATGCGCATGTTGGTAACCTCCAGAGTCTCCTACACCCTCTTGTCTTCCAAAGGTTTGTCGTTCTTTCCTCAGGTTGTCGACTCGCTTAGAGGGAAGTGTAGGACCAAGTTTCTCCAAAACCATTGGGTCGTTGATCTTCGAGCTTACTTGAATAGGCTTCTTCCTACGCTGATCTAGAAAGTCTCGACAATCACGATACACGGCTTTTGATCATTCAACCCCATCTATAAGAAGATGTCTTTTTTCGCTTCTCCTACTTCGAGTTGAAACAGTTGGGTTGAGAGAAGTTTTGTGTTGATCAACGTCTTGTTGGGGAAGCTGCTGTTCAGCGAATCTACCTTCCAAGTTGAGGCCAGATGCCCCTTCAAGTTGGCGAGTACCGAGCTGTCGATCTATAACTCGAAAGGTTTCGTGATGCCCAGTGACAGGTACCTGAGCCTGAGCTTGCCTTTCATCTTAGAGCATCTGGAAGACTTTCATGTATTGTTCTTGAAGGACTTCATTCCTGACCGCCATTTTACTATTTTGTGCCTCAAGCTTTTCGACTCTGGCGTGAAGATCGACAGGTCCTTTATCCTTCCTCTGCCGCGCACTACACATGAGAGGTGTATTGTGCTGGGTACTTTGGCCCTCCTCACTTCCCATGTTGGAAAAGGGTACTCGGTCGAACGGAAAGGTCTAAAAGATGAGACTCAGCTTGGTCAAAGTGGTGAGAGTAAGAATCAATGTCTTTTCCCACAGACGGCGCCAAATGTTGATGCACAAAATCGAGTGGACTTTGGAACAACGTAAAGTGTCATATCACATATGAGATGGAACTTGAATTAGAAGAAGGTGACTCAAAGAAAGGGAAAAATGTTGTTTCAAGGTGTTGAGAAGACAAACGCTCCGAAGGAATCAAGTTCTTTTCGAGCCCCAAGAGGATATGGCTTTGTTTGTGAAGCAATTTAGAAGAATCCTCAAAAACAAGGGAAGAGTCGTGGAAAAGGAGTGGTGAATCGTCTAATGATCTTGAAGCTCCAATTACAAGCAAAGAATCTTTTTGGTAGAAAGCAAGGAAATTTGTTTGATCAGGAAGACTCATCCTCCTCTAGTGAGTCCGGACCTTGCTTTGCTTGTGGAGGAGTTGGTCATCGTGCCTTTGAATGTGCAAACACCAAGAAGCAAAGGCGTAGAAAAGACAAAGCTATGGTGGCCACATGGAGTGAAAGCGAGAGTGAAAATTCACTTCATTCTCGACGAGTCCACTGATGACCAGGAGACGAAATTGCTTTTGTGGCAAATCGATGAGAATCACTAGTGATGACGATCCGGTGCGTGAAGATCCGTGAGGATTTCGCTATATGAGAAACTATGTCTCAAATATGACTCTCTTTTGATGAAACTTGCAATGCTAAGAGTAACAACATTGAACTCAACAAAAGACTCTCGCATCGCGTAAAGAAAATGAGTCCATGAGACTAGTCGTAAAGGAACAGAAGAGAAAATTGCTAAACTTGAAAAACAACTCGTGAGACATGCTCGTGGACAGCAGTCTCCTTGCCTTCTCAAAAGTGATTCAGATTATTTCGAATTGATGCCTAGATGCTCAAGTCAAACACCTATCTAGTGCTCGTGGATAGTTATCAACCAAGTTGTTGCACTTAAAGCCAGCAAATGTTATGTACCAAAATGCCAACTTGAAGCAACTGAAGAATTGAATGTGAGGTAAACAATAAAGTCATCCAATCGACTATCGTGGGCCGGAAAAGTGGACAAGATGCCGAGTTTGGGAAAGTCATATGGTGACAAGAGTGGTCTCGCTTTTGTTAAAATGACCAAGAAATGTTGGGACTCATAAACCCAAGTTTGTGAAAGAATCTCGCGCCTACCAATCCTTCACTCACCAACCCGCGGCGTTCTGCTCCATGTGTCACCACCGTGGTGAAGCCGGGTCACATTCGTCCAAAATGCAAAGTCGCATGCAACAAGAAATGACTCCTGAAGAATCAAAGGATCGACTAGTCGCCGAAGTCACCGTAATTGCCTGGGCTAGTTTGTCCATCAAGCTCAAATCTCCGTGCAAAAATATGAAATGGGTCAAGCAAATCTCCCGAAAGGTGTATGGTTGTTCTAAATGCTCTTACCGCCACTAAGCCAAATGTGTGGTATCTAGACAAGTGGGTGTTCTCAAGCCACATGACTGGAGATAAAGATGCCTTCTTATCTCTTGATCCCTACCTTGGTGGTGGTGTTCAATTTGGAGGAGGTGAAAAATCACATTATTTGGGTAAAAGGTGAAGTCAAGATTCCCTGCCTCCTCTCAACTAAAAAGATGTAATGGGGCTAGTGGATGGTTTGAAATCAAGCTGATAAGTGTTAGCCAATTGTGTGATTTAAGTGGTCGGACTAAGTGTTTCTAGTCGTGGCTGGCCGGGATTGTAGACAAAGGGGAAACAACATTCTTGTGCTACCAAGGTCTCGCCTGATCATTGCTACATACTTAATTCTCTCAAATCAACACTCTAGATGCAACAAAGCTACTGATGAGACAAGTGTTCTCGTGGGCATAAAAGACTTGGCCATGTAAATTTCAAGGATCTCAAAAAACTCTCAAAAACATGGTGTAGTAAGAGGACGCACGATCACTACTCGGATTCGTATGTGTGCAGCCTCATGTCAATTGGGAAAGCAAACCAAAGTGGCTCATAAGAAAGTGATGTATATTGGAACGCCAAAAGCTCTCCAACCGGTGCATTGACTTGGTTGGACCCATTCGCACCTTGGTCCATGGGTGGAAAGAAATATGTCTTGGTGATTGTGGATGACTACACTAGGTTTACTGGTGTGTTTTTTTGAGAGAAAATCGAAGACTTTTTCGCCAGCTTTTCACCGTCTACAAAGTTATGTCGAACGAGGCTCCAAACAATAACCGCACTAGTCGATGGCCCTGATCGTTGAACCGAGTTTGGAAAATGTGCATTTTGGATGATTTTTGCTCGACAAATGGGATTAAGCATGAATTTTCTTCGCTCCAATCACTCCTCAAGAAACGGTGGTTGAAAGGAAGAATAGGGTCTTGATTGAGATGACTCGTGTGTTAAGTAAATAGCAAGAACTTGGCTAAGCATTTTTGGGTCAAGCAATGAGTACAAATATATCATATTTCAAATCGCGGTGTTTCCTGTAATCCCGCACTTAATGACACCCTATGAACCGGTGGGAAAGGAAAGAAACCACAAAAGCATTTCAGAGTCTTTGGAAGTACTTGCTACATCCTAAGAGATCGAGAGAAATGATCTTGCAAAAGTTTGATTCTAAGAGTGATGAAGGGATCTTCTGGGATATTCTACTACAAGTCGCGATATAGGTCTACATAATCTTCGAACAAACACTCATCATGGAATCAATAAATGTCGTAATTGATGATTCTCACAAGCATTTGTCGAACTGCTGGAAAATGTGGAATTGATCTCAAGCCCCATTAGAAACCCATGTAGATTCCCACAAATCAAGAGGGTCGAAAGAGAAACTCATGTCAACCGTGTCCTAATCACGTATTTCTGGGCTTTTGGATAAGAAAAAGCCAAAATGGGTGCCACGGTAATCACAACGATGAAGCCATCATGGGTCCCGTGTATAAGGGTGTCTCGAACAAGAAAGCAAGTTGCAAATGAAGTCGCCATGTCTCACATGTGTCTCAAGAGGAACCTAAGAATGCCCAAAGAAGCCTTGAAAGATGAAGAATGACAATTGCCATGCAAAGTTAAGAACTAAATCATTAAAGGAATGATATGGAAGTATCATTACCGGCCTCCCAACAATTAATGTTATTGGAACCAAGTGGATCTACAAGAACAAACTGATGAGTCGAAATGTCATCGTAAACAAGGCCGCATTAGTTGCACAAGGCTACCTCCTCAACTCGGCGGTGTGGATTTTGATGAAAGTCTTCGCCCAGCTTGCCTCGCCTTGAACTGCTCGACCTCCTATGCTATTGCCCCGCCACTTGAAGTTTAAACTTTTCCAAAATGGATGTCAAGACTCGCCTTCCTCAATGCAGGTACTTAAATGAACAGGTGTATGTGGAACAACCCAAAGATTTTGAAGATCCTCAAGCAATCTTGATGGAGTATACAAACGAAGAAAGCTCTACTGGTTTGAAACAAGCACCACGCAAGGTATGATGTAGACATCCTCTCATCTTCTTGCACATGGTTTCTCTCGCGGGCTCACTTGACAAAAACCTTGCTTGTAGTGCTGGGTGGATAAACATGTTGTGATATCTCAAGTGTTGTGGATGATATTGTGGTTGGCTCAACGTCTAATTCTCTAGTCAATCAACATCACTATGATGACTAGCGAGTTTGAAATGAGTCTTGTCGGAGAACTTACTCTATTTTCTCACTTCAAGTGAGACAAGAGGAGAGGCTGGCATTTTCATTTCTCAAACCAACATGCCAAAAATCACATTAAAGTTTGGTCTTGAGAACTCCAAAAAGCTTCTAGGTCACCCATGAGCACATGTGCTAAGATGCACAAGGATCCAAGTGGAAAAAGTGACGTGATCAAACCTTGTATAGAAGCATGATTGGTAGCTTCATCGTATTCATTTCCAGTAGACCTGGATATTGCATTTAAGCCCTGGGGTGTGCTGCTCGCTTTCCAAAGTTGTCCTAAAGAATCTCTATCCGATGGTCTGCTAAAAGAATCATCAAGTATGTCGGGGTGGAACTTCTCGAGTTTGGCTTACATTACACTCATGACACAACATAAATCTCGCTGGTATAGTGATGCCGACTGGCAAAGCTGTATGATGATCTAAAAGCACTTCGGGGGGAGCTTTCTATGTGGGAAACAACCTGGTTGCATGGCACAGCAAGAAACAAACCTGCGGTTTCTTTCTTCAACCGCCAAGCGGAATATGTGGTACCAAGTTGTTGCACTCGTGGATGAAACAAATGCTTAGTGACTATGGATTCATAATCAAGTTTCTCATCTACATGCATAATACGAAAGCGATTGACATATCAAAGAACCCCTTCGTCTAACATTCAAGAACCAAAGCACATTGATATACGACATCACTTTATTCGAGATCTTGTTGAAGGTGTAATACTCTCACCTTAAACTCTTGTGCCAACCGAAACACAACTAGTTGATATATTCACAAAAGAATTAGGATAATCGAAGGTATGAAATCTTCGACCTGCCTATTGGCATTTGTGCTTAGTCTAGAATAGTTTCTGAATAGCTATGCTTCCACTGCCTTTTTCTCGCAGGCATATTTTTGATTAGTCATCTCACTCATCAAACAAATGCCTACTCCTGTTTCCTCTCGGGCTTGCTTCTCTTCAAGGTCACATGGTACTATAATGTGTGGATTCTACTTAGTAAATATTGACTATGATGTCAAAGGTTCTCCCTTCCAAAATATGATGGCCTCTCGAAAAATCATTTTTCCTAACTCACAAAAGCTTAGTGAATTTGTTTGTTAAGTCTACTTTTGGTCTTAACTGAGACATAGTGCTTATACTGGGCTTCTATAATCCTGAATTCCTTTGGCATATGACCATCTCCCAGTGGTATTTATTTCTACATTTGTGTGTGCTTGCTCTACATCAACAACAATTTTAAAAAAAAAAAAAAAAAAAAAAGGGAAAACATCCCTTAAAATTTAGGAGCGAAGACCGCATTCTTTCAACAATATGAAATTCTTTTATAACTCCTTCCTGGCCAAATACTATTCCATGCAATGTCATGATGTTTTCACATCTTGTCCTCATCAAATTCAAAATTGAATTTCAAGCTGCCTTACTCAAACTCTGTACTTACTTTGATAGGACTTGCATCTTACTTCTATGCCTTATCACCATTCTCATTTCATAGAAATTCCATCTTTATCATTGACTCATTTTTGTTCATATTATTATGTAGCAAGTGTTAATTCTTAAGCTCAATGGATTATTAAAAGTTTTAGTGGACTCGCGACATTCGCTTTGGCCTTGTTAGCAAGGAAATATGATTTCATGATGGCCATCAACCATCCCCTTCCCTTTACCTTTGACACATCATAAAGTTATATAATGAATAAGTCCAATCCTAATATTATTGTCTATATATGTTTGAAGAGTAGCTCTTGAGAACCCATTGCATTCATTTTTTTATTTTTTTTTATTTAATGTTTTCTTTATCTTGGAAGCATGGTTGTTGAAATTATTTTATTCCCTCTTTCTTTGCATCTGCCTAGTTGTTATCCTGCTGATGCAAAAAGCTTACCGTGCTCTTCCTTGATCTTGGTACCATGTGTGTTGTCATGTTCAATCGAAAGCCGACTGGGTACACCGTGATTGTTTTTCACAAACACACGCTGCTGACATATCTCATTTCCACTAGTATTAATGCTCCAGCCGATAAGAGAGAAACAGTGGCTATTTATGTCATTCCCGCTTCTAGTCTCCTCCCCCGCCACCCGAGCTTCTCCTTTTTTCTCGGTGGTTCCGAGAAAATCTCGACTTGTGGGCCTCTACACTTTCGCCGCTTAAATATCGTCGCCATTTTTTGGAAAGTTCAATTTCCTCTCCAATTTTTTTCAAAACCTCACGCCTTTTCCAACCCATTTTCTCTTAACCTGCCTCAAATCCTCTCTCTTGACCACCTAAAAATCCTCCCTCTCCATGGCTTCCTCTTCTTCCTCATCTCGCACGACGCACTCAGGGGATCCCGATCTTCGCCTCCGTCTGATCAGAGAGATCCGCCACCGAAGTTAGTCGATGGAGCGTTTCGATTTCTTCAACAACGCGCTGTGACCAGATTTTCATCATTATTTCGCAATGCCGCTTCGGGGTTTTTCACCGCGGTTCCTTCCTGACCTCCTCCACCCCATTGCAGACAATGATTTATTTGATCGAAAAATACAAACTTTACATCACAACCAAATCCACTGGAGAAATTAATTTGTCGGGTGTTGGAGTTCTATGCCAATCTTCCACCGACTTCTTCCAAGTATGGGGTCCGTGTGTGTATGTTCGAAATGTGTCACTTCCTTTTTCCCCCGATGTCATTGCACATATTTATGATCTCCGCTCTTCATCCTTCAACCGATGTCGGTATTTTGCGGATGCTACCGCTATACTATCGGAAATGTCCTATCATCGATGCTTATGTCGTATCCATCCATTCCTTTGAAAAACTCTCAAGTGTATAAATCCCATCTCTCCCCTCACCATAAAGGTTTTCCGATTTTTTTATTCGTGAGAAATGTCATCCCCACTTCCAATAATGCCAATCCCGACCATCCTCGCCAAGCAAATTGTCTATGCCATGCTTAATGGTCTTGAGGTTCCTTCTACCTTATGTTTGACTCCTTATCCTCTCAAAAGCCCGAGTCTCCCGAGGTTCCTCAGGCGCCCAATCTCATCACTCCTCCGCCTCACAAAATCAACGAGTGCCTCCATCGATGACGACGTTGGATTACTTACCACGGCTCTTACTGCTCGTCTCTCGGATCTAAGTGCCACTTATGTCCGCGCGTATCCGGCATCTCGCCCCTCCTCCTCCTCCATCGCTTCAATGTGGGAAGCTCTAGGCTTTCGCATGTGGGAAGCTCTAGGCCTTCGCATGTGGGAAGTTTTGGACCTTCGCATGTAGGAAGCTCTAGGCCTTCACATGTGGGAAGGTTTGGACCTTCACATATGGGAAGCTTTGGACCTTTGCATGTGTGAAGCTTTGGACCTTCGCATGTGGGAAGCTTTGGGCCTTCACATGTGGGAAGCTTTGGACCTCGCATGTGGGAAGCTCTAGGCATTCGCATGTGGGAAGCTCTAGGCCTTCGCATGTGGGAAGCTTTGGGCCTTCGCATGTGGGAAGCTTTGGACCTCGCATGTGGGAAGCTCTTGGACCTTCGCATGTGGGAAGCTCTAGGCATTCGCATGTGAGAAGTTGTAGGCCTTCGCATGTGGGAAGATTTGGGCCTTCGCATGTGGCATGTGTGAAGCTTTGGACCTTTGCATGTGGGAAGCTCTAGGCTTTCGTATGTGGGAAGCTCTAGGCTTTCATATGTGGGAAGCTCTAGTAGAACCATATAAATAGATTTTGCTTCGTACACTTGTGAGCATCAGTGTGCGAAGGTTTTCCCTTGTTGGGTTATTTTCCAATTGTTGAAGGGTTGGAGAATCATATAAATAGATTTTGCTCGCACACTTGTGATTATCAGTGTGCGAAGCTTTTCCCTTGTTGGGTTATTCTCCAATTGTTGAAGGGTTGGAGAATCATATAAATAGATTTTGCTTCGCACACTTGTGATCATCAGTGTGCGAAGCTTTTCCCTTGTTGGGTTATTCTCCAATTGTTGAAAGGTTGGAGAATCATATAAATAGATTTTGCTTCGCACACTTGTGATCATCAGTGTGCGAACGTTTTTCGTTGTTGGGTTATTCTCCACCTATTAAAGGGTTGGAGAATCATATAAATAGATTATGCTTCGCACACTTGTGATCATCAGTGTGCGAAGCTACCCCTTGATTGCCATTGTAGTTCTCTGCTTGAATTGAAATGTTATACATAGCTTGAAGCCTTCGTTGGCCTACATAAGTATCACACACACACCAAATAGTAGGGCACATTGAGCTTAGTGCTCCCCTAATTGGGTTTGTTGCCCTTGTTGGGCTTTTTAATCCCCTAGTTGAGTTGAGTTAAGCTTGTTGACCTTTTGAATTGTAGGGTTTGAGGGTTTTCCATTGTTTGTGAAAGATAAGAGTTCATAGGTACGAGTTTTACTATTCCCCACCTAGTTGGTAAGAAGAAGGTAAGTTCCTTTATCGCTTGGTTGGTGGAATGCATGACAGGTTGCCGAAGGATAAAAAAACATTGTTTAAGGTACAAATTGTACCATTCATCACCTAGTTGGTGGAAAGAATGGCGAGTTGCCAGTAAACAATGAGGCACATGCCGAAGGGCAAAATTGTTCATTAGAGTTGTACCCTTCATCACCTAATTGATTTTGTGAAGGTGAGTTCCTTCATCACCTAGATGGTGGGAAGAGTGGCGAGTTGCCAAGGTGCAATGTAACATATGCTGAAGGACAAAATTGTTTATTAGCGTACTAGTTGTACCCTTCATCACCTAGTTGGTGATGTGAATGTGAGTCCCTTCATCACTTAGTTGGTAGGAAAAGTGGCGAGTTGCTAAGGTCCAATGCAGCACATGTCGAAGGGCAAAAATATGTGTTGACACCCTTCTGAAGCTCAGTTGGCTTATGTATAAATGTGTTGAAGGTATGACGTTTATGATGATTGACATGAGTAATGCTTACGACATGAGTGATGATCATGTATGCATGTTGCTTATGAATGTTTTGCTATGGAATCCATTGTTTGGATATATGACCCAAGGTTTGAGCTTAATGAAATATATGAATATGCATCAGAATATTGCTTTTTTGGCTAACCATGTTGGTTGTACCAGTTAGTTTTATTTACCTTGAGTAAAGTATGCATGTTGAAGCTCTAAGTTAGTGTATATAGTATCATGCATGTTGAAGCTTTATAATAGTAATGGTTTTGCCACTTGAGTCATTGTCACTGAGTAACCTTTTCTTTAGTACCTAGTCTCCCACTTTGAAAGAGAGAGGCTTGACCGTAGAGTCATAGTAGTTGAATGCATGCTCACATCTGGTTGTCTTAATACAAACCATTATCCCTTTTGTTTTAATGAGATTGTTAAGGGTAAAATTCCTTCCTCTTGCCATATAACAAATAGACTTGGTGACTTAGCGGGTCGTTGGGTAGAGCAGAAGGGGATGCAACATGTGTCTGGATGGTCAAAACCTTCTCACTTGGTAGAGATGGGCTTTCACTTCCTACCTGCTGGAGGGGAAGGGTCATAGAGGGGCTCCCTTGATGTATACATCTTTGCTTCGGCAAAGGCATGATTGTAAGCTTTAGTCATCACCTCGGAGTAAGTCTTTCAAGTATTGGCATTGATAATGTATTTGAAGAACACACTCACACATGCCCGCTGTGAAAGCCTTAAGGGCTGTCTTGTCATCAGCTTCGGCGCAACGAGAGTACTCGTGGCTAAAGCGACCGGCATATTCGCGTAATGACTTGTCATGCTTCTCGCGGATGGTGTACAAGTCATCTGTAGAGTCCAAACGATCAGTCTGGAAGATGTGTTGAGCCACAAAAAGTTTCCTTAGTTCGTCAAAGGAATCCACCATCTTGGGTTGAAGGCGACAGTACTAGTTAAGGTCTCCATCAGAGAGAGTGAAGGGAAAAAGAAGGAATCGCTCCTCATCACTATGCATGCGATACGCCATAGTGGACTCAAAGAGGTTAAGATGTTCAATCGGATCTTCTTTTCCGGTGTACAGCTGTAAGCCAAGCTTTTGCTTCGTCTTTGCTTGGAGAGGGGTGTTAAGGATCCTCCTTGTCAACGGGCCAGGCCTAGGGTGGTTCCAATCAAGTATCTCGGGCTGACGCTCGACCTTCAACTTATTTATTTCCTCCAAAAGATGTCTGATGATGGGATCTTGTGCGGAGTCAGACACCAAAATAGCTCTTCCTCTCAAGTGTGTATCGTTGTTTGGTGGTAGGGAAGCTTGGTCAGAGACATACGTCATTTCTTTAGACTCAAAGTGCTGACTTCTGGAATGTGCATGTTGGTAACCTTCAGAGTCTCCTACACCCTCTTGTCTTCCAAAGGTTTGTCGTTCTTTCCTCAGGTTGTCGACTCGCTTAGAGGGAAGTGTAGGACCAAGTTTCTCCAAGACCATTGGGTCGTTGATCTTCGAGCTTATTTGAATAGGCTTCTTCCTACGCTGATCTAGAAAGTCTCGACAATCACGATACACGGCTTTTGATCCTTCAACCCCATCTATAAGAAGATGTCTTTTTTCACTTCTCCTACTTCGGGTTGAAACAGTTGGGTTGAGAGAAGTTTTGTGTTGATCAACGTCTTGTTGGGGAAGCTGTTGTTCAGCGAATCTACCTTCCAAGTTGAGGCCAGGTGCCCCTTCAAGTTGGCGAGTACCGAGCTGTCGATCTATAACTCGAAAGGTTTCGTGATGCCCAGTGACAGGTACCTGCGGCTGAGCTTGCCTTTCATCTTAGAGCATCTGGAAGACTTTCATGTATTGTTCTTGAAGGACTTCATTCCTGCCAGCCATTTTACTATTTTGTGCCTTAAGCTTTTCGACTCTGGCGTGAAGATCGACAGGTCCTTTATCCTTCCTCTGCCGCACACTACACATGAGAGGTGTATTGTGCTGGGTACTTTGGCCCTCCTCACTTCCCATGTTGGAAAGGGGTACTCGGTCGAACGGAAAGGTCTAAAAGATGAGACTCAGCTTGGTCAAAGTGGTGAGAGTAGGAATCAATGTCTTTTCCCACAGACGGCGCCAAATGTTGATGCACAAAATCGAGTGGACTTTGGAACAACGTAAAGTGTCA
>CM031086.1:1025542-1101902 GCA_018257905.1 Gillenia trifoliata | reverse complement strand
ACTTTGTTAACAAACTAAACTAACATAAATGATTTACACTGTTAATAGATTTATCCCAGGACCCATGTAACAACATGTATCATACATGTCGGTGCATAGATTGTCGAAAGCATATATCTTGTAAAGCAGTCGCTTTCGGATGATGACTAGCAATTTGTGTTTTGAGTACTACATATCTTGATTGTATACTGAGAACCTCGCTCTTAACTGGAGCAATTTGTTCACTGATATCGTAAGAAAATCCATTAACTTTCAGACGTCGATTTGTTATTTGCGTTTGGTGATTGATAAAATGCTCTTTTTATGTTTCGTTACAACGTGGAGCAGGCAATCGACTCTTTGTTGCTCAATTAACTACGGATTTTTGGAATTTAATCTGTCGATCGGCTTCTAAATTGGAAATTAGTGCATGGAACTTTAATTTGTTTGTAATGGGAAACAGATAATACTAATAGTGTAAAATTACCCGAAAATTCTACATATATATGGGTTGTACGAGAAACAAACAAACAAAGATTTTGAGTTAAAAAAGTTGCAAATTGGAACAATCGGTTTACTCAAATATCTGTAACCAAAATTTCTTCCAGTCGAATCCAATGGCGATCACAGAAGGAAACGAGAAAATCAGTCTATTGGCTGCCAACTTGGTTTTCCGGCACCGGCACCTAGTTTTGAGCAACAAAAACATCCATAGAAATCGCCATGCGCAGGACCTTCAACGCGGCAGAAGGGGCAGCAGAATAGTAGTCCATTTCTCAACAAAGGATATGGAGGAGGAGGGATCGCAGTGGAGAGGACTTGGAGCTGCTGAGAAAGGGTTTGGGATACGGCGCCCACCATGTTGCCGTAATGGACGAGGATTGTGGCCTCATTCTTTTATTCTCTTCCTCCAAGAACATCGATACGTCCTCATCTTCGTCGTCGTGACGGTAATCAGAACGGAGTCGTCTGACTATGGCCTTGAAATTCATCAAGAACATGGTGCATGGCAGCTCGATTTCGGGTTCGATAAGGCCTGAGAGACGGGTGGTGCAGTAAGTGTCGCCCACAGCTTCCCAACCTTCACTGGCCGTGACACTGGAGTAGTCCATGGAAGAACAAACTTCGAGAACGGAGAGAGTTGAAGAATTGGAAGGCAAGTGTAGTGGAGAGTAATGGAGAATGGAGAATGGGTTTATATAGAATATGTGGGTTATTCGGGTTTCCTAATTGCTGTAGGAAAATGATACTTGGTTCGCAAGTAAAACATTCGACCGTTAGACCTTCCTAATTGCTGTAGGAAACATATTTCGTCCCGCTTTTTTATTTATTTATTTGATTGGAAAATTCCTCTATTGAAAAAAAAAATCCTTATTATTTACAAAGAAAATTGTTTTAGGTAATGGAAATTAGAATCTTTCGTTTTTATGTTTGGTTTCTCTGTTTGGTTTCTTTTATATATATATTTTTTAGGTTTTCCTATAAAATATATTGAGATGTAATTTTCACACCTATTTTTCCTCTGTACATCACTGTTTATCTATGTTTTACTTGTCAAGTTTGAAGGGCTTGCTTGAGATTAAGAATAACTTTCGCTCGGTGCAAGTTTTATTACTAACGCGAATTAGAAAAACATAAAGAGGCTTTGTAACTCAATTGAGCATTGGCAGGCACTGTTTGGAATTGCATTTTTTTCGCTAAAAGTTTCTTCATTTTAAAATTAAATAATAAAAAAGAGTTTCGTAAGACTAAATATCATGCTTATTTTAAAAGCCGCTTCTATAAAAAAGGAGTTAAGCCTTTAATGAATATTTTCAATTTCAGTAATACCCTCATTAGTTTTTTAAAAATGACATCTTCTACACGCATTTTATTCATTGGAGAACAAAGTGACTGTGACCACCTACCACTACAAACACTAACCTTACACCACCACTACAACCACAACCACCACTGCAACCATAACCGCCACCACAACCATAACTACCATCACCACAACCACAACCGCCACCATTACTGTTACCACTGCCTCTCTCACCATTGTTACCTATGTACCCGCACCATTGTCGCTACCATCACCACCACTATCACCACGATCGCCACCATTGCCCCCGCCACCGTTGTCGCCCCCACCACCCTTACTACCATGTCCATATTTGTCATTATATACAATTATAGCACTTTTACTTTAAAATTTACCATACACTATTACACTGTTTTTCATAATCACAACACTTTTAAAAATACAATTTATCGGATGCTCATTTACTTTTTTATAATTAATGATTCTTAAAGAACATAAAAAATAGTATTTTATAAAAGCACGCAAATTCCAAACTGGCCTACACTTAGAGGTCGGCAATGGGCCGGGCCGGGCCAACCCGGCCCAAAAATACTAGGCTTGGGCTGGGCCGGGCTGGGCTTCAATTATAATAACAAAAAATATGGGCCGGGCTGGGCCGGGCTTTTATGAAAATATTAAAACCCAAGCCCAGCTCATGGGCCGGGCTTTTGTGGGCTTGGCGGGCCGGGCCGAACTGGCCCAGTTGGGCTGGGCCTAAACGGGCTGAAGACAAAAAAATATAATAAAAAAAAATCTAGAAAAAATCATATTAAAATATGAAATAGAAGTATCTTCAAATTATAAAAAGCTCAAAACATATTGTCTTCAACTTATGAAACTCCAAAATACAAAAAATGCAGCTCTCATATAATAAACATGTATGATGTATCTGCAAAAAAATTGATAGGCGGGCCTGTGGGCTGGGCTTTCCTGGGCAGGCCGGGCTGGGCCTATGTGGGCCTACGTGGGCCGGGCCTGTGGGCCTACGTGGGCCGGGCCTATGGGCCAGGCCGGGCTTCAAAACTCCTAACCCAAGCCTAGCCTACTAATCGATGGGCTGGGTCGGCCTGGGCCTGGTGGTGGGCCGGGCCGGGCTTTTTCTCTTTGGGCCAGGCGGGCCCCCACCGGCCCATGGGCTTCTGGGCCAAATGATGACCCCTACCTACACTAAAGGTTGGGAACACACATACCGAAAATAAAACGATGTTAAGGTATTAGAGGTGAGCTTTTCAATGTTCGTTAAAGTGGAGTTGTGAACCAAAACATAGAAAAAAAGTGCAGTTGAGACTGACCGTGCACTATATTTTTCCTAAGGTAGGTTATGTATTTATTAGGTAGACATGTACAATTCAAAAACTAGTAGTCGTAATACATGCGTACTGATAGTATGATGATTGTAAGTTAAAGATGAGTCTTGTTAATTTTATTACGTACACTCAAGGTTGGTTTGTAACATTCAATAAAAAGTTTGTTATAAAATAATTTTCGAGGGATATTTTTTACACGTGCATGTTAATTTTGGACATAGAATCGTGTAAGTTTACTGTTTTGGTGGGTGCACAATACCCCCAAAACCCAAAATTTTCTTTTCTTTCTTCCCCTTCCTTCTTCCCCATCACTTTCTTCAATTTTTCCAATTTTAGTACAATACTCCTAATCACATTGTTTGAGTGATAGTTAGTTTCATGTCTACTATCCAATGTGATACTTCTCTATATGATTAATTTGAATATGATTTGAAACAAACTTCCTAAGTCATATTCGTATGCTTTGGCCAAAGACTCTCGAATCATATCTCAGAGTATTCTCCTTCCACCATGGAAGGTTAGAGATCCCTTGTTGTACATTCATATGCCTACATGACTAGATAACTTGACCCTAACAATGTCGTGGACACTCTCAATGGAATTCCTTTGATATGATCAAAGATCAATGACCCAATCATTAGACATCTATGATGCCTCAGGTCAAATGACTACTTTGCATATTGCAACTTACAAGTTCTTACATGACATGTATGTTCGAACTCTCTTTTGATCATTGTTCAGTGTACTCAATTACCTTTTGAGCACCTATGTGTTTGTCTCAGTGTCTAACACTAAATGACTTGAGACTAGTCATACTCAAGCTTGAGTTAACATAACACATACTAACCTCAACGGATTGTCAATGCCCAATTGGCAATCCTATGGCTAAGAACGTTTTAGGAATGAACATAAAAGAAATGTCTTGTTAATCTAACTTACTTAGATCACTTCTCTCTTAGATTAAATACATTCCTTGGATTCCCTCATTGCTTAAACACGATACAATAAATAGTGATTAACAATAAGCTTTGCCCTTTCATTAAACATATAATAGTTTAATACAATAAGTATTCCAAAAGCTATTACATCAAATAAGTGGCTTTGTGGGCATACTCCCAACAATCTCCCACTTGCACTCAAAGCCACCTTCCTATGTATCTAATACCCATCTTTTCCATATGGCGGTCAAGTTGGATTTGAGACATTGGTTTCGTCAGTGGATCTGCTACGTTATCAGCTAAGGCAACCTTGAGGATGTTGACTTTTCCCTTGGCATCATATCTTCTAATGATATTAAAACGTCTGTCAAAATGCTTGTTCTTTTGATGAGCTCTGGGTTCTTTGGCTTGAGCTATCGCCTCACTATTATCACATTACAAAGTTACTGGTGATGTAATGGTTGGAACCACTCCAAGTTCAAAAATGAACTTCTTCATCCAGAATGCTTATTTGCCAGCTTCAGCTGCAACGACATATTCAGCCTCTGTCGTGGAATCAGCAATTACATCTTGTTTCTTGCTTTTCCAGCTGACAGCCCCACCATTCAGAGTGAATACATATCCGGAGTTGGAACTTCTATCAACGACGTCAGATTGGAAATCTGCGTCTGTATAGGCTTCCACTCGCAACTCTGTCGCTCCTCCATAAACGAGGAACATGTCCTTAGTTCTTCTTAAGTACTTAAGGACCATCTTGACAGCTGCCCAGTTTTCTGATCATGGGTTAGATTAATATCGACTAGTAATGCACACAACATATGCGATATCAGGCCTTGTGCATATCATGGCATTCATGAGACTTCCTATGGCGGAAGCATAAGGAATAGAACTCATTTGCCGTATTTCTTTAGGAGTCTTAGGTCCCATGGATTTAGAAAGGTGAATTCCATGTCTTACAGGAAGAAAACCTTTCTTAGATGAACAAAAGAGTTTCCATCCGAGATGAGAAAGTAGGAGTTTGAAGACTGTTAATATGGCTATCAGGATTTCTGCAAAATTGGAACTTAAGTTGGAAATTCAAACTTATGAAATGATGTCACCGTTTGATCTTTCTTAAATTTGGATATGAAATAGATGTTGGGTAGATGAACAACTTTCATGAAGTCTATGTTCTGATCTAAATTACGAATGATGAAGATTTGGTGCGTTGAACTGGTAAGACGATTTCTGGTTTCATGGCATTGTGTTATCCACTAACACGAGAGCTTTTCGTGTTGATAACGTGTTGTAAAACATGAGCATATTAGCGTGCAGTGACAATTAAATGAGAAGCAATATTAACGAGGTTCGGTAATTGCCTACATCCTCGGAGCAGTAGTATTTCTATTATATATCTGAAATAATCGGAGTACAAAATTTTCCTCTATCTTTCTTTTCTTTTCCTTCCTTCCTCCCGTATGCTTCCTTATTCTTTTCTTCCTCACTTTTCTTCTTCTTCTCTTTCTTCCATTTGCTTCATCTTATGCCTTGATTTTATAGGCAAGTGAGATGGTGGTAGATGATGTAAGGGATGACATATATAGTAGGTTGGTGGATAGATGTAAGGAATGACATATATTATAGGTTGGTGGCCTACCACCATATTTTATAACAAAATGGGTTTTATTACACTTTTAAAAAAGAGCGTTTCTATTTAAAATCCACTACTCATCTAAGTTTACTCCACTAACTAAATTTTTATTTTTATTATTTTTAATTAGGTGAAAAGATAAAGTAGGAAATATTACTTAAAACTTTAAAAAATATTTATATCTACACCCACACATATTCTAATTTTTTAGGACTCATTTGGTAAATGCATTTAACTAACTAAAAACGCTTTTAGAGAAAATATTTTTGGGTTCCAAAAACATTTCAAGTTTATATAATTAACTTGCATTTTTACTAAGAATTTGTTCCAAAAATATTTTCTCTAAAAGTGCTTTCAGTCATTTAAAAACACTTGCCAAACAAGCACTTGCCGAACAAGCACTTATTATCAGTGTTCTAAAAATCGCTCTAGGCGGCCGCCTAGGCGCTGGGCGACATGCCAATCGTTAGAAAAATTAGAATACCCATTCGGCGGCGTCTAAGTGGGGGCCTAGGCGGGCAAGGCAGGCAAGGAGGCGATTAGGCGGGCTGCAGCGCAACCGAGGTTTTCTGGAAAAATGAGTTGTGTCGGTATTGTCTTCAAAGCCCTTAAAACCAGGAAACATGGTGTATGGCGGCAAACGAGAAGAAGGAGATGATGAACATGAACAACGTGATTTTAAAAAACCTAGGCTAAACAGCGACGTCGTGTTTTGCTTTTAAGTCCATGGACTTACTTTTGATGGACTTTTTTACCAAACCAGAAAGGTCCAAAATGAAAATCTCCAAATGATATTGTTACTTAATGCACACATTAATGGACCTTTCCTTTTCTAAATTTTTTTATCTATGGTACTTTATTTATTTATTTTTCAAATCTTTGGTACTTAATTGACTTACATTAAAATTTTAATATACTATAATCTTCTATATGTTAAATAATCAAATTAAAATTAATCAAAAATAAAAATCCGTCTAGGTCCACGCCTAGCCTCCGTCTAGCCCCCTGCCTA
This sequence comes from Gillenia trifoliata, assembly GCA_018257905.1. Lineage (NCBI taxonomy): Eukaryota > Viridiplantae > Streptophyta > Magnoliopsida > Rosales > Rosaceae > Gillenia > Gillenia trifoliata. The sequence goes on along the minus strand of CM031086.1, from coordinate 1,095,193 downwards.
GGCCTCTAGGTGCTAGGCCCTATCCCGTCGCCTGACTAGCACCTAGTGCTTTTTAGAGTCATGCTTCTTATAACAAATTAATTATGTTGTTTCATCCTATTCCTCCCAAGTTCATACTTTTTTCCACACACTTCAACTAGTTGTAAAAATATGAAGAGTCAAATAGTCGTTTCAGAATCGTCAAACAAGATAAGAAACTTTACTCTTTTTTTTTTTTTGATTTTATGTTTCAGTTTTTTTTTTGTTGAGGGTTTTGGCTTTTGGTTAGCGATTAGTTTTTTTTTTGTTGGAGTGTGGTGTATAGGTGGGTGTGGTGTGTTAGTGTTTAAGAATAATTTAAGAACAAATGTGGTGTACTTAAATAAAATTTTAATTTTAATTATTTAGTGAGGTGTAAATAAAAAATAAAAAATAAAAACTAATGATGTGTACTTAGATAAGATTTAAATTTAAATTTTTTAGTGAAATGTAAATAAAAAATAAAGTGAACTTATATAAATAGTGGAGTTTATATAAAAACTCTTAAAAAAATAGAACATATAGTTAAGGACCGAGCTGATAAAATTGCAAATGGGTTTAAGAAATAGAACATAAAATTGCAAATGGGACATAATGTTAAGGACCAAGTCGGCATTTGTAATACAGCGACAAGTCTTTGTTTTTATTATCTTCTCCTTTACAAGTCTTTGTTTTTATTATCTTCTCCTTTACAAGTCTTTGTTTTTATTTTATGTATCTACGGTGGGACGAGGGGGGCATATAAAGACTAGCACGAGGAGCATTTTTCACTACGCAAAACCATCTTCTCGTTTGCAAGCTTCTGCTTTAATACACTTCACCTGTGTTTTTTCTTGTCCTGAATCGAAGTAATGGCGGAAGGAGTTCTCTTCAACATTGCAGAAGGGATCATTGGAAGGCTAGGCTCCCTTGCTTTCCAAGAAATTGGATTGATTTGGGGTGTCAAAGATGAGCTCCAGACGCTTAAGGAGATAGTTTTAGTTCCAAAGCTGTTCTTCTTGATCTTTGAGCAAAAAGCAAGCCAACAATGAAGTCAGGCGTGGCAAAGCGTAGAAGATGCAGTTTATGAAGTGATGACGTCTTGGATGAGTTTATCTGCCGAAGCTGCGGAGACGAGATGGTGCTGGAAATACGATCCAAAAGAAGGTACGCCTTTTCTTACGCTCAGAATCGGCTTTCTTTTGGGCTAAAAAGATGGGCCATAAGATTAAAGATGTGCAAAGAGAGCTTAGTGTGATTGCTTCTCGTAGAACCTTTCACTTAGAAGTAAATCGAAGATACACGATTTACGGTTAGAGAGAGAAAGGGTGACTCAACTCATTTATCCCCGAAAGGAAAATATTGTAGGGAGGGAATGAAGATAAAGGAGACAATTATTCAGCACGTTTGGATCCCATCATCTCAAGTGAGAAGGTGTGTTTGTTTCCATAGTTGGATTTGGGGAGTTGGGAGCACTTGCCCGAGCTCATATTCAACGATGAGGTGATTCAAAATCATTTCATTTCGAAGTTGAAAATGTGAACATGTGTCTCAATGTATTTGAGTTGGATGCGGTTGTTAAGAAAATCCCTTGATCGACGTAATGGGATAGAGCCGGTTGCAAAATGAGCTTAGGAGAAAAGTAGATGGGAAGAAATACCTCACTTTTGTCTTGGGCCGTGTGGAATGAGAATCGGGAGAAGTGGCCTTAGCTTGAAGGCCTTGTTGTTGACGGGTGGTGCGAAAGGTAGCGAGAATACTAATAACCACTGCGGCGAACCGTTGCGACGACATCGGGATTTCACAGCAAAACCATACACCTTAAGGGGTTTGGATGAAGAAGCGAGGTGGTGTTTGTTTAAGAAAATGGCTTTTGAAGATGGGAAAAGAGCCGGAGAATTCCAACAATCAAGGCAGTTGGGAAGGAGGTTGCGGGAAAATGTCGGGGAGTTCCTGTTTATAAGGACGATAGGTGGGATATTGCGCGCCCAAGCATCATGAAACGGAATGGTTGAATTTCAAAGATAAGAAACTATCAAAAATTAGTCAAGAAGAAAATGAAATTTTGCCAACACTTAAACTAAGTTACATGATGTTCTCCCGTCACATTTGAAGCATTGTTTTTGCATATTGTAGCCTCTTCCCCACGATTATGAGATCCTTTGTTCGGGGGAATTGAAGTTAACCTTTGGGTGGCGCAAGGATTCATCCAGTCATCAGAGCGAAAATGAGTGTGTGGAGGATGTTGCGTATGAATATTACAAGGAATTGTTGCGGAGATCTTTTTTTTCAAGAAAAGAAAAGATGATTTTGGTATAATAAGAAGTTGTAAAATGCATGATCTCATGAATGAACTTACGATCTTAGTGTCGGGGGTCGGAAGCATGTAGTTGTCCCGAGAATCGAATGAATTTTCATGAAAAACTTCGTCATGTATCTTTCAATTTTCAAATGATTTGTCGAATTGGGAAGTGCCAACGTCTTTGCTAACATCAAATAAGATACGGACTTTTCTTTTTCATCGACAATATATTTGGCTTATTAATACGGGTTTGTTACATAATTCATTTTGTACTACTATTGTTTTAAAATTTTAAGTCATTACGCATGTTGAGTCTCAATCAATTGGGAATTAAAACATTACCGAAATGTCTTAAAAAATTGAAACATTTGAGATATCTTGATCTTAGTTACAATTACATGAGAGGCTTCGGATTGGGTACTTGACCTTCAAAACTTGGAAACACTAGATCTACCAATTGTTGGAATCTTGAACAAGCGCCCGCACGTGGAAGCATTAAGAAGATGATCAACTTAAGGCATCTCAACTTGGAAAAGCATGTCAGTTGACTCGGAATTCCGGACTTGGTGGGTGGGCGGATCTTACGTACATTGGGCACATTTGCTTTGAGGCGAAAACAATTCCGAGGTTGAGGGGCAGTGCGAGGTCTTGAGTGAATTGAGGAGGCTTAAGGAATTAAGGGGAAAGATTAAATATTATAAATTTGAGGCACCCAGGAAAGATGTGATGTCGAGGAATCAGCGGTGGCCATGCACCTGAAGGAGAAGCAGCATCTCAGATTCGTTAGGTTTATTGTCTAGGATAGATGGAGGAGATGTAAACGCTTGAGTTGATGAGAAGGATATTATCCTTGTCAATGGAAGTATTATTGCAACCCCATTCAAATCTAAAGGAGTTGTTCGTGAGGGTATTATTGTGGCGTGAGGTTTGCGAGTTGGACTTACGCTCTCATAAATATTGTTAATCTCACATTGATTGGGTGTAGTAGATGCCAACATCTTCCACTTAGTTGGATCATTTGCCTTCCATAAGTTTCTTCGATTTTGATTTGAAGAATTTGGAGTACGTACTTGAGACGAGGAGAGGAGTAATAAGTGCGGAGTGATGAGATGATGATGACGTCATTCTTTCCCTCCTGGAGGGCGTGTGTAGAAAAGTGCCATAATTACGAAGGGATGGTGGAGAGCGAAGCCACTCATAACGATTAGCACTTCTTCTTGCCGTTCCGTTGCCTCATTTTTTTCCTTGTCTTTCTACATTGGGGATCTCGGAATGTCACACGATCTAACTTCCATGCCTACGTGACACATCCAAATGTGGATGAATTATCTCTGGGTGATACATATTTCGAAGGTCATATTCCTTGCTTGTTAAGTTGGAACACATGATGGTGGTGTTTGATGTTACGCCTCTTCTTCTTCCCCTCATCTCTCCAAATTAAGACGTCTGTCACTTTTGTAGATAGGGATTTAGAATGTATAAATCGGAAGGCATGAGCAGCCTCACGTCGCAAGGAAGCTCACAATGAATATTGCTCTAATCGACATCCTTTGCGAGATCATGGGATGGGCAACCTCACATCCCCTTCGGGGAGCTGGAATCGCAAATTGCTCTAATCGACATCGCGGAAGGATTCGTGGACTCCCCTGTTTAAATGAATTGGAAATTGCGGATTGCCCCATGTTAGGAAAAGATGCAAGAAAGAAATGAGGTGAGGGCGCGAAGATTGCTCACATCCCAATCATTCGTATTTATCGTAAGGTGCATTTTCTTCTTTCAGTATAAACTGTAGAAATACATTCCAAGCCACAGAGCCTGAGATTTCCTTCCATTTTTAACTGCTGGGCTAATCCAACATGACTGTTACCATTGCTTTGACTATTCAAATCCAACACATTCAAATGCCGACCTCGTTTTATTTTCCATTTCGGATGACATACCATGTCCATTAAGATTTCGACCACACTTACAACTCTTTCGCTATTTGATTATTTTCTTAAATTTCTCTTAAATTTCCTTCTTTTCAATAATATAGTCTTATCTTTATTCAATTACATACACATGCATGTTCTTCCTCAGCATCTTTTATCTTCCTCAGCATTTTTGGTTAGGTTTTGCTTCTTAGTTTACTTACATGGATATGCAATACTAATTAAACAAAGAAACAAATGGGATGAAGGAAGCGAATAACATACAGCTTTTGCTTATACAAATTCCTCATTGGTAGATGTGATAAATATATTGTCACCATGATGCGACATATATAAATGAAATTCAGAATTGATTAGGAGGGGTTTTTTTAATCATATATCATACCTTGTTTCTTGCATTCACATATCACTAGAAGAGCTCTAAATTGGGTTTGGAAAATGCAGTTTCTTTGGGATGGCGCTTATATTATACAAAATGTTCATTTTTAAGCTTCAACAGAGGATCAAATGTGTCTAGTCTCAGTTGCTCAAATTTGGTATCAACGCCGAAGGATGTGTCGCCTCACTTCTTTAAGAAGACATTTCAAATTGGATATTGCTCGTCTTGCAGCAACGATGGAAGAAAAAGAAACAGGTGAGGACGAGGTAATATTGCTCACATCCAAAAAATTCTATCACACCTTGTTTGTTTTCTTCTCGCTTTTGATCGATATTCATTTGGTGCATTTATCCCTTTTCGAGGAGGACGAGTGCTTCAAGTGATGAATCGAGTGAAGCTTAACTGTGGTTTTGGAACAACGCTGCACAACAAAGTAATTTTTTCTTGTGTGTATGCAATTCCTGTGTTTCTAACTTCATTTTATCTTCTTACTTTTTCATAATGTCTTCTTTCCTTGGATGAATTACATGATTCTCTGTATCATTTTATCTAAAATTTAAACAAAAGTTGATGATATGGTGGCTTTTTTAATTTTGGCAATAAATAGGATAAGGTGAGGAGTGTATGCGGAACTTTGTCATATTTTTTGGAAGAGACTATAAAAATTAGAAATTTGTCTTGTATCAATTGGCTTAATCTTGTGTTGAATTTTTTCGTCTGCTTCCAGGTTGTTTGGAATATAACTTAATTTGGTGTAATTGGTTATCAAAACTTTAGCTTGTGATGACCAATGATTTAGGCTTTAACAGTTGGAGAAGTGCGTGGAGTCGAGATTTGTTGAAAGAAAATGATGAAAACTTGCTAGACTTGAAGTGCGGTTGGATGTGAATTAGAAGATCACATCCCTTTGGTATCTTTCCATAGGGAATCTTGCTCTAATTTGGCATCACTGCCAAAAGGGATCACAACCTCACATCACTTCAGGTGCTTAGAGTTACAGGTTGCTCTGGCTTGGCATCACTACCAGAAGAAATAAGCAGTCTCACATCATTGCAGCTGCTTGCAATTAAAGACTGCTCTAATCTGACATCACTGCCAGAAGGGATTCGTGGACTCCCCTGTTTAAATACATTGGAAATTGAGGATTGCCCCATGTTAGGTGAGGACTGGCCGAAGAGATAGGGTGAGGACTGGCCCAATCATTTGTATTTATCCCCATTAGTAAGGTGCGTTTTTCCTTTGCTCTTTCAGTATAAACTATGAGGAAATATTTCAATTGCCAACCTCATTCCAGTATAAACATGTGATGACCACTGATTTTGGCTTTTTTACAGTTGGGGGAAGTGCGTGGAGTCGAATTTGTTGAAGAAAATGATGGAATTTGCAAGACTGCAGAAGTGCTGTTGGACGTGGATTAGAAAGATGGGCCAGAAAAGAACGTTTTCCTGCCCTCAAGCCGACATGGAGTTAACTCAGTGGTCTAATTGGTCACTTCTGCTTATGCTTGATTGTGTGGTGTCGTCTGCTTTGAGCCAGCGTTGTGGAACGTTTACTGCCTTGTTCTTTGTTTCCTATTCCTTATGAAGTGGCAAGCACAAGTATTATAAAATATAAATAAGACTTAGAGATGCAAATAATCCTATAGGAAACACTTGAATTCTCTTGTAATTGTAATCTTTTTCTTCTATGGTAGAAAAGCTCCCGTGGACGTAGCTCAATTACGAGTGAACCACGTAAAATTGATGTGTTTGCTCTGTGTGAATGTGTTTGCTATTCTAACCCTCGATCTCTTTTAACACCCCGAAGTTTCGAAAATTTATCCTTGGTACTACATTATGAAAGAACTTTCAAATTCTTAAATTAAGCATTCAAAAGAGTACATCGCAGTCCAAAATTTGAAATTAAACTGGTTGACATTGGTGAAATTAATTGCAAACTATATATATCGCTGGACTTCTCTCCTATGAATCTGGGTCCTAGTCGTTTCTTACATAATTAGTTAGGGGGTAGACATGTATGTGTCTGCCATCGCTTCTGTAAATCTTGCTTTAGTTGAACTAAAATGTGATCTTAATTGGTTTCAAACATGCAAAGTAGAAGGATGGCCATGTCAAGGAAGTCGGAAGTGTAACAGGCTGTAGAATCTCTGTTACGAGAGTTCACAAAACAGTTTTGTTACTTGGTCTGTACTGTTTTGATCTTGCTGTTAGCCTGTTGGTCTTCATAATGCAGAGAAGTTGCTTGCTTTGAGGGGAACACGTTGGTTGTTACTTCAATTCATTCGATGTATGCAAATGAGGATCCATTTCCCACAACGCCATATCGCAAACATTTCAAGTCTGTAATTTATTCTCAACCAAAGCAATGGCAGAGAAGGAGTCCTCTTCAAGCATGCAGAAGAGTTACTCAAAAGGTTGAGCTCCCCTGCTTTGGTATCACATCCGGAAGAGATGGACAACCTCACATCACTTAACTTGATTTCCATTTACAGTTTACTCTGATTTGGTATCACAGTCGAACAGATGTGTTGCCACCTCCTCAAGGAAATTGGAATTTGGGTACAGCTCATGTTACAGCAAAGGACTCGACTAAAATGGTCACTACACAAACATTGACATTTATCCGCCAAAGAAGATTAATGTGTATTCGAACTTCTTCTACTTTACACTAGGCATTTTTCTTAACAGTTGGGGAAGTTTGTGGAGTTGAATTCGCTAAAGAAAACGATGAAAAATTGCAAGGCTTTGCACAAGTGTGGTACACCGTGGATTCAGTTGAGACTTTCTGTATGCTTGATCGAGTCGTTGTCGCCCACTTCAGCCAGCATTAGCGAACAATTACTGCTGTTTTGTTTCCTATTCTAAAGGTGGTTTATTATTCCATATTAATATTTTAATAAATTTACGCTTGAAGATTTGGTCATTTAGGTATTTGCAGTCTGTGTTCAAGTGATACGTTTGATTTTATTCCATGCTCGTTCACGTGCAACAATAACTAATAACTTTTAGAATCCAATACTAATAACATTTAGACATCTTTAGTTCTCCCAAGGGCTTTTGATGGTGTCTGCATTACCAGGTAATGAGCCAGCTGTGCTGAGAATCCAAGGTCGGCCAATGGGAGTGCACGAAGTGGTGCAACGCGGTACAGGGTCCCCAATTTTGAAAGGCTCCCAAAAATTTTAATGTGTATGTAATATATATTAACGAGATGAGAGATTGGGCAGTAACGAGACGAGGGGGCTGAAATAATGATTAAGTTCGCCAAAGCTTGAGAGAAATCGGATAATACAGGGTTTGTTTTCGGCCTCATGTTCCAAAGAGCGACAACTAAGTTCAAATGAATGTACAAAAAAGAAAATTTTCATACCTCCTGTATCATTTAAGGAAATATATACCGCGAGGTAAAATTATCCTTTAAAAATTCAAAGTACATGAACCACACCTTGCAAACCCTTTGGAGAATTCCACTTGCAATTGGAAATCATTAATGTATCATCCCACTCTAATTGTTAAGTTTTCCATCAAATAATCATTAATGATTTCGGAACGTTAGTATGACCAGAATCGCTTAAAATTTTAGTTCACATGACAAATTATAAATGGTGTATAAGTTTATATGACATTTCAAAAAGTTTCCTTTATTTTTTATCATGAATTGTTCTATCGGCTGGAGTGAATAGTTGTAATCTTCACGTACAATATCAAAAGTTTAAGTTTCGTGTATTTGTCACTAATCTCTTTGCCGGTATAGTGATATATATATATTTTATATATAAATGAGAGGTCTTATATTTAAATTTTTTTAAGGCGGGTTTCGATACCATTTATTTATGGTTGTCTCATTTTGTAACTCAGTCAAAATACTTCACCTTTTTGAAATGATAGCACTGTTATTGATGTCTAAGGATGAAAAAATAATCCAACTAAGAGAACATTCTGATAGTAACTGGTGGTTTCTCAAACCAAAAAGATGAATACTCAAAATACAAGGCCAACTTGGCCAGTCAATACTATCGGCAAACGACTATTAGCTAACAATATCTCTTCTTTTTTTTTAATTGTAAAATATACGTTATAGTTATGTATTTCAATCATCACATTAAATAATGAAAGTTTCTCTCAGATTTCACGGTGTGTACAAAAATCTTTTCTAAGTGAATATTTCATGCAATCTAAACATATAATTTCATTTATGACGGTTTTAATATAACCCAAGCATGTTATGCGTACGTACTTGAGACGGATAGAGATGGGACACGAGTCAATTTGGTGGGACATGATATAGATCTAAGGGGTTTTTGTGTGCTCGCATACATGCGACCATGTATTTAAGTTTTCCCATTATTTCTCGCATATTTTTTCTGTCTATAACACAAAAATAAAACTAAAGCAGAAGCTTTATTACAAGAGGCTGACAAGTTTACATCTAAAGCTTGCTAGCCCAATATCATGATATCGTAGTCCAACCCAACCCTAACCCAGCCCACATCAATCCCCCATAACCGATACTCCATCGACCCTCACCTCAACCTGGAACGTTCTTTACTTCTCAGCTAAGAAGGAGAGGAGAGCAATAAATTACACAAAAGCATAATTGCGGTAAAAACAAGGTCGAGAAACGTTAGTGCGTACCATTGAGATAGTGCGTCGCATTAAATGGTTAAGATTCATTTAGGGCTGGCTGCCAATTAATTTGAGCCGAATTCCCGATAGTAAATGCAATTTAGATGATAGATACGTCTGTTTCAAAGATTTTTAAAAATTAGGTCAACCAAGCGACTTTAAAAGAAATTTGAAAAAGCAGAACCACGTGTCAAATTCTCTCACCTCATCAAACCAAATTCTATTCTAGTTGTTGGTTGGCTCCTTCCCTTTTTGTTTGTACTTTTGTGTTCCCCACGCCACGCGGGGGAGGGGAGTGGCCCCAATTGCCGGAGGGAGGAGTCAAATGGGTGGGAGGCTGCTCGAAAGAAGGTGGAGGCTCGAGCAAAGGGCCCGTGAAAATTAACCCACCCGGAGCCACTTAGGGGTTGACATCGGCACAGGCGTCGGCCCGGTTTTTAAATTTTTTTTTTACGTCGGTGTGCGTGGGGCGCGTCGGCCAATAGCTTTGCGGCGGGTGGTGCTTGCGTTTCAGTTCGGAGTCAAAGTTACCATTTGAAGCCACGCGTCTTTCCATGGATGCGTGCGATCTCAACGGCTCTTTAATTTTATTGGATTTGTAACGGTAATTAAAAGGATTTATATCAGCAGATTGGATCTGGATCAGCAGTTTGATATAAATCTTTTATAATTTTAAAAGTTTTAAAATTCAGAAAATTCTTGTTGTGACATGTGGCACAATGGAGTGTTAGAAATTTATTTATTTTTTAAATCCAACGGTAGAGATTAATTAGGTGAGGTAAAAAATTTAAAAGAATTGTAAAAAATATATATAAAAAATCGAGAAAAATTTTAAAAAATTTGTAAGAATTTTTTTTACTTTTCTATAAATACCTTGGCATTATCATCTACTACCTTATACCACAATTCCATATTTTTCTCAACAACTTTCAACCACATTACTATCTTTCTCTCAAAGTTTCAATCCATTTTTTTCAAACAAAATGACAGGCGGAGTGCGGAGTACGGGTGGACGCTTCTTGAAGATGTTGCGTTGTGTGCTAAGGCCCAGGTTCAAATCATTCATGATTTGATTTCAAGTAATGAGATGCAATTGTGAGAAATGTGGAGTCTTATTTATACCTCTTATCTTGAAAATGGGTGGGCAAAGAACCAAAGATTAGGACTTGTCCAGGTTGTTGGAAATTACTTAGAAAGCCAATTGTTTAGTACGTTGAGAGACGCCTTGACACAAGCTATTTGCATAATCTTTGAAGTGGAGAGAAAATTTAGCCCGGATCAGGTAACAATATATTATTTATTTCTTTGTATTATTTAATTGTTAGGTACTTTCATTATAATTAATTGTTACCCATTTCATTATAATTATTTGTTTGTATTATTTATTTGTTATCTATTTTCAATATATTATTTATTTCTTTGTATATTCATTGTGGGGCACTTTCATTATAATTAATTGTTACCTATTTTAGGGAATTGGAGTTCGAAGCAGAAACCGAGAAAAAAGCCCAGGCAGAATCTTAGAGGCAGAAAAGCAGGAACCGAGGCAAGAAAGTGGTTGGTTCGGTTTGATTCGATGAGGTTCAAAAGCCGAACCCGAACCGAACCGAACCGGGAATAAATATAAATTAATATTTTATTTATTTATTTTTATTGAGTATTAATTTTTCAAGAAGCTGATTCAAATATTGGTAGAATTCAGCCATGAGAACGTGGCACACTTAGCCCAAACATTTAAAGGCGCATTCATTACTTTATGTTAACTTTAGACTACTCTTAACTTGTTTGGGTAGTGATTGAATAGTGTAATTTTATTTGGGTTGATGGGTTTTTGTATTTTATTTGGGATACGAGGAAGCGGTCTTGTTCCTGGTATCGAAGTATTGAGATTTTTTTGTATTGATTTGTTGGATTTTAATGGTTAGGTCCTTTTCTGTTGGAGTTGGGGTGGCAAAAGGTTTCTAGGGGTATGATTATCCCGAGCCAATGTTTTAAATTTTTATTTGATTCTCCTTCCAACCCATATTACATAGTTTGCCAATCAATAATTGGGAATTCATTTCCCTAATTACACCACACTTATTTGAAATTAACTCTTGATGATTTAATATGTATGTCTTTGTCATATTTGTTTGGCGTTTGGCTTTGTACTTTAATCATTGGTTGATCAATTTTTAAAACAAAATAATTTTCGTAAAAAAAAAAAAAACTCGAACGAGCAGGAGCCCAGAAAAAAACCGAAAAAAAGCCCGAGCAGGCCAAGGCAGAAACGTTAATTTCGGTTTGGTTTCGATTTACAATAGCAGAACCGAATGGAACCCGGGCTGACCACACCTATTTTCCTTATAATTATTCGTTTGTATTATTTATTTGTTACCTATTTTATTATTATATTTATTTATTCTCCCATTGTATAGGAACTTCAAGCACAAATTTTGGTATGGTGCCCAAACCAAAAGCAAAAGCGAGGCATTCACTTTGAACATGAATGTTGGAATATTGTCAAAAGATTGTCCAAAATTCAGAGTTGAGTGCTTCAATGGGGTCCAAAATTTTTCATAGAACAACACCCATGCCTACGCTCACACGATCAAGATGAAGATGATGCAGAAGAAGTGCCGAAACCCCCTCTTGCTTGGATTAAACAAGCTTGAAGGTCGACCGGTTAATTAGGCCTCAAGGTAAGAAAGCTTCAAAGACAAAGAGTAATGCTTCCAAAAGTGATTATGCAAAGTATATGGAAGACCTTACCCGTCAAGGTGAATTGTCTTTAGCTAGGAAATGGCTAAATTTGAGGCTAATAAGTGCAGAGAGGATGCAAAAGGTTTGCAATGATTAGGAAAAAATTTGAAACTGATTAGAGAGAGAGAAGCGCCCGGCAAGAAAGGAAGATAGCAGACAAGAAAGAATGGCTCCAACGAAATTGTGAGATTATAGGAATGGCCTTTAGAAGAGGAAGTCTCAAACTCTAAATATTTTGGTAGTCGAGAGAGAAAGCGGGACATGGTGCGAAGAAGGCATGAAAAGAGAAGTGAGAGCAAGAGGAGATGGTCCTAGCACCACAACACAGATCATCCTAGCACATATTGGTTAGGTGAGTAGTCATTCACTTTGTTTGTAATTGGAGCCCATGGTATCCAATCAATTTGGGTTGTAATTTATTATTCATTGAATAGAGTGCTTTGCGTTATTTCCAATTATTGAATGTAGCCCATGTAATTTCAAGTAAAAGTATATTTATTCAAGTAGAGAGTTTTTATTCAAAACACATTTAAACACACCAAATAAAATTACGGCAACATGCAAACAAAAATACTTCAACACGCAAATAAAAATTACATCCAACACACAAAACAAGTACTTCCAAGACACCAAATAAAGAATTACATCAACACACAAAATAAAAATACTTCAACATACCAAGTAAAAACACACGGTAATGAACTTAAGCATCTTCAACACCCTTGTGCACCCAGCGAAGATTACTCTACGAGTGTCTAGTTGGGGGCGTGTGCATATATGGCCTTTGAAGTGTAGTTTACCGTTGGAGCCAGCCTGTCATTGTAACGTCCATCCTTTTGTAATGGTTCGTGTTGCACATGTTCTTCGGTGGTGTCATGAGCACAATATATTTGTGTTATGGAATTGTTCATGTTCATTCATGTATTCATCAATGGCATCATAATCGTACTCATCTTCCACAATCATGTTGTGAAGAATGATGCACGTCATCATGATGAATCGAGCGACTCTACATCAAACATTTAGCGGCACCCTAACAATAGCCCGAGCGAGCTTGGGAGTATACCAAAGCAAATACTCCACATCCTTCTTGCATCCTTCTTGACATCTTGTAAAAGTATTTTTCCTTTACACGAGATCGTGGGCGTGGCGCATTTTGACAAAAGATACCCACCTTGGTAATGCATCTAACTAGATAGTATGCCACATCGTGCCACGTTCGTTGACCGGTGTGTGACTTTGGTGCCTTTCCTTGCGGGGCTGTCGTTGAACCTTTGGGGATTGGGCAAAGAAAATGAGATCATTTTAGCCGAGCTCGAGAACTCAGAAAAGGCGTGCCATATCCATGTATCAAAAGATGCCACTTTGCCTCCAAAATGATACTTTTTGATCCTTTTCTATCCCCATAAGCGCCTTTCCATGCACTTATCACAGTTTTCCAAGTCAGTCGCCACAATCCAATACTTCTAATCATCCTGGAAAACCTCGCATCTCACCATTCTTCGTAGAATCTTTGTAAGTCATCGGGAGTAAGCATCGGAGGTACTCTGCGGTGTAAATAGATTCGATTGCGAGCAAAATCTCATCGGGGGACTCAAGAATGGTTGATTTTCCCCATCCTCATTATCTCGTCCACTTGGTTTGCGGGTGCACTCCATATGCAAGCATCCGCAAGGCCGGTAATTTTTGGCTTTCCAGACGAGATTACGTAACACCAAAAGCATATGGCTTTTTTGACAGCAAGAATCATGGTTGCAAAATGGCGCCCATGATTTTGTTGAACAAATGTCGTTCCATTCTACAAAATGATGTCGGAAGTACGTATTAGGGAATGCCTTGTTATGGATAAAATAATCGTCGACAACTCGACCTCGTGGTTGCTGTTTCTATCAATGTTGACAGCACGGTTGGAGTGCCGGAGGTGTCGAACTTTCCACAACTTGGATGACTCGACGGGAATGTGAGGCTCTTGCCATTCTTGATTCGTCATCTCCCGAGTCTACGCTCGTCATCCTGTTTCCATCGATTTTCGGCCCGATCCCTACCATTGAGCGTTGTTTCGTTGGTTTAAAAAATTCTTCCACTTCTTGATCGATTTCTCACATCATCTTTGAAGAGAAGAGGAAAGAGAATAAGCATTGTAAAATAAGGAAACCGAGAAACTATGAATAATGATAGGGATTTTGTAAAGAAGGAAGCGAAACTATGAACGGTGGTGTGAGATTTCGAGGATGGATAGTGGATTATATGGAGGATTCGAAAGGATTAGGTTGTTGATAATTCCACGTGGCATGCCGTGTGCCGTTAAAAATGCGAGGCACGAAAATTTGTGAAATCAATAGGGTATCGGGTTGTGGCATGCTGGCACAACGTAATTCGTTAAAAAAATCTTGCCTTGGAAATCTATCACCAATAATTGTCTTTCGGATTATAACACGTGGCACAACGAGAACGATTAAAAATTTTATAGATATAACAAATAAAATTATTTTGAATTATTTATAAATAAATAAAAAAATACAAATATTTTATTGTTATTGGTTTTCGGATAATAACTGCGTTGCGCAACGAAAATGATTAAAAATTTTATACGAGTACAAATAAAATTATTACTGTATTATTTATAAATATAAAAATACCTAATATTTTATTTAAGCAATTGCCGGGGAGCAACTCCGAGTGCAAAAGTGAAGATGCAAAAAGCAATTGGCCGGAAAATACCTTTGTTTATTAGAGCAATTATTGTTCATTGGGAGTGGATTGAATAGTGGTGTTTGAGGAGGGCTCTTTACACTACGGTTGCTCTAAATCCGGCTATTCCCCATATTCTTTCTCCAACTCACAGGCCCTACATACTATATATACACGCCATTTGCATATTTGTACACCCACTGCTGAACATTTATTTTTGACATCAATTAAGGAAACATTAGTTAATTTCTTCTTCCTTGATTAAACGGCGCATTTTTAGCAAGAGCGGCGCTTGAAGCCTGGAGAAAGCAGTGGTGTTTGCTTTCTTGTGGTGACTTTCTTCGCCGCGGTGTCTTGAGGCTCCACAGGGTTTTGCAGCCAGGCTCATGACCTGAGCAAGGAGCTGCTTTTTTTGTGGTGCGCGTGGGTGTGATCCTGCTGCCTCATTTTCTTGTCCATGGTTGCTCTCCTCTCCTCAACCACTAGATTTTTATTTTTCTTATTCAAATCCATTTTATTACTTCCTACTACATATTAATTCTTTGAGTTTTCATATTTTATAGTTGTGTATGTATGTATTACGTGTGTAATTTTAATTTTCTTTAAAAACATTCTTTATTGATGTAATGCAAAATTACGAGAATAATACGGTGTTGGATTTTATGGGTGAATGATTTATTGATTTAATTTTATTTTTTTTTCAGTTATTCATAACTCCGAAATTAAAATGACAATCTTAAAAAAGAACATTACCTACAACTATAGAGTAATTTTCTACTTTCACCATCGTATTCTTTTTACTATCGTTTGTATACAATCATGTGTCTTATATATATATGTAATAATGTGACAAACATTGTTTGCTTCTCATTTGAGCTAATGAAGAGAAATGAATTAGGCAAATAATTGAAAGAGATTGAGAGATTCAAAACAACATAAACAAACACAACGGTTATGTGGTTTCACTCGTAATTGAGCTACATCCCACTTGGTTTGCTACAATTTTCACGATAGAAGAAAGATATATTGTTTATAACACTTCCAATTTGTGTGTCCCGAGTCCAGGAATAGAAAGCAGATAACTATAAATTAAACATGAACCACAAAAGGCCGATAACCTAATAGGAAGTCGGAGTCTTATTAGGTTCCCAGCAGCGAAGCAAGACTTCCTTGACATGGTCCATCTACTCTGTATGTTCAAAACCAATTAAGATCGCATTTTGGGTGCAATTACAACAAGATATACATAAGCCTTGGCAAACACGTGTGTCAGGAATTATAGGGAGGGAAGTTCAGCGATATATACTATGAAAATTAATTCCCACCAATGTCAAGGGTTTAGAATATGAAACACATTCACACGAGGCAAACACAACGGTTTCGTGGTTCACTCATAATTGAGCTACGTCCACGGAGGGGGTTTTTCAATATAAAAAGAAAAAGATTACAATTACAAGAGCATTCAAGTGTTTCCTGCATGATTCTTTGCATCTCTAAGTCTTATTTATAGTTTACTCACGACTTGAGCTTTACAATTAAGGCCGAAATAGGAAACAAAAAGCAAAGCTGATAAAGCATTCCCCAACACTAGTTTGGAGGCGAGACGACACCACACGATCAGGCATCTACATAAGCATTCAATTAGACCGCTAAGTGAACTCCATGTCGGCTTAAGGGCAGAGGAAAACGTTTTGCTTCTGTCCCATCTTCCTAATCACGTCCAACCACACTTTGCCGGTCTTGCAAATTTTCATCCCACTTTCTTCAACGAATTCAACTCCACGCACTTCCCCAACTATTGACAAGCTAATCATTGGTCATCACATGTTAAAGTTTTGATAAAATTGAAATTACACACCAAATTAAGGAGTTATATTCCAAACAGCTGGTAAAGACAAAAAATTCAACACAAGAGAAGCCGATTGACACAAAGACAGATTTCTAATACTTATACGTCTCTTCCAAAAAAATATAACAAAAGTTCTAGACTCTACTCACCTTATCCTATTTATGCCAAAATTAAAAAAGCCAAATTCATCATATCATCAACTTTGTTGATTGAGATAAATAATCTGATGAGGGAGATAATCATGTAATTCATCCAAGGAAAGAACACATTATAACAAAGTAAGAAGATAAAATGAAGTTAGGAACACGGGGAATTACACACACAAGAAAAAAAATTGCTTTGAAAAAAGGAAACTTAGTAAAACATTTAGAAAATAATTGAAGTACCACTTTGTTTTGCAGCTGCTGTTCAGAAACAGGTATGATGTATGATTAAAACCTCAGATCAATCTGACTTTCATTTATATATGTCGGTCATGGTGACAATATGTTTATCACATCTACAAATGAAGAAAGACTGTACTTAACAAAAAAATTTGTATGGTTATTCGCTTCCTTCATCCCATATGTTTCTAGGTTGAATCGATTGCATATCCACGAAAAGTAAACTAAGAAGCAAAAACTTAAACCAAAATTTGAAGCCATATTATATAGTTTGAAAATTAAAAGAACTTTTAGCGGTGGTGTAACAATTGATAGGAATGTTGACACTTACAAATTGTCATATGCCGGTTGCTTAGTACCTACAATACCATCTAAGCGTAAGCGCAAACTCTAAACCGTTTTTCGTTTCAGTATTTAATGTTCATCTTCCTTATAAGTAGTAGTGATCTAGAAAACTAAATTGCCATTTGTAGTATCTGGAAGTAGACAAGTAGGGAGAGTTAGATGGGTATTTAGAAAACAATGAAAAAAAGAGAGATGTAAGTAAATAGAACTTTTGAAGATAACACATTGTGAATTTTGTCTTGCATTAATTTCTCCGTCATAATCTTCACAACACTATATACCAAAAAGTGCTATCTATATAAGGAAAAAAAAAAAAGGCAATTCATCAAATCGTCAACTTAAGTTGATTAATTTGGAGTCGATTTTGGATTGAAATTATTATTTTAGATATGAAGAAACAAAAAGGCAGATAATGAGGAAGAACATGCATGTGTGTATAAAAATGAATAAAAATAAGACCATATTATTGAAAAGAAGGAAATTTAAGAGAGAAATTTAAGAAAATAATTGAATTTTACTTTGGAACTTCTGTTGCTCAATCAAATAGCAAAAGAGTTGTAAGTGTGGTCAAAATCTTTAATCGACATATTTATGTCACCTGAAATGGAAAATAAAATGCTGGTAATGAATGTTTGATTGAAAGGCACCTTAATAATTTTCGAGCCGAGTCCTCACCTAACATGGGGAGTCGGCCGTCCCTTACAGCATTGATGCCAAGTGGCGTGATCTTCAATTACAAGCAGGCTGTGATGTGAGGCTAGCATTTCTTAAGTAGTGATGCCAAGCCGAGCAACTGTAACTCTAAGCTCCTGAGTGATGACGAGGTTGGCGAGCTTCACTTTTGGCGGTGATGTCGAGATTTGGAAGTTCTGATTGTAAGCTGCCCCGAGGATGTGAGGTTGCCGATCCATGATCATTAGGGATGCCAAATTTGGCAATTTTGAATGGCAGGTGGAGTGATGTGAGGTTGCCCATCCCTTCCGGCGTTATACATTCTAAATCCTCGATTCCATCAAGTGACAGAGCGTGTTGTTTGGGAATGAGGGGAAGAAGAAGAGGGCAGAAACATCAGAAAAGCACCACCATCATGTGTGTTCGACTTTAACAAACAAGGAAGGGAAGGACCTTCGAGGCTGGTCCCACGAGACTTAATGTTTCCCACATTTGGATACAGGAGCATGGATGTTAGAGCAAGGGACATTTCTGTGATCATCAATGTCGAGAAAGACAAGGAAATGAAGGGAGGCGGGAACGGCAGATTCTGTTGGCCGAAGAAGAAGATGCAACATTATGAGTGTGGCGGCCTTCCACATCCGCCAGAACATGGCACTTTCTACGGGAGGTCTCAGGGAGGGAAAGAATGACGTCATCATCATCTCATCACTCATACTATTATCCACCTTATTAGATATGCTTGCTCCCAAATTCTTCAAATGCGAAAGTAGAAGATACTTAAGGGAAGGCAAATAGATCCAATAATTGGAAAGGTGTTTATGAGATTAACAATATTTAGCAGGGGAGAGAAGAAAACCAATCCATAGGCTTCAAACCAAAATAAGACCACACGCACAACTCACTTTTATATTTAAAATGGGGTTGCAATACTTCCATTGAAACACCACCAAAAGGTACCTTCTCATCAGCTGCGTTTACATCTTCTCCATGTTTCGGAAGGACAAACCCAACGAACGGAGATGTTGCATGTCTTGGAGAATTTCTGCAGCCACCGTTTGATCGACATCACATCTTTCTCGTGCCTCAAATTTATATTATTGTAACTTTCCCTTAATTCCTTAAGCCTCCCAATTCACCAAGACAGCCTTTGTCCTCGACACAGGATTGTTTTTAAAACCAAGTAATGCCTTGCTTGATAGAACCGGTCAATTACTGAAGTCCGCACGATGGTAGGTCAATTGATCCACCAGTCTTCCAAGTTGAGATACCTTAAGTTGATCATCTTCTTAATGCCTCTAAGCGATTTACAAGATTCTCACAAGGAGATCAGTGTTCAGGTTTGAAGGTCAACTACCCCGATACGGAAGTCTCGATGGGATTATAACTAAGATCAAAAATATCTCAAATGTTTCAATTTTTTAAGACATTTCGGTAATGTTTTAATTCTCAAACGGTGAGACTCAACATGCGCAATGACTTAAAATTTGGAAACAATTAGCAGTACAAAAATGAATTACGTAATAAACCCACATCATTAACCCAACCAATATTGGCAATGTAAAGAAAGTCTGTATCTTATTTGCTTTTAGCAAAGACGTTGGCACTTCCCAATTCGACAAATCAATTTCAAAAATTGAAAGATACATGACAAAGTTTTCATGAAAATTCTTTTGATTACGTCAACTACGGTGCTTAGACCAGAGCACTAAGATTGCAAGTTCATTCATGCAGGGAATCATTTTACAATTTTTTATTATACCAAAATCATCTTTTCTTCTTCTTGAAAAAAGATCTCGCAGCAATTCCCTTATAATATTCATACGCAACATCCTCCACACACTCATTTTAAGTGGGATGACTTAATGAACCCTTGCGCCACCCAAGGTTAATCAATGTCATGCCACTTTCCGGGGATAGAAAGTGCCATTTTATCCTCACTCTTCGGGGCAGGGTAGGTGCCTCGCACACGACCATTACCTATAATGCAGACACCACTGCAAAAGCCCTTGGGAGAACTATAAGAAGTCTAAATTGATTATTCAACAACTAGTAATCCATTGATTTAGTGTTTCATTAGTTATTGTTGCACGTGCATGAGCATGGGAATAAATCAAACATATCTTGAAAACAGACTGCAAATACCTAAATGACCAAATCTTTCGAGCGTAAATTTATTTAAAATATTATTAATAACGGGGCCAATAACCACCTTAGAATGAGGAAGCAAAAAACAAAAGCAGTAATCGTTCCCAATGCTGGCTGAAGCGGGCGACACCATGCGATCAAGCATATAGAAGGTCTCAGCTGAATCCACGGCGTACCACACTTATTGCGGTACTTGCAATTTTTCATCGTCTTCTTCCTTGAGAATTCAGCTCCACAAACTTCCCCAACTCATTAAAATACCTAGTGTAAAGTAGAAGAAGTTAGAATACACATTAATCTTCTTCGGGCGGATAGAAATGTCAATGTTTGTGGAGTGACCATTTTAGTCGAGTCCTTTGCTGCATGAAGGCCTTACCCAAATTCCAGTTTCCTTAAAGAGTGGCGACGCATCTGTTCGGACCGTGATACCAAATCAGAGCAACTGTTACCAAGAATTGGAAAAAGTTTCGTTTGTCATTGGTACTGAAGTAGGAACCATCACCGGTTTTTCGAGATGAAAAGAACCGCTTCCTCCACAATTGAATTAATCTCATTTCCTTGCAGATCAATCTGAATTTCATTAACAAAACAATGTTTTGTTGAGAGTGGGAATCAGCGCTGAGTCTGCCAGGCTTTGGAGCCAAAGTTTGAGAGCATTGGTGGTTCTCTTTTGCTCTGCATCAAGAAGAACGGCCTGGAATTCCAGTATCTGTCTATCGAAGCTTCTGGAGGTTATGTTTAGCACCCCAAAGCAATCCAATCTCTGGAAGCCCAGGGGAACTCAACAGCCCCACACGATAATCCCTTCTACAATGTTAGAAGAGGACTCCTTCTGCCATTGCTTTGGTTGAGAATAAATTACAGACTTGAAATGTTTGCGATATGGCGTTGTGGGAAATATGGATCCTCATTTGCATACATCGAATGAATTGAAGTAACAACCAACATGTTCCTCAGCCTTGAAAGCAACTTCTCTGCATTATGAAGACTAACAGCAAGATCGAAACAGTACAGACCAAGCAAACAAAACAGTTTGGCGGAGCCCTCGTAACAGGGCGTATTCCTACAGCTTCCGTTACACTTCCGTCGTCCTTGACATGGCCATCCTTCTACTTTGCATGTTCGAAACCGATTAAGATCACATTTTAGTTCAATTAAAGCAAGATTTACAGGGCCAATGGCAGACACATGTATGCCAACCTAACCAATTATGTAAGAACGACTGACCAGATTCATAGGGAGGGAAGTCCAGCGATATATAGTTTGCAAATTAATTCCACCCAATGTCAACCAGTTTAATTTCAAATTTTGGACTACGATGGCACTCTTGAGTGCTTAATTTAGGAATTTGAAAGTCCTTTCATAATGTAGTACCAAGGATAGATTTTCGAAAACTTCGGTGTTAAAAGAGATCGAGGAGTTAGAATAGCAAACACATTCACACAAAGCAAACACAGCAGTTTCGTGGTTCACCGTGGTGAGCTACGTCCACGGGGAGTTTCACTATAGAAGAAAAGATTACAATTACAAGAGAATTCAAGTGTTTCCTGCAGGATTCTTTGCATCTCTAAGTCTTATTTATAGTTTATAAGACTTGAGCTTACAATTAAAGGACCAGAATAGGAAACAAAAGAACAAAGCAGTAAACGTTCCACAATGCTGGCTGGAGTAGACGACACCACACAATCAGGCATACAGAAGCATTCAATTAGACCGCTGAGTTAATTCCATGTGTCAGCTCCGAGGGCAGGAAAATGTTTTCTTCTGGCCCATCTTCTAATCCCGCCCAACCGCACTTCTGCAGTCTTGCAAATTTTCATCATTTTCTTCAACTAAATTCATTTCCTGCAGCATTTTTATTTAAGCTAAATCCAGTGGTCATCACATGTTAAAGTTTTGATAAACTAATTACACCAAATTAAGAGTTATATTCCAAACAAGCTGGTAAGGCAAGAAAAAAATTCAACACAAGCCGATTGATATAAGACAAATTTCTAATTTTTATAGTCTCTTCAAGAAAATATGACACAAAAATTCCAGACTTTCACCTCACCCAATTTATGCAAAATTAAAAGCCATCCTTATCATCAACTTTTGTTTAATTTAGATAAAAATGATACGAGAATAAGTAAAAAAGTAAGAGATAAAATGAAGTTAGGAACACAATTACATACACACAAGTAAAAAACCACTTTGGAAAGAAGGAAACTGAAGTAAAATTTAGAAAATAATTGAAGTACCACTTTGTTGTTCCAAAACCACGGTGCTTCACTCAATTCATCACTCGGAAATGCATCTACGAGATAAATCATTTTGAATGTGAGCAATATGTGTGGCCTGTCACGACACATTTCTTTCTTCCATCTTTGTGGCGTAGATGGGGGCGTATCCAGTTTCAATTGTCTTAAAGAAGTGAGGCGACACATCCGCTTTCGGGCGGTGATGCCAAATTAGAGCAAGCTGTGACTTGACACATGATATATAGCAAGACTAAGCTTTTGGCCTCAAGAACAATCATGTGGTCCATAATCTCTCCTTTGGTATGAAAACCGGCACTCGGTTAGCGGTGTAGATTTAAGCCTGCGGTCCGGCTCAACTTAAAAAATTGCAGTCAAGTTCGAAGGCACATACATGTATGCATGTGAGGCAAAGGTAGGCAAGAGAAGAGATATATGAAATTCCCATGGAATATTTGTCTCATCAATTCCATCAACTTTGGGATGTGATCTCGGGCTCAGGTTTTAAGACGTCCTCATGCTTCCATGCAGCAACTGAGACATTTGATCCTGTTAAGCTCAACAATAAACATTTGTATAATATGTGCGGCCATCCCACTAAAAGTTGCATTTTCCAAACCCAATTTAGAGTTCTTTCTAGTGAGATATGAATGCAAGAAGCAAGGTACGATGTATGATTTAAATACAATAAATGAGAGAAAAACAAAATATGATGTATGATTAAAACCTCGGATCAATCTGAATTTCATTTATATATGTCCGTCATGGTGACAATATATTTATCACATCTACAAATGAGGGCACGTATAAGCAAAGTTGTATGGTCATTCGCTACCTTCATCCCAACTGTTTCTTGATTGAATTAGTACTGCATATCCATGAAAGTAACTAAACTTAAAAACCTAAACAAAACAATTTGAAGCCATATTATATAGTTTGAAAATTAAAAAGAACCTCAACGGTTGTGTAATAAATTGAATTGAATGAAGTACTTACAAATTGTCATCTTGCCGGTTGCTTGGTAGCTACAATACCATATAAATAGTAGTGATCTACAAAACTAAATTGTCATTGTCGCACCTGAAGTAGACAAGTAGGGAGAGTTAGATGGGTATTTAGAAAACAGTGAAGAAAGAGATGCAAAAAGTAAATAGAATTTTTGAAGAACTTTTACGAAAGTCAATTTACAATAATTTCTCCATCATAATCTTCACTGACCTTTATATAACAAAGTGCTAGATGACACGATAACAATTTTACCACACTCAAATTTTAGGCAAAAATCACTTAAAAATACTTGGAAGAGTACAAGGTTATCGTAGTATAGCAACTCAGAAACAGATTAGTTTCCATAAAAGAGGCTGAAGCATCCAATACTTTTACATTATTTGAACAATTAACAATTCACATTCTTTAACATTGTAAAAGATAGAAATTTGTGATCATGAATGTTGATTGAAACCAAAAGAAATGATGAATGAAGAAGAAAATGAAGAAACGAGGTTGCACTTGAATATTTCATAGTTTATCTTGAAAGAGGTTAAGAAACACTTTGTAAATATTTCATAGTTGATTGGGATAAATACGAATGATTGGGATGTGAGCAATCTTCGGCCAGTCCTCACCTATTTATCTCCGGCCAGTCCTCTCACCTAACATGGGGCAAGCGTAATTTCAATCTGTTTAAACGGGGAGTCGCGAATCCCTTACGGTAGTGATGTCGAGATTAGAGCAATTTCGGTGTGAGCTCCTGAAGGGATGTGAGGTTGCCATCCCTTCGGACGTTATACATTTTAAATCCTCGATTCCATCAAGTGACAGATGTGTTAATTTGGAGAAGTGAGAGGAAAGAAGAAGAGAAGCGAAACATCAGCACACCACCATCATGTGTAATATCGGATCTCCTCCTCCTCCTTTAACAAGCAAGGAAGGAAGGACCTTCGAGGGGCGAGTCACGAGATCTAATGTATCCACATTTGGATAAAGAGGCATGGAGAGAGTTAGATCGGGACAATCAATTATACGTCAATTTAGAAAGACAAGGAAATGAAACAGCGAGGCAGCCACGGTGCACTGCATTGTGACGGCGAAGAAGAAAGAAGCATTGTTATGAGTGTGCCCTTCTCCGCCCATCCGCCCCGAGACGGGGCAAGAGTATGTACCCGAGAGGTCCTCAGGGAGAGAGAATGGCATCCTCATCATCTCATCACTCATACTATTATCCCTCTCCTTGTACGTGTGTACTCCAAATTCTCCAAATACGTAAGGCCAAAAGAGGGAAACTTAAGGGAAGGCAAATGATCCAATAGTGGAAGATGTTGGCATCTACTACACCCGACCAATTCGAGATGAACAATATTTACGAGAGAAGAAAACCAACCCGCAAACCTCAAGCCACAATAATACCACACGAACAACTCCTTTAGATTTGGATGGGGTTGCAATACTTCCATTGACATGATAATATCATTCTCATCAAGCTGCGTTCACATCTTACTCCATCTTTCGAGAACAAACCCGACGAACGGAGATGTTCTTTTCTTTCGAGGAGATTGCACGGCCCTTGGATTTGGTTACGACATCACATCTTTCATTACTCAAATTTCTAATATTTAACGCTCCCCTTAATTCCTTAAGCCTCCCAATTCACCAAGACCGGCCTTTGTCCCTCGGCTTTGGAATTGTTTTTGCTCAAAGCAAATGTGCAACGTACGAAGACCAGTCAATTCACCAAGTCACGTGGAATTGGAGGTCAATTCATCACGAGTATTCAAGTTGAGATGCCTTAAGTTGACCATCTTCTTAATGCCTCTGGCGGTTCCACAAGATTCTCACATCCGGAGAGATCTAGTGTTTCCAGTTTTGGTCGACTACCCAATCACGGAAGTCTCGATGGAATTCTCACTAAGATCGAGATATCTCAAATATTTCAATTTTTAAGACCGTTTGGTAATGTTGTAATTCCCAAACGATTGAGACTGACATGCGCAATGACTTAAAATTTGAAACAATAGTAATTCTAAAATGAATTACGTGGCAAACCCGTCATCATGTGCCCCGAAATGTTGGCAATGAAAAGAAAAGTCTAGTATCTTATTTCTTTGTTAGCAAAGATGTTGGCACTTCCCAATTCGACAAATCAATACGAAAATTGAAAGATGATGCACATGACAAAGCTTTTCATGAAAATTCTTTCGATTCCGACCCAGCTACGATGCTTAATTTAGAGCACCGAATTGCAAGTTCATTCATGAGATGGAGTGCATTTGCTTTTATTATACCAAACTCGTCTTTTTCTTCTTCTTGAAAAAAGATCTCCCACCCAACAATTCACTTGTAATATTCATAAGCAACATCCTCCAAACACTCGTTTTAGTCGGATGACTTAATGAACCCTTGCGCCACCCAAAGGTTAATCAATCTTTGTACGAAAGGATCTCATAATCGGTAGAACGGCTACGATAAGCAAAACAATGCTTCAAATGTGACGGGAGAACATCATAACTTAGTTTAAGTGTTGGCAAGAAATATCATTTTCTTCTTGACTTATTTTGAAAGTTTCTTATCTTTGAAATTCAACCATTACATTCGTCATGCTTGGTGCGCAACATCCCACCTATCGTCCTTGTAGTGGAACTCCCCGACATTTCTTTCAACCTCTTCCCAGTTGCCTTGATTGTTGAATTCCCGGCTCTTTTCCATCACTTCAAAAAGCCATTTTCTTAAACAAAGACCAACTATTGCTCTTCATCAAACCTTAAGGTGTATGGTTTAGTTTGTGTACGATGTCGTCGCAACGGTTTGCTTGCGGTGGTCGGTAGTATTCTGCACCTTTCGCACGACCCATCAACAAGTCATGGCTCGGCCACTTCTCCCGATTCTCATTCCACACATGTCGTCGGCACAAGGGGAGGTATTTCTTCCCATCTAATTTTCTCCCTAACATCATTTTGCATTTGCTATCTCATCATCTTTGGATTGAAGGATTTTCTTAACGCTTGTATCCAAGCGAAATACATTGGAGACACATGTCCGCATTTTCAACTCAAAATGATTTTGAATCACCTCATCGTTGAATATGAGTTGGGCAAGTGCAGTTTTTCCCAATCCCCCAAATCCAACTATGGAAGCAGTTGACACCTTCTCACTTGAGATGATGGGGATCCAACGGAAGTTGAATAATTGCCACTTTTATCTTCATCTCTCCACTATAATATTTTCCTTTGGGACAAATGGTGAGTCACCCTCTCTCTAGCGTAAATGGGTATCTTCACGAATTACTTCTAAGTGAAAGGTTCTACGAGGCAATCGCCGCGAAGCCTCTACATTAATATCTTTAATCTTATGGCCCATCTTTAGCCAAAAGCAAGGCGGTTCGAGCTAGAGAAGAAAGGCGTACCTTCTTTGACGCCTTAGTGTTTCCAGGGCACCATTTGTCTGTGAGCTTAGAGTATTAAACTCATCCGGCCACGTCATCAAACTTCATAAAGCTACATCTTCGCTTTGGAGCCACACCTTGACTTCATTGTTGGCTTGCTTTTGCTCGGCATCAAAAACGACTTGGAATCCAACTATCTCCTTAAGCGTCTGGAGCTCATCTTTGACACCCCAAATCAGTCCAATTTCTTGGAAAGCAAGGGAGCCTAGCCTTCCAATGATCCCTTCCGCTACGTTGAAGAGAACTCCTTCCGCCATTTCTTCGATTCAGGACAAGCAAAAGCACAGGTGAAGTGAATTAAAGTAGAAGCTTGTAAACGAGAATATGGTTTTGCGTACTGAAAAATGGCCGAGTCTAAATACATCATTTGATAAATAAAAAAAATAAAAATATAAAGACTTATCACATGTATTGTTGACTTTTAATACCAGCTAGGTTCTCCACATTAGCTGTTAATTTAGTAAACCCATTTGCCACTATATTACTAATGCCGGTTTGGTCCTTAACTTAATGTTCTATTTTTTAAATCCATTTGCAATTTTTATCGGTCCGCGAAACATTAATATAAATTGACCAGATCCACTCCCAATATATTATGAATTGAATGCGTTTTCGTCGAAACAGATGCTTGCTTTCGTCGAGACAGATGCTTACGAAAAATTTAAACTAAAACGACTAATGCACAGCCATGTGATAACTGTGATATTCATTTTTATTTGTAATTTTATAACTAGTTCGATATTAATTTATTCTTCATTAACAAATGTAATATATATATATATTGTAAAAAGGATTTTTATTATAAATGGTCTCTAAAATTGACCCACCGATCAAAATGATCCTTGAATTAGAGAGTGAGGGTAGGAGAGGAATGGCAAGAGAGAGAGAATAGAGAGCTCAGCAGTTGTGAATTGCACACGCTCTCTTGTAGAGCCACTTAGTACTATGAACGTGTGATAACTATGACATTCCTATTCACTTATAAGTGAGAGGTCTTAAGTTCAAATCTTGAAAATAACGAATTCGATACTAATATATATAAGGTTAGGATCCAGGGACACATTTTTGATACACGTCTTTTATGTCTTACCTCAAAAATCATGTCTACCAAAAGTTACTCAAATCCGAAACCATATGACCGTTGGATTAAATTTAGTGTTTCTTTGTAGAATCATATTCATCCATTTTCTTCACTACAAATGAATGTCTTAATAGTTTTGGATTTGTCTAAATTTTTGCAAAGATGATCTATGAATGATGAATTGAAATATAGACGGTTCAGATCGTTGAAATACATTACAAAGTAAGCCTTACAACGTGTGTTAGAATGTGTCAAAAAATGGGAGTTTGAGCATTTGAGAAAAATACATCTAGTCCAATTTTTAACACTTCTTTTCAAGGTGAATCTTCACTCAACACAGCGGTCCAGTTTAGAAATGACCATTGAGAAAAAAAAAATACTATTATACCCCACCCACCTGTCAATGCATAGAACAGTTCATATGTGCCCTCCGTGTGCTCATTCTGTCAAACAAATTGACAAAAATTAAGAGATTGGCATTGAACTGCTACAGTTGTAAAGTACACATGCGAAATTGCCAAGACAAATATATATGTACACAGCCCCCAGCCAGTACAATAAATTGGAAACTTGCCGGAGTCTACCTGCAGGTTGATGCCATTATTGATTCTTCTACTTGAATAAGTACCATTCGTGTTTGATAGGAAAAGATAAAAATATGGCAAATAACCCCGACAGTATCCTCGAAAAAAACATTTCTTTTATCAAAATGTCTATTGCCGTTGTTAGAAAAATAAAATATAAATAAATAAATAAACAAAAGTAGCAGCAATATCCAAGGAACATGGGTTCTAGAATTTTTATTCTAAAACATGGTGGAAAGCAAAATTAAAGGTGGAGATTAAGTCAACAAAAGCATCTGAACCAGATGGAAGCAGTTACTCCCACATCCCTGAACGTGCAGAAGAAAATGGCCATCACTTCAACCCACGTAATTCTCCAGAGACCTCTTTCTCAAGCTTATAAAAAAGACTCCCAACCAAACAAAAGAGGCAGAAAGGAGAGGGGAGAAGAAAAGAGAAAAACAGAAAGGGCAAGAGACTGCAGAAATACAGAGAGATTTAAAGAAAAGAAGCAACCAAGTACTGCCGGAAAGGAAGACAAAGTAATTCCGAACCAAGTCTATTCCATATCCAAACCTCTAAGGAGAAAGAGCAAGGTAAAAATATGTTTTAACCACTTCATATTCTCTTCTTTTCTACGCATATGTTTTGCAGGAAAGGGGTGTGTGTTCATATAAACACCAAGATTTTAGCGGCAACCTCTGTACTTCTCCATACTTGAAGTTTTGAAGAGTTGCAGCCCATAAAGAAGTCAAAAAGACATTCATTTCTATTCCGAATACTAAACAAATATTGCAAACGGAACAAAAAGTGTGCCGACAAGAAGTTTCACCCTTCATTTACTACCGGAAAATAGCCCCTTCTGTCAAAATTGCTGCTCAAACACTTCGCTCCCACAAAGAAAGCAGGAAGAAGAAGTAATTGATCAAAACATATCTCCAGTTGCTGACTAAAAAAAAGAGAGAATACCCCTTGTCTGCAATTCGAACATGAACACCTTGCGAGATCTTCATGTCATTGCAGCCCGCTCAATAGAACACCCAGAAGGTCTCCTCCTAAGAAGACCTTGCTGGAGACCAAAAATAAGATAAAATGCGGAAAGAGGAGCAGTTCAAGACACGAAACCCACCTTTGATTCAATAAAATTCGCCAACCTGCAGAAAACAAGAGTAGGATTTAAAGGACTGATGCACAAGACCAACTGAAGCAAATGAATATTTTTTCTTCTGAAAAGTATTCTCACTTGCACGTACACGAGAGACTCAACGGAAGAGAAAGGCGTTGCTTTTGTGCTGCTGGGAAAGAAAAAAAAATAAACAAGATAATATTTAATCGTTATCTTCCAGAAGATGAATCAAGGGCTTCGAAAATAAAGAAAGGTGCCAAATAAATCACAAAGACTCACCAAAAGATAATAAGTGACTGTTCTCAACCTGAAGAGCAAAATACAAGTATGAGCGGAAAGTTGGAGATGATTTGTAGCTGCCATTTCAAGTAACAGATTAAGAGTCAATTCACAAGTCGTGTAGAACACTCATTATAATCCAAGAAAATTAATGGCATGACAATCGAAGCAAAAGAAAAGCCTACTTACAAATGAAGTCCTGGCAACAAGGTTTCAAAACGAAAAAAAAACAGAAAATAGACAATTGTCCTTATCCAAGTCCCAAGCTTCCAAGCAATTTCTCTGGCCAATAAAAAAGGGAGGCAGAAAGATATCAAAATCAAGTTGAAAGCAAAAGTGCTTGCAGCCATATAAGTCAAAAAAAGATGCAAAATAAATCAAGCTATGACTACCTTTGGTGCAGACAAAGGAAAGCCACGAACGTCGAAAGGACCTATAGGCCAAAATTTCCCAACCGCATATAAATTGGAGCAAGTTTTGATCATGTTAAAACTAAAAGCAAGTACACAATTCACAATGCGGCAAAAATCAAATCGGCATTGAAGGCTACTCGTAAGTAAAGCTACGAAGGTTGTCAACACCAAAATACAGAAAAAGGACATTACAACCCAATGAAGCTCGCTACCTGAAGGCCACGACAACAGTCAAATCAAAATGGTATCGATTTGCCACCGGTGACGCCTGCAAGCAAAGAATCAAATCAAAGAATGAGTTGCATCTTAGAACTTCACTTCACTCAACTCCACTCCAAAATTAAATCCAAAGTACCAAGAAGACAAAAAAAATGTGTCACCTGCCTATCACTTTCTTTTCCTTTTCTTTCTGAATTGTTGACCCACCAAAGAAGCACAAACAAGATAGTAGAAGCAGAAAAAGAACGATGCAGCAGAAAAATAAAAGAGCTTGTGACCTGCACCAGAAGAGCATCCGCGTTTTAAGAGGAAAAGAAGATAAATTGAAGCAATTTGAAAAGAGTTGGAGTTCCATCAAATCTTACCCATCCTCGCTCGAAATTCAACGGCTACAAAATCCAAACGGAATTTCGAAATGCAGCGAAACCGACGGAAAGCTCGAGTATATCGAAATGGATGATATTTTGAATACTGAAGCTCTGGGTTGGTCAAAGAAAATTTCCAATTTAGTCTTCATTGTGCAACTCTCGTGGGATTTTTAAGCCCTGCTATATGGCACAAAGCTTTGGACTAATTGAAGAGAAAATAAATTAATGTTCTTTTGGTCAAGGCCATTAAGTTATTTTGGTCAATCATTACTAAGTTGGATATCAAATTAATCCAACGGGCATTTTTATTTTGCCTAATTTACCAAGAATCAAGTCAACAAATCCAAATCCATTTTATTGAACTACGCCGGTTTGATCCCGCCAAGGGTACGTAGGCAATCTAAAGATTCAATCTAGATGCAACCGCACAAGACCAAAAATAAATCCAAATCAAATCCCTGATTTACACAAAACCAAACAAACACACCCATCTCCCAAAATCCTTGTTTTCTTCATACTAGAATCATAGGGTATTCTCTTGTAACAAGAGATTGTAATTGATAGACATGTAGTCTAAAATGGGTCGAACTCAAAATAATAAAGCCCTCCTCTACAACGAATGAAGGGTGAAATTGTGTTGAATTTATTTCGTAAAAATTTTGTTCAACAGCCGTCGATAAAAAATCCCTTTAAAAACTATCCAGTTGTATATATGTACACAGCCCCCAGCCAGTTTGATATTGACATGCTATTATCCAGACATCCTATCCTTTTATTCAATTTCAATGTCCCAATCTGTAGGCATTCATCCAAGTCACAGACGCATTGCATAATTTTCAAAATCCTGAACACTCACTCATCCACTCAATAATAACTTTTATTTAGAATTCTGTTAAATGAAGTTCATGACAACCGAACCAAGCATGTCTTCTCTCCCTCAATTCTGTGTCAAGAATCGAATATAAAGTCAGATATCAGACATTTATACATACATTGCTTTCAAATCCAATGAGACCAACTTTCATGTATCCAATGAGATCAGCTTTCAGATCCATGTTCAGTGTAAAATCAGTAGTAGGAAGTAACGAGATGAGAGACTGAAATAATGATCAAGTTCGCCAAAACGAGAGAAATTGGATAATACAAGGTTTGTTTTCAGCCTCAAGTTCCAGAAGAGCGACAACTAAGTTCAAATGAATGTACAAAAAGAAAATTTTCATACCTCCTATATCATTTAAGGGAAATATATACTGCAGGTAAAATTATCCTTTAAAAAGTTCAAAGTACATGAACCACACCTTGCAAACCACTGGAGGAATTCCACTTGCAATTGAAAAACCAGCATGACAGCTGCGCATGTTCTTATTGCAAAAAAAAATCCTGCACATT
This sequence comes from Gillenia trifoliata, assembly GCA_018257905.1. Classification (NCBI taxonomy): domain Eukaryota; kingdom Viridiplantae; phylum Streptophyta; class Magnoliopsida; order Rosales; family Rosaceae; genus Gillenia; species Gillenia trifoliata. The sequence goes on along the minus strand of CM031086.1, from coordinate 1,063,016 downwards.
TAGGCAAAATTGAAGCAAATTGCAATTTTTTACTGAAAATCATCAATCGATTATTGACACCCCTCCTTTCTCACAAATCACCCAATGAGCTGTTATATAATAAAATGCCCACATATTGTTATTCACATCTTTAGGCTTTAGGTCGACGAGTACAATGTATGTCGACTCAATAAGTCACTGTATGGACTAAAACAAGCCTCTCGCATCTCTGGTTCCACAAGTTCTTTCAAGCCATTCACCAAGCGGGCTGTCAGCAATCAAAAAGAAAACTATTCATTGTTCACTAGGTGCGTGGCAAATCTTTTCTTGCTGTTCTCATTTATGTGGATGATACTTGATCATCACGAGGCAATGATAAAGGAGCCATTCGTGGATTCAAACAATACCTCCAAAGTCACTTTCGAATAAAGGACCTTGGACATTTGAAGTATTTCGTTGGCGTAGAAGCAGCACAGTCAGCCCAAGGTATTTTCATGTCCCAACATAAATATAAACTTGACATTCTTGATGAATCTGGTTAACTTAGAGCAAGCCCGCAAAGAAAACTCCATGGAAGAGAAAATAAAAATTATCTCCAACGGATGGGAACTTCTCAGAATGCATCACACTGTCAGAAGACTTGTTGGGAAGCTAATCTATCTCACCATCGGTGACCAGAAATCTCATATTCAGTTCATGTTCTTAGTCAATATATGCAACAGCCGAGAAAGGAAACCTCACCTCGCGCAGTTCACCATCTCTTGCACTATTTGAAAGGAGCACCTGGACAAGGCCTTCTTTTTTTCCTTCTCAAGGAGACCAAACACTAAAAGGTTTTGTGATGCGGATTGGGCTCGATGTTCAATCTGAGGATCAGTCACTGGTTGTGCATCTTTCTTGGAGGAGCACTTGTATCTTGGAAAACTAAGAAGTAATCCACAGTTTCACGATCCTCGGCTGAAGCAGAATATCGTGCCATGGCTTCCATCACATGTGAATTTACATCGATGAAATATTTACTTGCTGACCTAGAGTTAATAACGGCTTTCCAACAAAGTTATATTGGACAACCAAGCAACGCTCCACATTGCTACCAAATCCCATATTTCATGAGCACACTAAACACATCGAGATTGATTGTCACATTGTCTGTGAAGAATACAAGCTATCATCAAAACAACTTACATTTCAACAAAACAGCAACCTACAGATATATTCACCAAGCCTCTTGGAGGTGAAACTTTCGCTTTCTTCTTGGCAAGCTGGGTGTTCGCGGCATCTACACTCCAGCTTGAGGGGACTATTGAAGGATGCATTATCAATTAGCATACTTGATTTTCCTTAATTGTAGGATCTAAGCAATGTAATTATGTGTATAGTTGACTTCCTAGAATAGCTCTCTTTGTACAATATAAAATATGTAACTTGGTGTATAGAAAGAGATCAATCAAATATTGAGAGTTTTCTCCCAAACTTCCAGTTATACTCTACGATCCAAACCCTAGTCATCTCAAGTTCTTACAGGCCTGCATGGCTGATGCTCTAGATGTAACCCTCAAGGGCCAATAAGTATTTACGATAAATAATTGGTTCAATATTGATGAAGCTGTATAGCAGAGTCAAAGTTTGTCGATAAGAAGGTGACAGGCTTGATATATGTTAAGGAGCAATATGATGAGTGGACGGCGGAATGTTTGAGGATACTTCGCAGCAACTTAGATGGCAGAATCGTTGCTTTGCTTCGAAGGGCAGTAATATTGGAGGCATTGCAGAATAGCTCTCAGTCAGGGCAAAGCTTTTAGGCAAACTCAAACCCTTTGTATGCCTTTCTTAAAGTCAAAGAAGGAGACAGTTGAACGTGGGGCTCATGCCTTCGACTTGAAGCTACCGTACGAAGAGATTAATGTACTTCAGAGAACCTAGACTTGATCAAGAGACAAGTCCAAACTTGAAGATGTTGAGGGTTTTTGTCTCCTACAAACCCCAACGATCGTGCTAAGGCAGGTTCTATGTTAGGCAGATGGGGGCAAATTCTCCATGCCCTGGAAACCCAACGATCATCTTATTGACGGCAATTATAATCCTTCTGGTAGATGTATACAATATTCCCTTTGATGTACTTTTTTGGTCTTGGAAATATATGATTAGGAATTTGTATAAAGCTAAAATGTAGATTGAATTACTTATGACAACCAGTGCGCTGATAACATTTTGAGTGTGGCATTACAAACCTGCTTGTATTTGAATGTCACGCTGTGTCGTTATCTAATCGATATCAACATCAGACAATTTTATTTACGGTGTTTCAGACATATGATGTCGTTTATTCATCCTTGATTAGAATATCATCTGCATTCATGCCTGGTTTCCTTCCTCATTGCAAGAATCTCTTCAAATTTAGACTTTCTCTTCTGTTTTTACTGATATTGAATGAATAGGAAATTCCATTCTCGAAACATTTAATCAAAGACCAGTTCAGTCAAGTTAGAGATGATCTTTTTCTTTTTTTGTACTTAATTTATTTTGTAAGGAGCTATGTACAGACATTGCAGGAGAAGGAAGGAATGCTTTTGGTTATAAGCAGAAGGGCTCTTTGAACTAGAAACATATAATGTAATTTGAACTTAGTTGTCCATCGTTTGGCAATGGTCAAAACTCTCATATAGAAATTTTACTCAGGGATAAGTAATTAAACTCTTATCTTGTTCCATCTATTAACTTTAATTTCTTTTCGTAACTCGTTCTGTATATTTCTACTGTTCAAAATAGGCTTCCGTAATTTAGATGAATTTTGTAACACCCAGAAAAAATATGGGTTTCAGGAGCGTTACTCAACCTCTTATAAAACAAAGTAAGGAGTAAAATGATGACATTTGATCAACTTTAATCTTTTATTTCAAGGAAGCAAAAATACATAACAAAGTTCGGTAGAAAACTTTAAGGAAATAAGGTACTGTAAAATGAAAGATAAGTAGAAACACAAAACATTATTTCCTTTTCACTCTATCGAATTAAGTCCAACAAATCTTGTCCAATGCCTTCCTGCATCGCCTAAGCACCATCCCTTGTCTGAAACGCACAAGGAGAATTTAATGAGCATAACTCAGTATGTGGCTAACAATCAAACACTCTCACCAATCAACAATAACTGCCTAACCAAACTAGAACAAACCTATGTACATGCCATACCGAAATGATAAGAATGACCTACATGAATGCATACATGTAGTTTGATTATTCTATCCGTTGTAAAAAGAAAAAAAAGGAAATAATTTTGCACTCCCTCTTTAGCTTTGCACTCCCCTCGTACTTATTGCCGTAATTGAATCAATTAACGATTGAGAGTAGAAGTAATGTATTAGAACTTCAACAATACAAAGACACATATAATGTTGGATAACTAGTTAGTGTCTAATTGCTATATTTTAATCACATAGAAATCAAAAATAATTAATGCAACTAAATAACAAATTTAATTCTCCAACTCTGGCGTGAAACTTCATAATGAGCATTAGTTGCTAAAACTTCAATAGTTTATGCTTCAAACATCGAAATCACGAGCGGTAAAATCCTCTAAAAACTAAACATCCAGATCTTTCCATCCATGCATATATGAAACACCATTAGATTCGTCTAGGCTATTCTCAACAAATTATGATCTTTGCCTTCCAACAGCATCATTCTAGCACTTTGACATATCAAATCTCTTGAAAATTCTTCATTGTATCTCTCTTTATCTCGAATTGACCTACAAATCAAAGTAAATGACTCAAAAAACAAGAGAATTAATTAAAATAGTTGAGAAAAGGTAATAAAAATAATAACTAATTAATCACTTATCAGCTGCTCTTGTTAGAGAAAAGCAAAAGAGTTGGTACCGAGATGTCTGTACATTACATGCAGCCACGAGACACAAGTTATCTTGGTAAACAGGACTTGTATGAAGGTTTAAATTTGGAACTGGAGCAGTAAGTTCCACTACTCTTGGCTGATAGATCGGCGTCACGAGCGCTAACTGAAGCAAGAGGAGGAGCAAGAATAGTAAGGACAATTGATTGCGGGTTTGTTGAGTTTTTTCGTTTTTACTTATTTCAGCCAAACCAAATGCATAAGATCGAATGAGATAGGAGAAAGAGGAATGAATTGCAAAATTCCATGGCGTGTAGCAAATTCCATCAAAACTGTTTACATAATTACATGTAGTTTAAGAAGTGCCAAACTTTTAGGGCATTTTTGAAATGTCATCTAAAATCTTTAGATGGCATCAAAACACAGTCATTGACAGTGGATACACTTCAAGGGAGGCGTTACGAAAGGTCATCTTAAGATTTTAGATGACATGTGAAATACACCATTTTATATCTAATTGAATTAGATGGCATTTTACGAACGCCATGAAATGACTATGCGGCGTTTATTGGATGTCATTGTATATATTGTCAGACTTTCCTCGACACCCCCTATCAACGGCGTCACTTGAGACGTTTATCAGGTGTCATGAACAATGTTTTGTCTTGTAGTCATATCATGGTTTCTAGTTTGAGGTAATATGTTCATTTCTGCATTATGAACTTGGCAGACTTGTTTCAGTTACTTATTTTCTGTCACTATGATGTTGTTGAGGATTGTATCGTTCTTCTTAGCTTTTCTTTCATCGTAAAAGAATGGTTAGTAATGTGTTCGTAGCTAGACACAGACCTCTCATTATCCCGTTTGTGAGGGCTCAGATGCATGCATCGATCGAGTTGAGGAACTTCAAACGTGCATCAGTAATGTAAAGAACGCAAGAGAGAAGAAACAGTTCGCTTGGATCATTGGATGATCGGTGCGTTGATAACATTCTGAGTGTGCTTGCATTCGGAATGAGACAATTTTGCCTATGTTTCAGAAATTATGATGTCGTCCATTTATCTTTGATTAGAATATCATCTGCATTCATGCCTGGTTACCAATTACTGCAAGATTCTCTTTGGTTAGACTTTCTCCTCTTCTGATTTTGCTGATATTGTATTGAGTAGTGAGGTCTTCATTTGTATTTTGTTTGTGTTGCACTGGTTCGTGACTGGAAACACCTCTGGATTGAAACAGACTCCAGTTTTGTTTGCAATACTTATACAAGGCTCCATCCACAGTTCCTTAGTTTCTACAGATTGATTGAAATAATTGTTTATAGCATCTCCGTCAAATGAGTTTTGTTTCTACCCATTAAGCCAAATCACGATCCGGGTTAACTTCCTTCTCTCCTAAGACAGACTTTTCAAGTGAAAGTTGGGGTAATTGTGGGATCTTGATTTTCGGATCGCTCCGAATCAAGACGGATAAAGTGCGAAGGCCGGATCTCAAGAGTCCCGGATAAGCGGATTCCGTCTCAAACTAAGACCCGTAGAACCTTCGTGTCTGTAGTCGGATCTACGTCCGAATGACCTGCTCAATCGCTACGGATCTTATGGTACTCTCGGAGCAATACACTCCGGTGTGTACGGGGACGCTAAATAAGGTCCACTCTTGTCGAGAATGACCTACTTGGCCCTCAAGAAACGTATCACCTAGAACCTTCTAGATTGGGAAAGAATCTTAATTCCTAATATTTATAGGAATTAGCTTGTACTCAAGTAATCATATACTTAATAGGAATGATATCTTACACGAATTTCCTATTAGATTCTCAGGCATTTAAAATACGGATTACTATCTCATAAGGAACCCTCTTTGAATACTATAAAGAAACCCCCTAGGGTTGGAGGTAAAAGATCATCGCATTTTATACTCTTTAGCCCCTTTGCTTGGAGCTCAAAACATCATTCTAACTTGATCGTTTGGAGGGTCCTTAGCCGATATCTCACTTAGGTGATTAAGTTATTTCCATTATCTTTGAAGAAAAAATGAATTCATGGATACTTTTAGTATAATGGGGATAAACTAAGGGGGTGTATTTTATACAAAGTTTGATGCATGGAGGAGTTTTTTTTTTCAAAGTTTGGTTTTGTTATTATTTTTAAGGGATAGTTTAGGAATATAAGTGTGAGAAAATAGTGTTCTTTCTTTTCAACTTTTTAAGAGGGGTGAGCAAATAAGGTGGGGGAACATAGGGTTGATGGTTGGGCATAACACCACTCTAAATAAAAAATGAATTAGATGAAGAGGGGTGAGCAAATAAGGTGGAAAGAGGGTTGATGGTTGGGCATAACACCACTCTAAATGAAAAATGAATTAGATGAGTTTGAAACATAAATGACCAAGCAGATCGATGACTTCATAATACATGAGGAACCATTTGTGATAGTAACTTTGTTTGAAATAAAATTGAAAAGAAAAATTGTTGAAAAGGGGTGGGAGCCTATAGGAAAACACTTTGTAATAAAGGGGAAAGAACGATTAAAAAAGAGATTTTCCAACCTCTAAAAGACTCGTTTAAAAATGTTTTTAAAATGAGTAGAAAGTACTTTTGAAATCAATTCTTAATAAAAATGTAAATGAATTAAAAAAAAAACAGTTTAAGTATATGCTTCTGGCAAAAGTACTTTAAACTTTTGAAACTCAAAAGCAATTTTACTAAAAATGCATTCAATAATTTTAAGCATTTCCTAAAGAATGCGATTTAGTTAGGACTTAAGCCAGAAAAATCCACAAAATTACGACTTTACCTCACACTGCTCTCTCCTACTTCTCCTATTAAACGCTCTCTCTCTCTCTCTCTCTCTCGTCACAGCAGAAGACAAACCAGACACCATGGAAACACACGACGACGAGATCGACAACCTCGACATCACCTCTCCCTGGGCCTCCGCCACAACCTGGACCGTCGCAGGTGGTTCCCTCGCTAACTGCGTCACTTTCGGAATCCTCTTTTTCCCCCGATCGAAGATGAGACTCCGAATTCTACTTCTGCATCCTCTCTTATCCTGCCTCTGTCTTCCAGTTCGGGCCCTTGTGAGATCACCGAGGTTATGTTCCACAACTTCTTTTCTCTGAAGATTTACATTTGGCCCCAAATTTTATCAATTTGGTTTAACCCTCTGTTTGTATAAATCCTTCCTGTTCCTTTTATATAATTATTATTGTAGGTTAGGACTTAGAATGGTGCTATTAAGAGTTTGATTAATAATTTCTGGGACTAAGTTTTCATGTTGTGAATGTTATAGTTGATGCTAAAAGTGGATTTTCAATTAGGATTAGGATTATGATTATGATTACCTAATTATTAGACGGGAATGAAGCTAAATAGAGGGCAATCTTGTACCTCATGTTTTTGCTTGATCGAAACTGGGTTGCTAAAAGTAGATAATCATCTGTTGGAGCACAAAATGTTACTAAGTGTTGTGTTTAATCGTAAGCCAATACAACTTATTTTGTTTGATTATTGGGTATCTAAAGTGCATTTGAGTCCACTGTTTCGGCAGTAATTATTAAGGATCTCATCAATCTTACTCAAATTAGTTGATTCTTGAAAACGTCCGATCCTGAAGTGTTAAGCGAAGGTAAATGTGGCAATTTACTTGGTACATGCTATTGTAATCAATAAACGCCCTTACATTCGTATAAAATGCATCAATTTATACTCGCATTGCAAATGACCAACAACGTTTTCCACTGCAGTTAATTTCACACAAAAACATGGTCAACAGGTTTATGTTGAAGTAGTGCCGAGTCTATGAGATATACTATGCACCTGATTTACAGAGTGGCAATGAATATCTGCACTGTTCGTTGTGGCTGTTGCTGCCCGAGATGAAGAAGTGCTCCACACAGGTGATAATGAAGAAGTTCATTCTGCAAATTCAAATGGGTGGTTGAAGGACCCGTCCGAGAAGATAAGTCAAGAAATGGAAATAGTCTGAACAACAGTGAAGATGACTGGAGTTGAAGTGAAAGTCTCAGATTCTAAAGTGCTTGATAACAAAGCCAGTGCAGTATGTCAGTTAGGATCTGTGAGTATGTTGCTTAGTTCTCCATGTATATTAATTCCAGTAAGACCCCCTCCCACTTTTGTTTTTCTTCCGTTTCTTTTTCCCGTCTGGTCAATTTCTTTATATGGTGCTCCTCATGCTTATGGCCACATGTAATGATATGTTTGTACATGAACCCTTTACGAAACACTAAGAAACAGGTTTGAAAATTCTGAAGAAGCCTGTGATCTGGACTCCGCACCATTGTAGTTGAAAGGATAAAAAATTTGTATTCTTAGTGCAAACTTGCTGAGTTACTAATCACCTTATTGAAGTGTTCTTTTTGTAATCTCTGTTGCACTTCACCAAATTAATAATATACCATTACTGGTTAAAGGCTTCTTCAGATACTTATTGCCACTGTTAATTGCCCCTTTTATTAGGTGTTTGCAGGGAGAGGGAGGAGTAGAGAGAGAAAGTTTTGGTGATAATGTGCTGGGTACGAATGACTAAGCGTGAGCACTCATCTATATTGATTATTATATTTGCTGATCAAGTCCTTGTGTATCAGGATTTTTATGAAGCTACAGCACAGATTAGTGATGCAAGTCCTTGTGTATCCCTCACTTCGTCTACTGTCGCTTGAGAGGAAGGATTGCGTATGTGTTGGTGAGGTGTATGTGTTTGCTGATCCTGTTGACTCATCTGATTCAGAAAACCAAGTGAGTACAAGTGGAAAGTCGGCTGGGAGTTCTCTCATGGCCATGCTTGTGCCTATATTTTACAATTTTCTAAAGCAAGGGGTGCTAACCCAGACACAAGACAAGCCAATTTCTGATACATGGGAAAAACAGAACTCTCAAGCGATTGGGTCAGAAACTGATTCTACAGTGTTGCAACTGGGATGCAGGAGCTAGGAAAAGCCAGCATGCCTGAACACCAAGTTAGGTTCCAGATATTAATAGGGCTACTACTAGTACTGCCCAATTATGTATCCCGTCAAGAGTTGAAAGCACTGTGGACCAGATTTGTTCTCGAATGGGCAGAATAGAGGATCTATTTGTGAGTTTGAAGAAAAGATGTTAAAACCGATAAGCAGCATTGAGCCCAAGGCTTGAAAGGGTAAGAGCAGCAACTTGAAGTACTTGCAAACAAATCACAGAGTTCTGGATTGCCAACATACTCAAGATTCTATGCTCCTTCTTTCTCATGCAATGGGTCTGAGTCTAACTCTTTCTATAATAGTGGAAATGATTATCCCGTTGAGGAATTTGAATCAGGAAGAAGGACATTCAATCAGATGCACCCCGACCACACCTTATGACATATCTGCTTCAGTAAATTTCACTCATTTGCTTCCAAGTCTGGTGGTAACTGCTCCAGAATTTTCAAACGGTGATGACGAAGGGGCCGAAGAAGATCATACTTCAGATGTAGTGATAGGTTCATCTGAAAAACCAAGGCCTGCTTTGACAATTGATGATGCTTTAGCATCTGCATAGCTGGATTCATGTCTTTGACTTCCAACCCAGCCAGAGAAACATGCTCAAACTCTTTCGAGATTTAAGGCACCTGATTTTTAAATGAAGATGATGGTAGCGTTGAGAAAAGAATCGACAGAGTGGAACATGAAACGGTCACAGATTCTTCCATGTGCCTTGGTGAAACTGATGCGACAGAAGAGAACATACAAGGTTCACTTGCTGATTCAATGAAAAAGTTCTTCCAGAGGGTGAGGGGAATGTGATAGGCATCTAATGATAGGGACACTGATAAAACACTCCAGAGTCGATGTACTGGACCCAGCACATTCTGAGGGCGGAAGAAGGAAAACTTGATGATGACTTAGGGCATTGAGAATTGCAGTTGATCCAGCCAGTCATGGCATGTGTAGAACTGATTTTGTTCTATAACGGAAGAGATTGAAAATGGAGACGTCTGCACTGAGATAAGCAACATTCCGAACCTTGATAACACTGATGAACAGAACCAGTTGCCTCCAACATCAGACTGATGATGGATATGATAACACGCAGGAAGATGCTAATATTGATTCTGATTTAACTCCCTCCAAAGGAAGTGACAGAGAAGAGAATTCCGACAAAGATGCTTTGAAGAATATCCTCCCGAATTTTCATGTGCTGCTTCTGTGGTGGATTTTAAAATTCAGTTTCTGGATGTGAAGTTCACTTCTCAGGATAGTTAACGATAATGGCTATTTTTCTCTCGAAGCCCTTTTAACCGAGTTGCCAGAGTCAGTGACGACTTCTTCCGTCAAGGAAAGTGATGAGTGCTCCAGTTTAGCCCTGAGGCTGCGACTTGATTTTGGTGGAGGATGGGAGCCAGTTGTTCCCTCCCTGACGGTAATTTTTCTGTGGACATGAATTTCTATAGTCTCGGAGAGAACCTTCGAGCTTGTGGGGTGACCATGCATTGCAATAGCCACGAGACATTTGCACCAAGTCTCATATGACAGTGCACAAGCCTGTTCGCATCTTTGTTGATATGTACATAAATTTGAAGCTAGACATGAAGTGGTAATGTACTGATTCCTCTCAATCATTACTCTTAGACAAAAATTATGGACTTTTATTAGGTTGGTTCGGTTTGGGATTCAAACCGCAGGCCGAATCGTAAAAAATACCGATGTCCCGATGGTTTTGTTTGTGCATCAAACTAGTAGAATAACCAAACCAAATGCATCAATCTAGTCATAAGTGGTTTGGTTTGGTTTGGTTTGGTTTGGTGGTTTCCTTATGTAATTAGGAAAATATTATGCATTCACTAACATTTTTACAAAGAGGAAATTTACATACCTCAAAATTAAATAATTGGCGAGAGAAGAGAAAGTTGTGATCGAATTCAAATGGGACACGGATTAAGGATTAATATCGAAGTGTGAAATGAACACAATAACAAATGATTAATTGCAAAATCAAATCGTTTTGATTGGTTTGGTTGATGATATTGCTTTGTTGCCTACCCACACACTTGACTATCGTGCATGATAAATTTCTGTACCTTACCTTTAAAAGATATATTCATATTTTTTGAATAATTACGCTAAAATTTGCGTTTTTAAAACATAAACACCCTTTGTTTAAAAAAAACATAAACATATTATTTCATATGTGTAATACAAATACGTATGTACTTTTAGTACATGTATCTTTTATAGAACTTGAAATAATACATATAAATTTCCGTAGACCTTCCCGACACCCCTTTTCATTTTACAATGTTTGGTGATAGAGCGAGTCTAATTTACGTATCACCCTTTAAAGATCAACAATACAAAATATCAACCAAAGTAGAAATAGTTTAATTGTTTGATTAATGTTATTAAAATTTTAGTATCTAGGTTAGAAGCATGGTTGATTAGTCAAATTTTAAATAATGGTTAGTATCAAAATAGGCACACATTTACCCGTATTGATAAGTCATACGACTCTATTGGTCCTATCTTCTAATCCATACTGCCTTGAAAGCTACGACAACTATCATGTTTTGGTAAACAGAGTGGTAGATTGCAGTAAATTCTTCATTTTCTTAGTATCTTTTATAATATAAAATCCTAACACGTGTCAAGATCAAATGTGTCTGTCCACATATACATCTTCCTTCCATCAGATCCCCAAAAAAATAAATAATACAAAACGAAAAAAAGAGGAAAAAAAAGGAGAGGGTAGCATATTAGCAATATTTTCCTTCTACAATTTTCTGAAATTTGAAAATACAGTCACTGCAGTTGCCCGCTTGTAGACGGAGCAAACAGGTAAAGTGGAGGAGTATTAGTCTGTTGAACTTTAACACTGAATGAGGCGTATTTACATTTCAAATGCTCCTTCAAAAACTCCCTTTGTTTTCTTGAAATTCTAGGAGTTAGGAGTTTTGGGAGAAAATACCAGAATGGAGGCTGCCGTGAATAAGCGCCGGCTCCAAGCTCCTCAAAGCGGGACCCGCCATTCCCGATCAAGCTCCTTCCATGGTAATTATCAAACCATGCTCCAATTTATTGAGTCTCACTTCCTATTCTCTGTTTGGTTACTCAGAAATGTTTTTGGTTTTTGGGGAAAAATGGAAAATTCAAATGTGAAAGCCTGGGGTTGTTTGTTGGTTTCGTAGGGCCAGCTATGCTTTGTTTTGAATTCTTAAAGTCGGAACTTTAGTTGGGAAATTTTACTAGCAAAGGCTTTGGGGTAGTATCTGTTTTGGTTTCTGGGAAAGTTGTGAGAAAGAGAAGGCAAATTGTAGTTTTTGTAGCTTCAATTAGTATTACAGCAAGAATAATGACTTAATTTATGAGGGGTTTCTGTTTCTTTTGCACCTAATGGCATGGATATCACTACTTGTTGTTGCTCATCACTTGTTAGGAGAAAAGAATGTGATTCTCTCATGGATATCTTCTTGGAGGAAATGAAACTTTGTAGTTTGTGTTAGGGTGTGTTGAGTAGGCGATTATTGTAACTCAGTTTTGCGTTCTGAAGACTATCGTCATGCATATACGCTATTGTTAAGATAACTCTTTTTGTTATTGGTCTGATGGGAATGTTAATATATCTCTCCAACTTTTTAAACTATATATTCAGAACCAAAGTTGGCATGATAATTGTACATTTGTCACACTTCAATTGGGTCTTACTATTTTTGTTCATTTCCCTCCTACCCAACAATCTCCTGTTATCACATGTAATATGTATGTATCCCTCCTCCTATCCTACTTGTAATTCTTATGAAGTGCACATAAATGATGCTTTTGCACACCATTTCCAACCCAACAATATTAAATATGTGCAGAACCCAAAGCTGATAAAACAGTTGATTCTTTCTGTTATAAATGATGAATTTGCACATCATTTTCCTTTGTAATCTAGTAAAATTTTGTTTTCGTGGAAGTTGTATATGGCCCTTATAGAAATTGATTTTGACATTTGCAAATACTTCTTACTTATTGCATGTGAAAGAGTATTAGTATTCAGTTTCCCAGCTGATTTGGTCTATATTCAATTTCAAGGTAATTTGGGCTTGATATGCCCTCAACTTTTCAATTAATCCGTGGGTGTTGGGAAGTCTGAGGAAAGAAATTCAATCAAATAGTGAATTTCAGGTCATGGTTGGTCTTTATTCTGCGAAGAGAAATTTTGATTTCAAAACAACAAAGGTGGATGTTTGCAAAGTAAAGTTTTGTTTTAATTTGAATATAAGAATCAGAAAGGCAAATTTTTCTTTCTTTGGACTTTACCATAAATAATTTCTATCTGACATTGCATGTTGGAAAGGAAGAAGTGAATCAGTTACACTTAATTTAATGGTTGCACTGTACATAATGAAAATTTGATTTGACTAACCCATAAGAAGCTGATGATATCGCTGTAATTTAATACTCATTTCTTTCTTTTTTGTTTTCTTTAACGTTTATCTTCTGCCATATGTTTCAGATAATTCCCTAACCAAATGAAAAGCATACTTGATGATGGATCAATGAATGATAGTTCATCACTTGAAGATATCATTGTTGATCCCTAGCAGTCTTATTACTGACTGGGATGCCATGGAAGACCTGTTGCATCATGTTCTATATACTGGCCTTGGATGGGAAATGGGCAACGAAGGGCAGATACTGTTTACTGATCCACTTTTTGTACTCCCAAGGTTAGCTAATATGCTTCTTTCTGAACACTCTTGAGTGATATAGACTAGACTGGTGCCATTATGCAATTCTTTGCTGAAAATCCATGTACGGTGGTTATTTTGCGGTTTTTATTATGTTTATATAGTTTAATTTAACAAGTCAGTGGATTATATGTTATATTAGTCTAGGCTGGTTCCACTGAGCACACACTGTTTAAGTCAATACTTTCAGATCATTTATTTTATAATTGTTCTTGCTATTCTTGTTTAATTATATTTAAAAAACAAATTTCTGTAGCCTCAAGTTGCAACTCTGACATTCTTTCACAAGAGAGAAAAATCTTGTAGGGAGGAGTAAGGAAACCTTGTTATCTCTCTAGAGAGGAAAAATCCTAGAAATAGAACTTGCTCTTCATAATTCTTTTTTGTCTTAGTGCAGCTAATATATTCTCTTTAAAGAGAAATTAAAATAATTTTTTTCTGCCAGGCTGTCAGAGAGCAGTTGGTGCAACTGATGTTTGAAACATTTAACATTTCGGGCTTCTATGCATCAGAGCAAGCAGTATTGTCACTTTATGCTGTAGGAGCGCATCTCGGGATGCACTGTTGATATTGGCCATGGAAAAATAGGTATATACCTCGCAGAAGGGAACCTTTATTAGTTAATGGAATCTTGTTTATTGAATACGTAGAGTTCTTTGAGCCTAGTCTTTCCTTTCTATACTGCAGGCCCAAGTTATGTGCAATCTAAATATAATAAATCTATCTATTCAGAATTCATTTTATCCTATCTAGCATACAACCAGTCAGTTGACCTCCCCTCCAATACAAACCCGTTCCATTTTGTAATGTTTTATAATTACAGATCTTGTAATATATTAGACGAAATATATTATTGACAATTGATAAGCTATCCCAAGCCTACATATCACTGGTAGCTGAACTAAAGGTGGCAAGTTTTAGTTCACACACCTGACTTCCTGTTAATGGCATTGACTCATCTCTGTGTGCAAACCAGTGGTCAATATGGGATATGAAAATGTAAGCAAACTGATTATTATTTATTTGACACCCCTTTTCTGAAATTTTCACCCAATTTTTAACAGATAATATTGCACCAGTCATTGAAGGTGCTGTTCAGCACATTGCCTCAAGGAGGTTTGGGGATTGGAGGTTCCGATTTGTGAAATTACTTGCTGAAAGAGCTTGGGAAATCTAATCCTCTAGTGAATGTCAAGATGTCTGATATAGAGAAAATAAGAGCAATATTCATGTTGTGCTGAAGATGAACTTGCTTATGAAAAGACCAAAAATTCATGCCAGATAGAGCAGCATACCCTTCCCTGATGGACAGGTATGGTTAATTTTATTAAATTATGATTTGGATAGATGGAGAAGACACAGATATAGGCACATGGTTTGTTTGACATGTTTCGGCTGATGATATGTTTGACTTCAGTAAATCATATGCCTGTAATTTGCTCTTATTTATGCTGTAACTTGCTTGCACTTATATGATTATCTCTGGTTTTGTTTTGATTTCGATCTATTATGTGTTAATTATACATATACTTGAGTTTAGTGAAAAGACCTTATCCTCACTAGAAATCTACACTAATCTTACATGTTGAATACTAAAATAAGACCTCGTATACATTCAAGCACCTTCTATTCTTTAGATATACTTTTAACATGATTTTTATCTCTACTTTATCTTTCTTTTTTATTCTTGAAATGTGAATGCAAGATGACAGCAATCCCATGTCAAGGCATTTAGGTGCAGTTATCGTTTACTCCAAGCATAGCCATCGTTTACTGTTGAACCATCTTCTTTCCCACCCTCTTTTCTTTCATCCTCTGCTTTTTCCAAAATAGTTGTTATGCTTTACATGTATAATGACTTTAATGTAATACTGGTCATTGGTTTAGGTCATTACGATTGGAAGAGAAGATATACTGTTGGTGAGGCTTTATTCCAACCATCATATTGGGTTTAGAGGCTCATGGAATTGTTGAGCAGCATTCGTTGTATTTCCAACAGTATCGTCTGATAATCACCGGCAGTTGCTAGAAAATACAGTACTGTGTGGTGGCACTGCTTCTATGACTGGTGAGTTTATAGTTGCCGATGCTTGCCCCTTTCAGATGCAGTAATTACTAATAAGTATGATATATTTTCTTTTTCTTTAATTTTTTCCTTTTTCTTTCCTTGAATACTCTTGTTAGACGACTTTTGTATAGATTTCTGCTAGCCCTTTCTTTGGTTGGTTTCATTATCCTTGTCATCCATATCGTTTTAATAAATGGATTCACCAAGTTTTGGAATCCTTGAGTTCAAGTTCCTTTTATATGATGCTTGTTTGGAAGTATATTACATTACAAGGCAACATATATATAAGAGCATGTGGTGAATTTGTCCTTGTTTCAAAAGAAATAAGAACGCTGGTTCTGTTATTGTATTAATGGCAGTTTGATTGCTGTTTATTGCAGGTTTGAAGAAAGGTTTCAGAAAGAAGCTGGTCTATGCTCATCTGCTGTTCGTCCTGCTTTAATTAAGGTAATTTATTTACCATTAAAACTGCAGTTGGGTTTAGCTTCAGAGTTAAGAGATTGGGAGTAAGGTTTGAATTTTAAAATCTTGAGCAAAAAATCTGACAATGATTAGGTGAAATAGTCAGCTTTCTTTCACATGATGTTGGTCTTCATGAGTCATTTATCGTACCTATTTGTTTACTGTAATCAGAACCCTGTATAGGAAGTGTAAATTCTTAGTAATCTTGATGAACTAAGTTTTCCAAGGTAATATTTGAGGTCCACATACTCTAAATGTAATTATAGTTGGTCTCTAATTGTTTCTGAGGCTGTATATAGTTCAGAGTCAGAGGTTGTGTTAGTTTCTGTTATGACATTTCCCTATCTTATTTATACACGTTAACAAGTGATTATGATGTCTTATTGTATTATTTCATCAATTTTCATAACTCTCTCAGACAGTTGGGAGTTTGGCGTTTCCATTCTTTTTGTAGGAAATTCATAAATTTTTGTACTCATGGACTCGTGATTATATTTTCTTCTTGCTATCGCGATAGGGTTTATGCTTCAGCCTTGAACTCTTATTTAAACTGAGGGTGAATTGCCGATTTAGTCCCTGAATTATCGGTTGAGAGTAAAATTAAGTCCCTAAACTATTTTTGGCAAAATAAGTCCCTAAATTCATTAAAAACTGCTAATTTCATCCCTACTATTATATTCAAAGCTATTCTGTAAATTTTCATCAACTTAAGTCACGTGACTTGCATGTGACACATTTTGGAGAATAATGCTGTCATTTTCATCGCTTATAAGTCCTTAACGTTGCATATTGGTTGCGAATCTAATTTCCTAATTTACTCTCCAAAGTTAACTCCATTACACTTTTTTGAAAAAAATAAGTCCTTAAAACTCATGGAAAACTATAATCTACCCTCCAAAGTGCATCACATGCAAGTCACATGACTTAAATTGATGAAAAATTGAATAAATTAGTTTGGTTCACCAAGTATTAAGGGATGTAACTTGAGGCAGATTAAAATTGGTTAAGGACTGATTTTCTGAAAAATAGTTTAATCACTCGGGTAATAATTTAGGGACTAAATCGGCACATTACTCTTAAAATGATTAACATATTCATTGATTTGGAAGTGATTCTTGAGATGAAGACTTGGACTGGATACAAAAAAGTCCGTCTAATTTGATTATGTATGACATTAATTAATAGAAAGATTATTGGTTGATTTGTTGCCAGTGTTGCTCTACTAGAAAACTGCTATTACCTTAGAGATTAGTAAAAGGAATTGCATTGATCTGGTGTACAGCGAACTGAAATTTTGGATGCATTTTGTTATTGCTCAGTTTTGTAATTATTTGCTTGAAATGTCTATACTGTCTTCCTCAACTATCATATGAAGGATCACTAAACTTTTTCTTAATTTTTGTCACCTGTAATAATGTTAATTGTATTAATGTCAACAAGATTAAGCCATCATTGAATCACTTTCTATTACCGGACTGAAAGTTATGTGAGCGAAGAAATACTTTCACTTGATTTACATAGCATTTCCACACTATTTTTTTATCTGTATAACTTTGGACATCAGCTTCTTCTGATGACTTTTTGTTGTGGATTCAAAGTATTAACCAGAATATATGCCAGAGAATTTATCAATGTATTCGGGCGTGGGTGGGAGAATTACATACTCGCTAAAGTTGTGTTTCCACAAAATCAACATGTGACAAAAGCAGACTACGATGAAACTGGACCTTCTGTTGTTCATCGGAAATGCTTTTAATTATCTCTTGTCCGAAAAAGTTGTTGGAATCCTTGTTTAGTTTCATTGAATACTTGTATTATAGTTGAGCAACGCTAATGCAAAATTTTGGATTGATTTGTGTTTGATTCTTAGTATTCCACCAGTCCTCCCCTCCCCCTCGTGTTTCGGATGGAAATTACTCCTTTCTTCGCATCAAGTCATAATTATTTGTAATTCTCATAGTTCGAAAGCATGCTAGAGAGTATGAAACGGAACTCATAATTATTTGGAGCAAAATCTCAAATTGCTTCCTGATGAGGGGAGATTCTTAAAGACCTGCCAAATATCGAAGATTGATTGGTCATCTCATTTATCTCACCATTACTGGCCGGATATTACATACTCGGTTCATTTATTGAGCAGATTTATGCAAACTCCTTGAATGCCACGTTATGAGGCACGCTTTGCGTATTTTGAAATACCTCAAGAGCACCCTGGACAAGGCATAATGTTTCCCTTCCCAAAATGATTTAAAGTTGCAAGCGTTTTGGGATTACGATTCAGAGTTGTCCTACTACTTTCGACGATCCACCACAAGTTAGTGTGTTTATCAGAAACTGTCTAATCTCATGGAAAAGCAAACACCGAAACGGTGCCTCTATTGCCAGCGAGCAGAGTACCGGTCTATGGCAGCGAGTGTTGTGAACTAGTATGGCTGCAAAGCTTGTTCCATGATTTGCGGATTAAACATCAAGGGCCAGCCACTCTTTTGTGATAACAAGCGGCTCTCCATATTACCGCCAATCTTGTGTTTCATGAGCAGACAAGACACATTGAGATTGATTGCCATTTTGTTCGAGATAAGATTATGGAAGGAAAGATCGTCATGGATTCGTTCCATCCACATCACAGTTAGCAGACATTTTTACCAAGGCCTTAGGTAAGGAGCAGCTTTTGTTCTTTGTTAGGCAAGTTGGGCGTTGTGATATTCACTCTCTCCAACTTGAAGGGGAGTGTTGAGAAAGTCGGCAATCATCCAGCATGTTGCCTAGATTAATAGCGTTGATTTGGGCATATATATTAGAATGATTACCTTCCTACTTAGTGTTGATTGTATCAATTAGCTAAATATTTACTTTCTTGCTTTATCAATTGTATCAATTATGAGAATCAATTATAGGACTCTTTCCTATAAATATTTGTATATTGTAACATTGGAAATATTCAATCAAGGAAATATTAAGAAATACTCCAGCTATCAAATTCAATTTTTACTTTCTTTTTAACTTGCAAACGTTACATAATCCCTCTATAGACAAAAAAATTAAGAAAAAAAAAGTGAGTATTATCACAGGAATGCTAGGAACCTTTGTATTTACCTTTGTGTTCCAACCTTTGCACTTTTTTTGTTGTCATGTGTCATTTGTTTGCACTGATAGTGCAAACAAATGACACATGACAACAAAAAAAGTGCAAAGGTTGGAACGCAAAGATCCTTAGCATTCCCATATCACAGACTCCAAGATAATGGTCATGGCAATTTGCATATTTCCAGTAGCCTTTGCTTGTTGCTGCACCGGAGTAAACGGATGCCGGATGGAAAAGAGATGAAGTGAGAGCAATTAAGATTTTAATTCATTGGCAATTTGGTCAGATACAAAATATGGATTTTAAAAAAAATATGTCGAAACATATGATAAATGGCAAAAATTATATACCATATATGATATCTTTACTAATAATTATGAGGGGTATTTCGGTGAAGGTGAAAATATATTTGATAGAATTAAGTGTTTTAATTGCACTTAAATATTAAATGGTGAGGGGTCTGAATTAACATCTCAACTGGTGCCGTGCGAGTGGGAGAGGCATTGTCTGTCTAGGGTTTTAGAGAAAGCTGACGAACATCATTGTGCCGTGCGAGTCAAGGCTACAAGAACAATGGGATTTTGGGGTTAGCACTTTTCTTTTCAGTTAATTTCTTATCTATATATATTCACTTCCACAACTTTTCAGTTGCTCAGTCTTTCGGTTTTTGAAATGATAGGAATCGAAGTAGAACCAGGCAAACCATATCTTTGTCAAGTGCAAAGAAAACTTCAACTCACTCGGGTAACTTTTTAACTACTTTGATTGTTAATTTTCTGCATTATGCGTCGGATAAATAATATTGTTAATGTTCAAGCCTCTTGATTATTATGATTCTTTTTGTTTCCCAGGCAACTTTAGGCCTGGGTGTATGGACGAAATCAGAGAGGATCATAGTCCAGTGTTCCCTTGGACATGAGACTCGTCCAATCTTTTTGTGTTCTTTCTCAAAAAATAAGAAAGACTCATGCTCCCTGAATCTTGAATTTGAGGTTGACGACGGTTTGGTAGCGTTCTCAGTGATTGGCAACCGAAGCGTTCATCTCTCCGGCAATCACTTTATAGCCACTGACAATCAGGGAGAGGTTGCAGTCATGGAAGATCAGATCAAACCATCTTTGTCATCTAGAGCGAAATTCTTTCACAATGGATTGACTTTCAAGCACCTATGTATGGGAAAACCAAATGGCAAAAGAGATTGTACAGGAAATGAGGTCAGTTTTAGGCTTCTTGAGTATAATTTTTGGGTCAAGTTAATCCTTAAAATAATTGATGTCGCGAGTAAATTATAATTACTGGCATCTCCACACAGTGCTTTCTTAATCACGCTTGGTCGAGGCTTCATAAAATTTATTTGTTGCTGGGCGAAAAGTTGAAACTAATTAACAAATTGATAACACTATAATTGCATTTTTGTTAATGGTTTTTTTGTCTAAAATTTCTTGATGATATATGATGATGATGATGATTTTCATTTGAGTTTTGATACAAGGGCATGCTGAAGCGACCTTATGGAAGGGTTTGTGATACCAATCGCAGAGTGAGGAGTAAGGTCGAATCAGATCAAAGTAGTGATAATAATATTATTGGAGCAAGAACATCATGGAATGAAATGCCACATGACATTCTGGTCAATATCATGCAGCGGTTGAAGTCGGTCCATTGGAGGAAACTTCTCATATGCCGTTCATGGCTATCTGCGCTTGTGGATGCAACAATTCCTCCCAATAATGTGCTCGATTTACGTCAGTTGGATTTGTTGATCGATTTCCACACGAGGCGCTGTTCTTCTACTATGTCCATGTTCATCAATTTCCTACAGTTTGCTCTTAATAACCGACCCAATAGCGCTTGGACAACTATTTATTTCCCCAACAAGACACGTCTTAGACATGAGATCCTTGCTTACATCGCAGAAAGGTACGTATGTTGAACGGATCTCTTAAATTGCTTTCTTCTACTAATTTTTTTTTTCTTTAACAACGAACTGGAAGATATTCTTTTTGCTTTCACTAATGTGATTGCATTTGTTTATATATATATAAAAGCTCTGAGATGAATGACTTTGGAATGCTTCTTAAATAGGAGAGGAAAGATGCTGGAGGAGGCATAATGATTTGCCTTGCATGATGACTTCTTTTACTTTTGCTTTTGCTTTCGTGATGACTGCTTTTGCTTTTGCTTTCATGATGACTTCTTTTACTTTTGCTTTTGCTTTTACGATGACTTCTTTTGACTGCTTTTGTGGTCACATGATTAAAGAGAAATCACATGATTTTTTGTGGATTTTACAGATCGTAAGGGTCTTGTGAATTCTCGTCTATTTTGACTTCTATTTTGTCTAGTTGTTTACTTATCGTGTGCAAACTCTGGTTTGTGAAGTTGTTCTGTTCGATTACTGGTTTGTTGGAACAAAATTTGGTGCTCGTTTTAACTTGAGATTTCAGGTGTGAAACCCTAATAAAATTAGTGTTGCGCTAATGCAGGACACCATTACTTCGTGAGTTGAATGTACCTAAAGAGTTGCAATTCGAAATGTGTTATCACTTTCGTCGTATCTTAGGGGTGATACCTTATTGGAAGAACTTGAGGGCAGCACAAGTTTCCTCTTATGAGTTACCTGCTCTTCGTGATAATTGCAAACTTTTATGCCGGCTTACCATACATGGACCCATATGCAACCGAGCAGCAGTGATGATTGCTGAAGGTTTTTCTGTTCTCAAGTATCTTGTGATTCCATCTTGTACATTGTCGGTAAATGCTTTGGGAGTCATATTGAATGGCCATAAGAATCTTGAATTGCTTGATACACAACACAGCTATTGTATTGACAATGCTGATATAGTAAAAAGGAGATATTGGCCGCCATGTTCTGAGTCCAAGGCCTCGTGGGAAGAGGAAACAGTCAATCAAATGGCCGCTGATGCGGGCGTCAAATTACATCTCCAATGTGCAAGGAAACATTGTCTCAAGTGTGGCCATCTATATACTGCTAGAGGAGTATCATCTAAATCCCAACGTCCTTGGTGACTTTCGACAAGTCGGCATATCGTTAAATGGCTTCTTCTTTTTTTCTCCGCTCTTTCTTCTTTATTGTTGATTTTACTGATTTTGGAATTTTTTAGATTTACTTACCGTGACTTTACTTCCAGTCCCTTTTTTTCTCCCATGCACAGCCTTTTAATCATGACCAGTTATTCGAGTTTTATTTATTGATTTGTATTGTAAATAAAGAAAAAAAACGTGTGGGAAAAGCATATTGTGTAGTTATCATTTCCCCTGTATACAGAGTGAAATATGCTTGCAGTGACCTAGGTGTAATGGGGATATATGGGCTGTGAGGATCAAACACTTTGTACTGTACCTAAGTGTTCTCTTACATTTATTTCATGTTCTAGTTCAATCTCCAACATACAAGTGACAATCCTAAACACCACAGATTGTCCAAGGAGTTTGAAGGGATTTCCCTGGCATCTCTCTCGCCTCAATTCGGAAGATGTTTTCGATATTGCTTTTCCATCATTATAATGATTCAAAAACATTCTTTGGCGTCACGTAATTTCCCACGTCACATCTTCCCATGTACGTAGGAAAGCAAGTGTGTGCATGGTTCAAGACGTGGAAAATGGCACTACATTAGAGCAGGGTTGGCATCACGTGGCATGCTTTGTCCGATAATGTATTGTTATGTGCGAGTTTTTCCAAAATGGCAATGTATAATTGGGTGGACGCCACGTGGTGGTGAATCCGTTTTTCATATAAGTTGTTCTCCAAGATGTGGTACTGTTTTGTGAACAGGAGTATATATGGCTTGAGGAACCATGCACCCGATGCAATCTCCAGTTTACGCATAGCGTGGCACTCATTTTCCTTGAACCGGTCTGAAAGCCCCAACAAGGATTTTTCGTTTCAAAGGATCACTATTTATTTTGCTAACCGAGCTCCTGTACGAATTATCTTATAATGAATTTATTTATTTATTTTAGAAGGGGGACATAAATCTTACCTCCTCTACAAACAAAACCTAAAAAGTAATAACCTGCGAAAAGAGCTGCAAAACCAAAAAAACAAGAAGATCAGGCAAAGAAACAAAAATCATCTAAAAGGAGAGACAAACATGTAGGTCGGGATGCCCAAAAAGTTCGTGTGCAGAAAAGGGAGAGTCTCCAAGAGTAGAACCGCATGCCATTCAAGGGAAGACGAATGATTCATCTTTAATTATGTGCAAAACTTGAAAACAAACTGATTGTATAAGTCACCCAAATTCTTTGTGCAAAAGGGGCTAAAACAAGAACCTTTTAATTTGTACGTAACCTTCATTACAATTAAGTTAATAACAATCATAAAAGTAATAATGTGTATGCATTTATTTATTTATTTTTGAGAAGCAGGTAACAATTATAAAAGCAATAATAATCTTTTTTTCCAAATCCTTTGTGCACTAAGAAACAGTATGTATGTATTTATTTATTTTCGAGAAACAAGTAACAATCATGAAAGCAATAATATTTTGCGTCTTTGGGTTTCTGTTACACTTACCTTAAGGATTTAGGAAAATTGAATTCCATGCCCAAATAGAATCGACTTGTGCGATTTCTCAGCCTATAAAAAGGCCGCCATTTATGCACGGTCCCTGACTTAGACGCAGAAGTCAATATCCTTCGGTTCCAAGGCCAAGAGATTTCTCAGAGCTTAGAGATTCATTGAAACCGCTAGCTTCTTCCGCTTCTCTCTGCAATCGATCGGTGCCTTCGATCCTGAATTCTCAGCTGCTTCCGCTTCTCTCTGCAATAGGGCTGTGATTTTTGTACCGAAATACCGAAATCGAACCGAAAAAACTCGAACAGAATACCGAAGCCCCCAAAACCGAAATATCCCGAACGGTTCGGTAACCGATACCGAAATTTCGGTACGGGGATCGGGATGCTCTTACCATATTTTCGGTAATACCGAACCGAACCGAAAGTATATATATATATAAATTTTTATTAGATAATATATATAATTCTAATAATCTTAGCCGTTGATTTGGTTGAGATTCGATCTCAACCGTTCGTTAAAACTCAAAACTCTCTCCCTCACAACCTGACTCACACACCGTCTCACTCTGTCCTTCTCCAAGTTTCTGCACTCTCTCCTCTCATCCTCATCGCCTTCTATCAAACACGTTGGTCGGCATCACTCCTCACCGCCACCATCAATTCATCTCGACGTCGACCACCACCACACCTCCATCTCCTCCATTTTCCAGATTTCCACCTCCATCTCCCACCACCACCTCCAAATTCAAAAACCAAATTCGAGCTTCTCTGATCTGAAGCAGAAATCGAGTCCATTGAAGCCACCCCAGCCACTAATACAAGGTAAGATACCAAGATTCATGTAATCCGTCTATAATTTCATTTGATTTTTGGTTTTTGAAAATAGGGTTTTGAAATTCTATTTGAGTTTTTTACCTGGGTTTCGAATCTAATTGAGAGGATAAATCTCTCCCTCTGTTATTAAATGTTTCAGTCTGCAATTGCTGGAAGCATAAGCTCAAGATTTGAAAAGGGTTTTTTTTTTAAATTTTATCTGTATTTTCTTGTATTATGATTTTAATTAGATTTGCAAAAAGATGGAAATTGTTAGTCAAATATGTGATTTATCAGTTGGAAATTTTTTGCAGGAAGGATGAACAGTCTTAAGGATTAGATTTGCAGGAAGGATGAACAGCCTTAAGGATTGAATTTTTTGCAGGAAGGATGAACAATCTTGGGAATTTTTCGGGGAGGCCCATTACCGAAATGGTCCCGACTCATTCGGTAATACCGAATTTCAGTATACCGAAAATTTCGGTTCTGTTTCGGTATCTCAATTTCCCTCAGCAAAAATTTCGGTTCGGTAATTGGTATTGAGGTTTCAGTTCGGTTCCCGAACCGAACCCAGCCCTACTCTGCAATATTCCTCTTCTCTGATTGGTACGATCTTCTTGTACTTCCTCTTCTCTGGTTGAATTCTTCCTTCTTTATCTTCTTCAAGAAAGTGTTTGATTGTTGTGATCACCAAGTGTTCGACAAATTGTCTGAACGAATCTTTCTTTCTCAAAATTGATACAAGTCCTGCGAATCTTTCTTTAGTTTCTGCTAGTAGCCCCAGTTCTTCAAAATCCTCGAAATTCATCTCCAATTCTTCTTCAATTCACAAGAAATCAAGAAAAATGGTGACTTGTGATGACTGAATCAACTACTGAAAAGATAATAGTTGAGAAATCCACACTGCCAAGTGATGTAATAGAAAACCACACCCAGCGCATATTGGCACAAAATCCGCTTGGTACCCGGTTATCAGTGTTTTATAACCCGGATTTTTTATCACAGGGCACTGCTGTTAATGACGTGAGATCACCGAGCCATATTGCTATTGGAATAGTTATGGGGGAGAATGTCAACGTGTTGCAAGAATTATATGAACGATGGGTTCGCGCTGGTAAAATTATTGTCGTAAAGGATTACAAGGCTGTTGTGTTGGGCAAAATTGTAGTTAATACGATTCTTGCGATGAAATACAACATGATGAGAACGATGTCGGAACTCTATGAGTTAGTTGATACTAATTTTGACGATTTGCAAGAGGTGATTAGAATGGATAGGAGGTTGGCCTTAACATTGATTCGAATCTCGAGTTTGGAGGTCGGCCTTACCAAAGACCTTTCCTACTTAATTGGTTTGTAGTAGGAAAGGTCTTTAATGTTAGTAGGAAACGTCCTTGAGTAAGGCCCGGCCCTCCAATCAGAGATTCGAATCAATGTTAGGCCAACCCTCCTATCCATTCTAATCACCTCTTGCAAATCGTCAAAATTAGTATCAACTAACTCACAGAGTTCCAACATCGTTTGTATTTCATCGCAAGAATCGTATTAACTGCAATTTTGCCCAACACAACAGCCTCGTAATCCTATACGACAATAATTCTACCAGCGGGAACCCATCGTTCATATAATTCTTGCAACATGTTGACATTATCCCCTGTAACTATTCCAATAGCAATATGGCTCGGTGATCTCACGTCATTAACAGTAGTGCCCTGTGATACAAAATCCGGGTTATAAAACACTGAGAACTGGGTACCAAGTGGATTTTGTGCCAATATGCGCTGGGTGTGGTTTTCTATTACATCAATTGGCAGTGTGGATTTCTCAACTACTAGTATTTGGGAGTATTCAACAAGTTTCTCGGATGAGGCTCCTCGAAAGGCAATGCAGCATCAGGCACACCATTCCAGACATTATCCCAAGCGTCAATCTTTAATTTGTCGGTATCAACAATTGCAAAATCTATACCGGGGTTACTTGAAGCCATGACAAGCATGTTCACAACGCCAGAAAGGCTGGCCCCTAAACAACAAATATTCTGAACCTGCATAAATAATAGTTCGGGGATGAGAAAAATCTTGAGATAGCTAGGTTTTCACGTTAGTATTCAAATTTTAAAGTTGAGCAAACACAGTACTGTTTACAAATTTCACTCCACATGAGAAATATGTTTTCAAATCATATATATGCTATTAATTAGTACGCCGTCTCACATTATCAGATAAAAAGTTACCATTGTGCAGTATATTAGTTGTTTTATTGATGCCATAGCAGTTAACTATATAAGTACGTGAGGAATATTTTTTTTTTCCCCTAAAAAAAAAAGCAGAGAGAGAGAGAAATAAACCTGTTCCAAACTAGTAATCGGATCTGGTGTCGCAGTAGTACCATCTATAGGGCCTCACCATCTATCTTCAGGGCTGCAAATTCACATTTAAAATTTAATTCAATAGCCGAATCATTCAATGATACGTACCACCCAAGATTTTTCTTAAATAACAAGGATAATTTAAAGTATGTGATAGATAGTTATAACAGTCTTGAGATAATTAACACAAGACCAAGGTACATATAAAACTATACATATTTAAACCTTTAAGGGAAAACTAATAAAAAGGACATAAAAGTTTTGAAACTTAACCAAAACCACCCTAATAACTTTTGTTTAATGGTTAAGGCAAGTCCAACATTAAATCAGCCCAAATAAGGCTAGCCCAAGCAAAATAGTTTACGGAGTTTCCGATTTTACCCCTGACACCTAGACCAGGATGACCTGTTGTCGTCCCCGAGCAACAGTGGTCATCTCCGATGACCAAGTTCTTGGACATAGACCTAGAATTTCAAGGGGAAACTCCATGGACCTAGAATTCGAGTTCTTGGAAATCGAAGACGGAGAAGAACTCTTGGGTCTCTCACACTGGGAATTCATCGATGCCTCTGACGCCGACTCGAAGGAAAACCACCACCACCGCTCCGACTCCGAACAGCAACACACGGATAAGGACGAAGAAGCAAATCGATTCGATGGGCTTATCATTGGGTCTGTTTCATTTTCCCCTTCGATCTCTCTGCCGGTGGCCGATCCGATCCCTGCCCACCGTCATCGGCACCCCTACCTCGTTCGATTTGTGGATGTGGGCAACAACAAAATCTGGTTAGGTCCTGATGTGCCTGTTTACGAAGCAGTGTTGCACATCATGCTAAATGCATTGCTCATCAAGTCTCACCAGAAGCTTTGATTTGATTCTTTTTATTTTCTCTTAGTATATGTCCTACTCCGGCTCGTTGGTTCGATTTCATATGGAGAGAGCTTTTGATTCGTGAGAGAGGTTGGTTGGCTCCTTTGCTTCCTCCTTTTATCTTGCATCTTCGGTTTCTGCCAGGTTTCTCTCTTGGCCTCGGAAAACTCGGTATAGTTTATGTGAGATAGTAATTGAAATTGAAATTCATTTGTATCTGATTTGCATTTATATGAATATTGAATATACTTACATGTATTGTGTAGTCTATACTCAAGACAATTCACAAAAAGCTTCCTGAATAGAAAATACATGTCCCTTTTTTTTCACACTTTTGTAGATTACAGCAGACACGAGAAGTTTTGTTGTTTCACTTCTATCGTGCTTTCTTTGCTAGCTTTAACTCCAGAGCGAGTTTTATGGTTTTGCACCATGTTTTTTGAAGTAAATACTGTGATTGTTACTTATGTTCTGTTTTTGTTCGTAAGAAATCCAATGCACATGAAGCTTGTAGGTTTTAATTGTTTTTAAGGTTTATGGACTAAGTATCCATAAAAGTAGCTGCTCTCTTTAGGAAAAGTTGTTAAAGTTGACACATAAATTGTATTCCCATAAGGAAATTGTAGGGGATTGCTAAAGAAGTATAATTTTTCTTTGTATAGAATACTAGAGACACCTCCCAAAATACTACAACATGACTGAGCTGGCTGTGTTGGCATCATATCGTTTGCCTGCAAGTATGACCATATACTTGGAACTTCTATATTATTGGATTAGACGACAAACTGGTGCCGTGGTCGGTGAGCGACAAGTTTAGGTTGCAGAGGATGAGGAAATTGGGCAAGAGGATAGTGACTATAGTGACACTATTTCTAGAAATAGTGGGTACGTACTGTTGAATGGTTTAAGATTCATTTGGGACCCGCTACAAATTAATCTGGACCATTCAATAGCCGTACCATTGAATGGTACGTACCACTGAAGAATTTTCCGAAATAGCGGCCATCATTTCTAGAAATAGTCACAGTTTCTAGAAATAGTGTCACTATTTCTAGAAATGGTGAGCACTATTTCTATCTAGAAACTGTGACTATTTCCAGAAATAATGTCCAAACAGTCGGTACATACTTTTAGAAATAGTTGGCATAATATATAAATAGTTATGTGTATTTGTTGAATTCTTTTTAATTTTTGAAGCGCCCAACCAAATATGTTATAAACAGGAGTATTGGGCTTATTATTAAAAAAAAATTCATTTTTTTTCCCTTGTGGTATTTGGATTTTAATGATTTAATGGCATATTTGTAAATAATGAAAGCATTTTCGTAATTAAAAAATGACAGGGGCTGAGAAATCGCACAAGTCGATTCTATTTGGGCATGGAATTCAGTTTTCCTAAATCCTTAAGGTAAGTGTAACATAAGCCCAAAGACGGAAAGGGTTATTCCTTTCATGATTGTTACCTGTTTCTCGAAAATAAATAAATACATACATATTGTTTCTTAGTGCACAAGGATTTGGTTAACTTAATTGTAATGAAGGTTACGTACAAATGAAAAGGTTCTTGTTTTGGTCCCTTTTGCACAAAGAATTTTGGTGACTTATACAATCAGTTTGTTTTCATGTTTTGCACATAATTAAAGATGAATCATTCGTCTTCCCTTGAATGGCATGCGGTTCTACTCTTGGAGACTCCCTTTTCTGCACACGAACTTTTTCGGCATCCTGACCTACATGTTTGTTTAGGTTCTTTTTATAGAGGGGGGAGGTTCTGTTTATAGGGGGGGTAAGATTTATGTCCCCCTTCTAATATAAATAAATAAATCCATAACAAGATAATCCATATGGGAGCTCGGTTAGCAAAATAAATAGTGATCCTTTGAAATGAAAAATCCTTGTTGGGGCTTTCAAACTGGTTCAAGGAAAATGAGTGCCACGCTATGCAAGTAAACCGGAGATTGCATCGGGTGCATGGTTCCTCAAGCCAAATATACTCCTGTTCACAAAACGGTACCACATTTTGGAGAACAACTTACATGGAACGGGTTCACCACCACGTGGCATCCCGACCCAATCATACATTTCCATTTGAAGAAAAACATGCACATGGCAATACATTATTGGACAAGGGATATCACGTGGCGGTGAACCTGTTCCATGTAAGTCCTTTTCCACGTCTTGAGCCACACATTTGCTTTCCTACGTACATGGGAAGATTTGACGCGGGAAAGTGATGCCAAAAAATGTTTTTAAATCATTAATTATAATGATGGAAAAGCAATATCGAAACATCTTCCGAATTGACGCGGGAAAGAGATGCCAGGAAATCCCTTCAAACTCCTTGAACAGTCTGTAGGATTGTCACTTGTATGTTGAGATTGAACTAGAACATGAAACGACAGTGTGTAGGATTGTCACTTGTATGTTGAGATTGAACTAGAACATGAAACAAACAAGAGAACACTGATTTAAGTACAAAGTGTTTGATCCTCACAACCCATATATATATATATACCCATTACACTTAGGTCACTGCAAAGCATATTTCACACTGTATATAGGGAAATTATATATTATATATTATATATCTAAACTAAAAGGCGAGGTTGCCAAAACCTTGCTCATAAGCCGATGGATGGGCTTGGCTTAGTCTTAGGCGCGCTTTACGAATTTGTGTGAGGAGCGAATTTGTTTTTCTTGGGCTTGGCTTCAAGACGTGGGGTTGAGTGGACTCGAAGTGCTGTCGATCCCTCTTCTGAGCCAAGCCCATTCCCTCTTCTCGAATACTCCACAATTCTCTCCTGCTTCCTTCTGTCAAATCAAGTTCGGTTTCCTTCCCACTTTCGCTTTAACAACAAATCCCAAACCCCAGAACCCCCCCTCACGGTTCAATCGTCCTTCTTGGAGTATCATCCATTTCTGGGGCATGACCCGGACAAGCTTCGGTTTTACATGGTGCAGTTCTCGGTCCCATCTTGGCCGTCTAATTTTTAATTTTTAATTTTACTAGATTTACTCTAATTCTTTATTTAGCTTTTTCTTTGTGTTTTCGTTTGGTTTCGGGGAGAGGGATCTATCATTTGCTGTTTCTTACTACGGGTATATTTTACATATGCATTTATATAATCAATCTATATAAAGTTATTTTTTTCTTGATTTACGGAGTTTGGACTTTAATTTTAGTAATGACATTTTCTTCTGTCGTCACATTGCTTGCCCTTCTACTGTGTCTCTTTTGCTTATGAAGTTCTTTTAATTATGATAATTACCCGGTGTTAATTGAATTGTTGATTAACATTTGTTTTCTCAAATGTACTCAGGGGTTCAATGCGTATTCGGTTTCTTGTTTTGTGCAATTCTTGTCATTATTCCGGTTGGGTAATTTTGGGTTTTTCTGTTGTGTTTGTTTGTTTGTTGATAATTGGCTTAATGATTTTGCTTTCCAAATTTTGGATGGATTTTGTAAATTTTTACTATTGGGGTTTTTACTTTCAATTGCATCGGTAGTTATATATATATATGTACCTTTACTTCATCAATCCAATGAAAAATCGTTTTTGTTTTGGTTTTTGTGGCTTTCACCGGGGTCGAACCCTTATTAGCACCGCCACCATTTGTTCACATTTTCTGCGGCTCCTCCACTTCCCATCAAACTTCAATTCGTCCCAATAATCCTCGAATTTCGGCGGTTTTTTCTCCCTTTGCAGTTGCAAGTAGGGAGCTTTCCAAAAGGGACTTCGAGGCTTTGAAAAAAAAAATTTCATCTTGCTTTTGTTATATCGGGTTCTAAATTGCCCAAACCATTTCTTTAATTAGAGAAAATCAGCACTATCGTGCTTATATACATATTATAATTTTTAAAAACAATTTTGTTTGTGTTTTGTAAGAGAAATGATTATCTGACGCAATTTACTTTTGGGTTTGATTTTTCAGCGACGGAATGTTGTGATGAGGTTCGGTAATTTTAATTATTCTTCAAAATTTTTAATTTGCAAAATCAAATTACCCAATGGAAATAAATTGGTATTGCATTAAGCTCTGTATGCAAAGTTTTTACAATACATAGTTTAGGCAGGCAACTATGTATTTTTTGTTTCTTTTCCTTCTTTGAGACATTATTTTCTTTCTTGCATTTTGAATCTTGTTTGGAACGAAATTGATATACATGAAAGTAGGTTTTAGTACCTTTTATATAACTTTCAACTTCACAATCACGAAAATGCCTCTTTGTCAAATTCGGTTTCGATTTTCCCTCTGGGTTTTTCATGAAAGAAAATACTTCATTAAATGTGCATTCTACATCGCTACTTAGGTATACAATTCTTTCTTTTTTGGTTTTGTTTTCATGCTTTCATGCATCTTTTTTTTTTCTTGCATTTTGAATCTGTTTGGAATGAAATTGATATATGTAAATAGGTTTTAATTACGCATTTGAATCTTATTTTTATCCATCATTCTCACGAATCATAGAGGTATTTTGAATCTTATTTTCTATCCATCAAATCACGTTGAATTCCCAAGATTGACAATATCTAATTTAGAAACTCCATTTTGTTTACCAATTATGTTGGATGTGTTTTTTTCAATTGATTGCCATTGTCAAATTCAAAACATTTCTAGCCATTCTTGCTCTTGATTTTCTTCAACCATTCTTGATACTAATGTGTTGGTATTTTCTTTATTCAATACATAGGTATTTGATCAATTGATTTTGTTTGGATTAGACCATTCGGTGGAAACTTGGGTGGTGTTGGTATTTTATCTTTTGGTATTCTACCTTGATGGTTATACATCAACCAAGAGGTGAGAATATGACACCATCTTTGAAAGAGTGGAAGAAAGGGGTGGCCTCCAGGTTCCTCAACGAGATGATTTTTTTGTTTGTTTGGTTTTTCATTGTTAATCGATTTCAATTTGTTACAAATTTATTGAGATTTTTATGAAAAGATTGAATTGAGGTTTATCAACTTTGTGTTATAGGGCCATTATTTTATTAAACTGTATTAGAATTATAATTGACATTCGGTGTAGGTTAATACTAATTGACTCTTTGTGCGAGTTGATTAAACTTGCATCATAGGTAATTGTTTTGGTGTTCATCCAATGCGAAGGTTTCGATATTATTAATTTTCTAACAAATCAATTTGCCTTAACAAATGTAAGAAAATGCGGGCACTTATAGAGGATCAAATCAATTTTTAACAAATGTCAAAAAATTATCAAATGAGAGGAAAAAAAACAAAGTGTTTTATGTAACTATTAGCATTGACATGGAATTACATTTTATGTAACTATTAACATTGACGAGAATTACATTTTATGTAACTAGTAACATTGACATCAGTTGTTTAATTTATTTTCAACCTTATTCATTACGGATGGTATTCATATTCATCACAAAAAAACCTTATATATAATTTGTTTAAGCTGTTTAGAGGAATTGAGTGCATATCAATGTATGACTTAGAAAGATAAATTAACTTTTGTGTTTTGGTCTTTTTCACTTATTTTTCTAACAAATGTCGGAAAATTATAGATGGGGAAAAAAAAAGGGATTACATTTTATGTAACTATTAACATTGACATCGGTTGTTTTAATTTATTTATTCAACCTTATTCATTACACAGATGGTACTCGTATTCGTCGCAAAAAACTTATATATAATTTGTTTAAGCTGTTTAAAAAGAATCGAAAGTCCATAATAATGTATGAACTTAGAAAGATTAATTAACTTTTGTGTTTTGGTCGTTTTCACTTACTTTTCTTTTCCCTCTTTCCTTTTCGGCTTTGTTTCGGTTCGGATCTCCATCTGCGGGTATAACATATTTTTCCTACTATTTAAATTTTTTTTTTTTTTTTAATTACGATTTGTTTTTATTCGATTTTATTTTGTAGTATGTTTTGAGTTATGAATCAATGTAGAGTTTTAATTTAGTTTTACGTAGCTTTAGTACAATTTTCAATTAACTTTTTCTAACATGGGGGAACTTTGTTTTCCTGCGGCTATTTTATCTTTGCTTATATTAGCTTTTGTGTTTTCATCTTTCTCCCTTTTATTTTTTTCTTTTGGTGTGCGAGTGCTTAGCCTGCCTTTCTTTTTTGTTGGAACTACAAGTAATAAATCTTTTCAAAGTCAACTTTTTCATTCCGTTTCTTTATTATAACATTCTTTTCCAACGACTTGGTTTTAGAATATATTTTTAGTTTCTCAAAATGTGTTTGTATATAATTCATTGAAGTGAATTCTAATTCTTTATTTGCAATTTATTTAGGTCGATATCTTTGGTTTTGAACATTTTGGTTTTGAACAATTTTGTCAATCTCAATATTTGTTAACTTAAAATTTATGCTTTCCATAAATTTGACAAATATGTAAGTAAGTACCATGACCACACATGGTACAACAACAATACTACTATTTTGTTCATGTAAATATTCTTTATGATAACTACGTATTATGTAAAATATAGAAAATATTTATGTAAATATATGTAAAGATTTTAACATGTGAAAATCCCGCGGCAAAGCGCGGGCACTTAGCCCTAGTTATAACTATACACAATATGTTTTTTCCACACATTTTTCTCTATTTATGGTCGTCAAATTAAATAAATCAAACTGAAAACTCTGACATGATTAAAAGGGGGTTGTGCATGGGAGAAAAAAAAAAGAATGGAAATAGAGTACGGTAAGTAAATCTAAAAAAAATTCCAAAATCAGTAAAATCAACAATAAAGAAGAAAGAGCGAGAAAAAAAAAATGCCATTTAACGATATGCCGACCTGTCGAAAGTCACCAAGGACGTTGGGATATAGATGATACTCCTCTAGCAGTATATAGATGGCCACACTTGGGACAATGTTTCCTTGCACATTGGAGATGTAATTTGACGCCCGCATTAGCTGCCATTTGATTGACTGTTTCCTCTTCCCACGAGGCCTTGGACTCAGAACATGGAGGCCAATATGTTTTTTTTTAATATATTAGCATTGTCAACACAATAGCTGTGTTGTGTATCAAGCAATTCAAGATTCTTATGGCCATTCAATATGACTCCGAAAGCATTTACCGACAATGTACAAGATGGAATCACAAGATACTTGGGAGAGGAAAACCTTCACCAATCATCATTGCTGCTCGGTTGCATATCGGTCCATGTATGGTAATAAGCCGGCATAAAAATTTGCAATTATCTCGAAGAACAGGTAACTCACAAGAGGAAACTTGTGCTGCGCTCAAGTTCTTCCAATAAGGTATCACCCCTCTCATGCGATGAAAGTTATAACACATTTTGAATTACAACTCTTTAGGTACATTCAACTCACAAAGTAAGGGTGTCCTGCATTAGCGCAACACTAATTTTATTAGGACTGGATTAGTTTCAGAAACTAAGTTGGATTAGCTTAGCATTAACTAAACATGATAAGAATTGTGAAGCGTGGTATCGAACTAAGCACAAGACTAAATACTGTTGAGATCCAATTTTGTTTTTACTATTTTTAATTCACTTTTACTTTTAAATAAATAAATAAATATTTTATTTTTCAACCCACCATTTTTCTTCCATTACCTTCTAGAGAGAACCGACTCTCTCTCGTCTTTCTTTTTTTCTTTTATGGGCTGACTTCTCTCTCTCACTTCCTCTCAAATATTTATTTGCTTGATTTTTCTTCACCTAGCTTAGTAGTAAACAAATCTCAAGCATTTGAGCTGGGTTGGGTTGGGAATTTGGTGCTGACTTCTCTCTCTCACTTCTTCTCAAATATGTATTTGCTGGATTTTTCTCCACCTAGCAAGTAGCAAAAAATCTCAAGCATTTGAGCTGGGTTGGGAATTCGGTGAAACACCTAAATCTGGGAAAATTAGAATGTTTTCATCTATCATGAAACGGTTAAGGGGTGCCTGGAACTTGAGAAGGTTGTGGAAAACAAAATACAAAATATGTGGAATATTCTACTATTTTTATTTGCTCAGGAATTTTGAAGATTTTGGCACTTACGGGGTTATTGTGGAAATTGTTGGTTGGACATCCGAAGGGTCGTGGAAGACCAAACAAACCAAACAAAACTCGAGGACGAGTTTTCTTTTAGAAGGGGAGAATGATGCAGGCCATGGATCAAGGTCATTAATTACTACATGAAACTAGTGGCAGTTAGGGCATCAAGGAATTTAATTAGTGCTACAAGTGAAGAATTTGGGGATTTCAGGTCTCTGCTTGCACTTGGAGATAGTGAATCCTACCTATCTATCATCTCTATTCATTCAGTCATAGGTGACCTTTTTCCACATATGCAGTTCTTGTGATTTCAACAACAAAATGTGAAATCCACACATCATTTACTTGTTTTCAAACATTACAAAATTTGTTTCACAAAAGAAAAATTTGTGGATAAGAAGTTGAAAAGTAAAGTACTAACCCCAAAAGCCCATTGTTCGTGTAGCCTTGACTCGCACAGCGCAATGATGTTTTGTGTGAACATCATGAAGGTGCCTATCAATATTGAGGCCTTCTCTAGACCTTGCCGGCGTTCTTCATGAAGGTGCCTATCAATATTGAGGCGTTCTTCCTGTCCAATCCTAACCTAACCTATCTGAGATACAAAATTCAATCTTGTCTGGTCCACCAAACATGCCCTGAAGGTCTAGAGAAGGCCTCAATATTGATAGCACCTTCATGAAGTTCACACTAAACTTCTCAAAACTAGTTGTACATTTACAAACATGACGACAATCCTTAGTTCCTCATGCAAGCATATTTGAAAACCATACCGACAGAGAGCAAAAACACTTATTCACTATCGAGTTTCATTGAAAATGCAACCCTATTCAGCTCCAAGAAAGCAAATTCTATGAGCACCGATAAGTGAACACAGCTCACACAGATTCAATACTCAATTTTCACAAATTGTAACATGAAAGTTTGATCTTTCTCACAAAATTCATTCGAATCGCATTCTCAATCACACAAAATATTATCTATATTACGATAAAAAGCAATAGTGATACAAAATTCAGCCTGATTTGTCCAAATTTGACTGCAAGAAAACAAGAATCAACTTTCATCAAATAAGACAACTATTACATTAAATTTAACAACAACAAAAAACAAAAAAACAAATTATACAGTCATACTATTACTGTGCCATGAATATCGAGAGTTTGTGATCACTGTTCGGTTGCTATTGTAATCGACGACCTCGGAATCCGCGAGCGATCTGGAGCAGAGAGAGAGAGAGCGTCTGTGGTATTGGTACTCGTAAGGTATAAGTTTTAGTTTCTTTCCTCGCAAGTTATCTCCTTTTCTTTCAAGTACTATGGCAGGTGGATTTAGGGTATCGACCTTTGTTTTTTATTATTAGTATTTCGGAATGGGTGAATCCAAGGGCCGGACGCAAGTTATCCACACGCCGGGATTGCCCTTCACCGGTTTCGATATTGCCCGCCCAGAGATTGGGCAACCAGGACAAGCAACAGCGGCGCGGGACTGATTGGTATGCAGGGGGAGTACGTGCGAGGAAGACGAAGAAAGAAAAAAGTATTTTCATTTTTTAAACCCTGGACTAAACTACGTCGTTTCAGTCAAGTAACTTCAAAGAAGCCTATACGACCTGCCGTTGTTCTCAAAACACCCTGCCATTTCTTCCTCGATCGCTCAGAATATTGGAAATGTTGTAGATAATTTATAACATGTGTTAAATGTGATTGTGTAAATCCTAGGTAGATATGGA
>CM031086.1:932521-1025442 GCA_018257905.1 Gillenia trifoliata | reverse complement strand
CACCGAATTCTTCTTTAATTCAACGAGTAATTTGACAAAAAAAAAAAATTCAACAAGAGTAAATGGCTGAGAATAATAATATTAAAGTTACAAACTTAAAGCAGTATATCTTTAGTTTACAGATGCATTAATTCATACTTCCTCGACGTCCATGTGTGTTCGACTTTCCCCTGAACTTGTTTTGGACAAAAGGCAGCACCTGTGCTGCTGAATTTTATCATACCTCAATGAGTTTATGATCATATAATGTGTCCCTTTAGTTATACCTAGTATATAGAACCAGTACCTGTGCGACTACCAAAGGATAATGCTGCAGGCATATTGTTAAATATCACCAGTTCTCCCACGACCTGCTAAAACAAAGATGGGACAAAATAAAACCAACGACTTCACATATAATGTCTCCTCATTGCTGAATTTGGCTCTTATACCACTTGTTGACCCTATCCAGGTGTGAGAATGCTATTAGCTAGTCATGAATCATCTACTCTTATCCTGGGATTAAGTTCATCCACATCCATCAAGTATTTCCGCTCCCTTCTCATTCATCAATTAAACAAGTGTTAGTCTACGGTACCTTTTAATAAAAAAGGGTATCGGTATAGCCTACTTTGTAGTTAATGGCTAAATCCTGGGGTCTTGGTTCTGTCTGACCACTTGTGCCGGTTTAGAGAGTAAGGCTACTATGGTAGACCGATGACCAAGTCTTTTGTGTAGCTTGACTCGCCTAATCTATTATCATCCTTTAATAATAAAAATAAAAAATAAAAAAACTCTGTTATAGTAATACCAACTTCATTATGTGTACTTGTTTTTTTTTTTGTCAAATGATAGAATTTCATTAAATTCTTACATAAATGTTTACATCTTCCGCGAGAATATTAAACAACCATTCGGGGAAAAACATACCCATCTATGAATACCACCATTTCTACTAACAAAGGAACGTTATGATTATTATGTAACATTAGAGTGTAAATTTGAATGATTATATAGTGTAACATTACCTTTCTTGTAATTCACACGTTAAATGTTAACATTATGTTGTTACCTTGTTATACGTTAAGGCAGGGAGACCATAACCTTGTTGGAAATATGCCCTGAAAGTCAATCTTTGGAAGAAACTTTTCAGGACATTTACTGTATATATGGATAACCCTAAATACGGTAAAAGGGCAAAGTCACTTATTAGGACAATCTCAATAGTTGATATATGTCCAAATAGTGAATCCATGGACAATGGATTGATGGAAGAAGTAATCTAATGATGTTAGACTGCAGAGACCTTCTTCTCATAACCATGATGTTCAAAATATTCCTGGTCATGGGATTGTCAGAGGGATACTGACAATCCAGAGACCAGTACGTACTATGTCAGCTTCACATTGGAAGGATGGAAAGTCTCAGCCATTCGTGTACTGACACTATGACAAGTATGTAGGTGCTCATTGAGGGAATGAGTTCACTGAATACAATCGAAAGGGAGTACTTGCATGGAGGTCTACTCACATGTCAAGCAAGTAACTCCAATGATTGGAATATGTAAGTAATCCTTTGACCTGAGACATCATAGTTGTCTTGTGGTTAAGTCCTTAATCTTTGATTATGTCAAAGGCACCCCAATCAGGAGGGTGTCCACGGCATAGTTGGGGTTAAGCTACTTAGCCATGGAGGCAAGTGAATGGTCAACAAGGGATCTCTAATCCTCGTTACGAGAGGAAGAATACTCTAAGATATGATTCGGGAATCTTCGGCCGAAGTAGTGAGCGTAGTGATGGAAAGTGTTCCTTTACGACTCAATAGAATCATATAACATGGTATAATCACATTAGGGGTTTGACATTATGTAAAGTCTAGATTTAAGTGTGTTTGGCTTTCCTTGTCAAAATTGTAATCTACATCACACAAGCTCTTAGATGAATCCCAATTAGATTAGATTAAGAAGGTTATATCATTTTGAAGAATCTGGCATGAAATCAAAAGAGGTATGGTTATGCATGTGCATTCAAATATCATTAATGTTTAATGCATTTTATGACAGTTTTTTTTATGTCTTTCTGACTAGTCATTTTGTCTAGTCAAACAGAGTC
This sequence comes from Gillenia trifoliata, assembly GCA_018257905.1. Lineage (NCBI taxonomy): Eukaryota > Viridiplantae > Streptophyta > Magnoliopsida > Rosales > Rosaceae > Gillenia > Gillenia trifoliata. The sequence goes on along the minus strand of CM031086.1, from coordinate 1,023,352 downwards.
TGTCTTACCCAGAAAGCTGGCACACCAATTAAGAAAACCCACATGGGTCACTGACACTGTTCAGTTTCCCTATGCAGTTTCCCACCATTGATCTGTAAGGATATGGTTTGTTTTTTTGACAGCTGTCCTGGCCTTGCTTTTTGTTTACTTAAGGTTGTTTGGTCCGTGGGAAAACTTGCTGGTTGTACACAAAACATATCAAAAATTGCAGAGAGTTGTTTTGAGCTTTGAAGCTCCCTTGTCAGCATTCAGGCAATGAGCCCTTTCCCACCCTCTTCAACAGCCAAGATGCAGAACCCTTGACTACGTGCACATCCTTACTCGATTTGTTGGATGAATAGATTGCTTCAAATTACAATAGATTGTTATAAGGCTCCCACTACTGTGTGGAAAGAGAAGTGAATAAGCCTTATAAATACAATAAAGTCTAGCCTAACACTTGTTTAATTGTCAAAGCTTTGCACACTCTAAAACAAAACCTAAAACAAAACCTTGAACACACCAAGAGGTTTTTGTATTTGCGGTGAATTCTTTTGTATTTGTGGATATACATTCGAATTGGTATGACAACTCTAGTTAGTTAATACCTATGTTTTCCGTCCTAATTTATAAGGTACGATTAAATACACAATTTTTTCATCCTGAACTTATATAATTTATGTATTTCAATGCTTGCACTTTCATAGGGGATGAGCTCATTCTTCCATTTAGACAACGCATCTTCTCACCATAAAAATTTCCAGGAATGTAACCATTCACACTTAATCTTCATTTAAAGATCATCTCTAAAAAAAATCATTTGAATCGGTAATTGTTTAATATTCAATGCATCAAATAAATCAACAGTTCATCATAAATATGCTACTTGGTACTTATACCGTTGATTTATTTGATACATTTGGATGACTAAATGATCACCGATTCGAATGATTCTTTTGTAGGAATGGATCTTCAAATGAAGATTATTAGATTGAATGGTTCCAGTTATAAAATTTCACGTTGAAGATACGTTATTTGCAAGAGAAGGAGAATGAACCTATCCCCAAGGCCCCAAGGAGTGAATGCAATTAAGTATCATCTCACGGGGTAAATTTCCTTGCTTTAGTAACTTTGCTTCCCGCTTTCCTTACCACATATTCATCAATGAGAGAAAAATAACAGATTCATTGTTGCATGGTGAGATACATAACTGCTGAAATAAAAAGTAAGCTAAGAGGACGAACATCAATCTGTAAACCTGAGTGTTGAATCTGCCCTTTGAAACGCGTTTAACATACGTTATATATATATTATGCCAATAAATGTAGAGTCGTAAAACTATTAATCAATTGAAGATCTCTCGAGGAAGAGAAAGATCAATTAATCCAGGTTTTAGAGTTAAGAGACACAGACCCAAGTCAATATAAAGGAAACTCATTCTAGTTCAGATTCTAATCAAACCTCCACAACCCCCGTCTTCACCAAGTAGAGTTAAGATAGGATGTATTGGATGGATGCCTGAAACTAGTTGACTAGTTGTTAGACTAGTCAGATAGACAAGAAATTATGTTCGTTACAGGTTATTCCGCCTGGTACCAATTTCACATTATGTATCCATACCCTAATAGTGTGATTGAGAGTATTGTATTAGAGAAGGATCGAATTACATTGTAATTCCAATTGAATAGGTTCCCCGAACAAACTTCTACATTAGCTTGGGTAGCCATGATATATGTGTAGTGTGTCACTCATGGTTTGTGGGATCTTATAGATGATTAATTAGTAATCATCAAAGAAGATAAGGAATTCACTAGATGATTGGATAAAATAAATCAATTGGATTGATACCAATCACCTCACTGCCTTGCTAATTAGAACCTAAACCGATTGTACACCAACACTTCAGTGGTGGATCAACACGTGGATGATGGAAAATAATCCTTTGGATTAATTGAGTGTTATGATTAATTAGAAAGTCTAAGAAAATCATAGAAGCGATAAAAGATCGCTTTGGGCTTAATGAAATAAGTTCGGGTTAATCCGGACCCAATGGGCCTTAACCTCTTTGGCCTTTTATTCAAGCATAAGATGACTTGAAATTGTAAAAGCCCAAAAGCCCAAACAACACCCCTATAGCCGGCCATGAAGGAGAGAGAGTGAGTGGAGTCAATTGTTGACTCACTTCTTTTATATATGTGGAAAGTTTATTGAAACTTACATAAGTTATTCCACACCATACTTCACACCATAACTTGTTATGGCTTTGTGATTGAGTTGGTTAACAAAAGAAAGAAAAATCTATCCCTCTTTTTACTCATACACAGCCGGCCATACCCAAAGGAGAGAGAGCTACACTTCTCTCTTCTCTTGGTGATCCATCATCCATTCCATCACTTGGTGGGTGTGGATCCTTAGAGGTCCTCAACTTTGGGGACTAGGAGAACCTAGAGGAGTTCCATTTGGTCAAGGTGGAGCAAGCAAGGAGGGAGGCTAGGCTTAAGGAGTTCCAAGAAGAGAAAGCTTGGAGGTGGTCCATCCTTGGTCTAAAAGCTAGATCAAGAGGTATAAAATTCTACCTCCACTTTGTTCTTCAATTTTGTAGATGCAACAAATATTAACCTATGCTTCTTGAAGGGGATTTGCATGACTAATTGCTTTGATAAATTGCTTCCGTTGCTTATGCATATAAATTGTGAATTGTATATGCATGCTAGTCATTAGAAATCCCATACAAATCTCATAATTTCCCTTCAAACCTGTCTATATTGTAATAAGACGTCCATGGTGCAATCAACATTAATTGCTAGTGTAATGCAATCCCGTGTCAGTATAATAACCTACCTTGACATTGTAATAAGACATCCACAATATAACCACCAACCTTGTTATAGTAATAACAACGTAATTATGTGTTATTAACTATAATCTTGGGCCAAACTTCAATGGTATGTACTTTGAATGGTTTAAGATTCATTCAGGGCCCACTGTAAATTAATCTGGAACCATTCAATGGCCATACCATTAAATAGTACGTACCACCCAAAAATTTTCCCTATAATCTTACCTAAAAATAAGATATTATACTTGAACATGATTGCATGACACTGACAATGTTCACACCCCCCCTCCCCCCTCTTTTCTATAGAATTTCCCTTTATATTTTTTGATGCAATAATGATCCTCTAATTTTTTTTTTCTTTAACAAAACAAAAGGAATATAATATGAAAGTTCCCATAGGCAGTACTTATGAGAGAGTAGGAGAAAGGGAAGAAAAATGGTAGTTAAATTTTGAATAGACATATTGCTTTCGTTTAAAGGGAAACGATGGATTGAGGTAGAAGGTTGGCCATGTATATGGTAATGATTTGTAGAATTAAAGTGAGATAACATTGAGTTTGAGATAGATATACTAATCCAATCCAATATGCGGGAAGCTTTTGCTTTTGCACCAAGACAGTATGAATTGAACTCCCTCATCACTACCATCATCACTTGCTCAAAAACTAGATCTCACATATATAGAAATTTGATTGCACCCTCCTCGTCAACTCTAAATAAGCAGTAAATTAAGATGAAAAGCTTATATAATGCACGCAGGACATTAATTAAGAGCTTAACTTGATAGCTATAGATAGAATGGGACCAACAGATTAGCTACTGTTGAATTAGGTTTGAATTATTTTAAGAGCTGTGCTATCATTAGTTGCTCTCACACAAGTAGCATTCAGTGCGTAATGTTAGGTTTGAGATTTTATCATAAAAGACATCGGTGATATTAGAAGTGGAATATATTTCATATATATACAATTAAGTTGTATATTATTTTGTTAATTGTTATATTTTCGATGTGAGATTTTATTCTCCAATTCTCACATTGAGAGCTAGCCTATTCATTATCAAACGGAGCTAACACCAATCTTTTTTAGAGCCCAATCTGTATTCATTCAATAGAACCAACGCTTCGAAGGCCTATTATTCATCTTACCACGTCAACGCATCTAGGCAATGAGCCCTTCCCACCATCTTCAACAGCTAAGTGATGCAGAACCTTCTTTGATTATGTATATTCTACTCGATTTGTTGGATGAATAGATTGCTTCAAATTACAATGGATTGTTATAAGGCTCCCACTACTGTGTGGAAAGAGAAGTGAATAAGCCTTATAAATACAATAAAGTCTAGCCTAACACTTGTTTAATTGTCAAAGCTTTGCACACTCTAAAACAAAACCTAAAACAAAACCTTGAACACACCAAGAGGTATTTGTATTTGTAGAATTCTTTTTGTATTTGTGGATATAAATGTTCTTTTATCTGAATTGGTATGACAACTCTAGTTAGTTAATACCTATATGTTTTCCGTCCTAATTTCTAAGGTACGATTAAATACACAATTTTTCATCCTGAACTTAGAATTTATGTATTTCAATGCTTGCACTCTCTATAGGGGATGAGCTCATTCTTCCATTTGCAGATAACGTATCTTCACCATAAAAATTTCATAATCGGAACCATTCAATCTCTTAATCTTCATTTAAAGATCATCTCTAAAAAAAATCATTTGAATCGGTAATTGTTTAGTCATTCATATGTATCAAATAAATCAACAGTTCATCATAAATATGCTACTTGGTACTTATACTGTTGATTTATTTGATACATTTGGATGACTAAATGATCACCGATTCGAATGACTTTTTGTAGGGATGATCTTCAAATGAAGATTATTAGATTGAATGGTTCCAATTATAAAATTTCTACGTTGAAGATATGTTATTTGCAAGAGAAGGAATGAACTCATCCCCCAAGGAGTGAATGCAATTAAGTATCATCCTTTACGAAAATTTCCTTGCTTTAGTAACTTTGCTTCCCACTTTCCTTGCCACATATTCATCAATGAGAGAAAAAATAGCATATTCATTGTCGTATGGTGAGATACACATAACTGCTGAAATAAAAAGTAAGCTAAGAGGACGAACATCAATCTGTAAACTGGAGTGCTTGTTGGAAATAGAACAACAATCAATGATAATTTTATTTATGCTAATAATTAAATACAAAGAACAATGACAGTATATAAACAATACGAAATAAATTTAAGAAAAATGAAGATCGAGGCTTGCGTACCGCAATATCCTTGAAACAGAATTTCGTCCCTACTCTGTACTTGTAGTTCGATGGACGTCTGCTGCACCAGGATTCAACGATCTAAGTCAAAATTCCAGCACCGGAAAATTGACTTCTGGCGAATTTAGAATGTGGTTCTCTCAGTAGGATGGTTTTGGTTTACAGGGATTTGAATGCGAATTTCTGGATGCTTAAATGCCATGCAAATGGATGAATATATAGAGTATGGATACCTGTTCGCAACAGGTATGAGAATGGGATGTGACTGTTGGGAGGTATCTGTTGGAAAGGATGCTTTGCTCTCTAGTGCTTCTTCTTCAACCCAGACTTCATCTGAAATGATGAGTCTGTTGAAGAATAAAATATTAAATCCGAAATTTAAAAAATAATAATTAATTAACGGATTTAATTATTATTAATTATATATATTAATTAATATTAATTATATATATTAATTATTAATTAATTTTCACATCCCCAAAGCCCAAACCCAAGATTGAGCCCAATTTTCCTCTCCATGGTTCCATTACTCCAATCACTTTGTAAGAGGTACAAAGCCTTATAAAGAGTAAGAACTTTTTGGTGGTGATCAATGTGGGACAAAGTTTGGAATGTATTACTACTCAAACATCTCCAACAGTGCTGAATTCGAAGCCCTTTGGAAACGGCGAACATACGTTTTATATATATATATATATATATATATATATATTCAGATATGTGCATTCTTCCTATGAAGAAATGCAAGTATTATCTTTTCTTTTTTAACACATGCAATATTTTTTCTACACTCTGTTGGAAATAGAAGGATAATATGAAGGCAATAACAAAACAAATGAGACCGTTGAGTCAAGTCACGAATCAAATTCATTTTCTTTAAGACTAGTTTGTTGCTTTTTCTTTATATGCAAAAAGAGTTTAAAAAACAAATTATCGCGAGAATACAATGGACTCAAACTCACTTAATATTATTTTTGTAATTTATATTACACAAAAATGGACCGAATTTTAAAGACAAGAGAGATAGAAGAAAAAATTGTTATACGTAAAAACTCTTCCTGCCGTGTGCTTTATGTATATGAATAATCCCGTGGGATTCCAAGCGGTGCATTGAATGGATTTGTTTTTTCAGTTTGAAAATTAGCGTCAGTTTGCCAAAGACAAAACTACAGCATGCACAGTTTTCCTTTTCAATTGAAAAGAAACATGGTTTGTCAATAACAAACCACCAGCACATGAACCAACCCCTTTACAACATATATATATTGAAAGGTTATGCCCTTTCTAGTTTCTAATTGTAAAAAGGAAAACTCACGGTGCAGGTCTGGCGGGTTGAGAGACCAGCACTTAATTGGGCTGGATTTGAGTTTATAATGTTCCACATTTTGCAAGTGAGCTCAATTGTACAGGGGAAAATTTTTGGTGAGATGTCATATTAACACGTGATATTATTCGTCTAATTTTATAATACGTTTGATTATTAGAAACTATAAATTCAAAATCATATGAGCATTCAAAGGGATGATGAATAGTCAGTGGATCCGATCCTCTATTGAGATTTTTTTCTTAAGATATTTTGTTTTTCTTTCTTAAATATGGGAAGGTAAAATTAGAAATTTGAATTGTCTTGATATAGATATTATATTCATATGCATAGTGAGGCATCATATTGACATGTGATATTATTCGTCTAATATTATACTACTTTTGATTATTATAAATTGTAAATTCATTATCTCAAAGTGGTAGATGAGCATTCAAAACAGGATGGATGGCCGGCGAGTCCGACCCACTCGAGAGTTTTTTTTTTTCTTAAATGTGGGAAGGTATAATTAGAATTTTAAATTGTCTTGGTATAAATTGTATATCCATATGTATGCCGAAAAAGAAAGAGAAACAAAAAATTCTTAAGAAGAATGAATTTACCTTATAAGTGATAATTACCAAATATAGTTATGTTGAATAACTCTCTTCTAATGAATAAATGAATCATACAAAAAAAAAAAAGAGTTTTAATACATATGCATCTATGTATGAAAATTTCAAAATACACTACCATATAAAACCAAATGGTGGATAGTATCAAACAAAAATCCAACATACTCATGTAAATATACTTATATTATGCTAATAAATCCCCAGCCTAGATTTCATATTGTAAATTTGTTAGTCACATAAACATTAAGGGAGCTGATTTTTACACACCCGTTTTAGCTTCTCACACATCTTTCTTTATTTCTGACCATATGATTGAATAAATTAAATGGACACAACGAACATGATTAAATAAAGGTGTGTGAGAAGCTAAAAAAGATGTGTGTTTATCATTGTAAAAGTATTAAATTTCTATTGAGGACAAAATATTTCATAATTGATTAGAGTAGGCCCTTGCAAAATACTATAAATAGCATAGGTTGTTGGATATATGCCCTAAAAACAATCAAAAGTTGATAAACTGATTAAGGATATATAGTGACTAGTCCAAATTTAATCACGGGGCAAGATCACTATGTATGTATTACAAATAGTGAATTCGTGGATAATGTTTAAATGCATATGTAAGAGGTAACTAATGTTAAAGAAACCTTCTTCATATGTGATTATCCTAAACATTGTTCTTGGTCATTGGATTATAAGAGTGAATATCTATAATCCAGAAAGACCAGTACACACCATGTCTGCACAATTGTAGGATACATAATGCATGGCTCAGTCACAAGCTGTCAGTGATTATTCGCTGAGACAAGTGTGTAGGTGCTTAATAGAGATTAAGTTCATTGAATGCGATCAACTCAAAGTACTTACATGAAGTCAATACATGTCAAGCAAGTGACTCTTAATTGCAAAATGCAAATGATCCTCAGACTTAAGACATCTTAATTGTCGTATGGATAGCGACATGACTTTAACACATGCATTGCACCCTTAACATGTTATCGACTGTATGTTCTGGGTCATTGAACTATTCATGATGACATATGATGTACAACAAGTGATCTCTAGTTTTCTTTATAAAGAGCGTGTTGAAATATTAATCTCACATCGGGAAAAGAAGAGACCATGCATGTGCTTATAAGTAGTTGGGCTACTCCTCATATTGCCAATTGGTTTTATGATGGAACTTTAACTTTCTTCATGGTATTAGAGCAGGTTGTCCCTCGTGTGAAGATTAATGGCCACACGTGCTCCACGTTACACGATTTGTGTTATCCATGTGCTAGGCTTGAAAAATTCGTCACACGTGAGGGGGTGTGTTGAGAGTATTAATCCCACATCGAGAAAAGAAGGGACCTTGCATGTGCTTATAAGTAGTTGGGTTACTCTCCATATTGCCAATTGAATTGTATAGTGGAACCTCAACTTTCTTCACATGATAAAGAAATCCTTGGCTAGGGTACTAAGCATGATCGAGTATAAATCTCGATAGCTTTAACAGGTTTATGTAGACAAGTAAGATATCATTAAGGATTTGACATTATTAATCCTGCACTAGTAATGTGATTGAGAGTTTTGTGTAGAGAAGCATTGTGTTGTATGACGATTGCAGTTGTATAGGTTCTCCGAATACATTCTATATTGACTTGGGGACTATGACATACGACTAGGTGTCACTCATAGTCGTTGAGATCCCTCGAGGTATTTATCCTCACTAAGAGGGTGAACCAAAAGTGTTTTGAGTTTGCTAAATGATTGGAGAAGTCTAAATCGCTCACGGCCTAGTCGAATAGAACCTAATGGATCACACACTCTATTCTTGTTTGTGGTGAATACAAAAGTATCATAACGATTAATTAGATTAATCGAAAGAAAAAAATAATTAATTAAATAGTTTATTTAATTAAAATAGAGGTTTAAAGTCTAATTTGGGCTTCGAAATAGTTTCGAGATCAACCGGGTCCATTGGGCCTAAGCTCACTTGGACTAGATTAAATTATAAAGTGACTTAAGGTGGAAAAATGGCCCAAAAGGCCCAATCCAAGCCTATGGACGATTTGACTAGGGTTAGTGGGTTTTGTTCTTATTTTACTTTGACAAAATAAAGTAGGAAACAAACCCATGTGATGGTGTAAGTTAAGGTGCAAGAGAAAAGACTTAAAGTGAATCTTCTCTTTGAAGATTGGAGTAGTTGTATTCAATTTACTCATCCTTCTCTCTTAACTCTCTCTAACTAGTTCTCTCCCTCACACTTTCTTTTCTAGAGAGCTTTCAAACACTTAGAGAAAATCGAAGAGAGAAAATGAAGAAAGAAAGAAATAGAGAGAAACACCACCACCACACTAAGTTGTTCCCTCCTCCTCTCTAACTAGAGCAAGTGTGTACTAGCATATCACACTTGCTCTATCCCACACTCACCACACACAAGAAGGTGTCGAAACAATAGAGGGCATGCCTAAAGGAGAAGCTACACAAGGTGGAGCAAGGAGAAAGAAAGTTGGAGGAGTTGCATGCTTAGCTTCAAAGCAAGATCAAAGGGTATAATCTCTAATCTCTTTGTTTAATCCTAAAGCAAATGGATATATCAATCATAGGACCAAGATCTTGAAGAGGGATTTGTAGTTGTTTATTATGCTTTCGCCCCTTAATTATCTTTTCATGCATGTTGATTAACTTGTTTTTTTTTATCCTATGCATGCTTGTTAGTCTATGTATTTTTTAAATATTCACCCCTACAAACCCTTCATAGGCAGGGTAAAGCACACTGACTAAAAGTCTGAAACCCTAAAGTTGCCCTATTTCCTTCTTTTCCTTAGTTTCAATCTCTCTCTTTTGAGAACCATGACTAGAAAGAAGGTAAACTAGTTTTCATCATGAACGACCCATCACGAAAAACGACATTCAAGAAAAAAAGGAGGGGCTTCATGAAGATGTATGAAATCAATAAACTTTGTGATGTTCCAACTATTAGCCAGACAGATGTCAATTTATGATTTGTTAAAGTGTCAATTTATATTCTGCTTCAGTAGATAGCTCAATTTTTTTCCGGAGCGGGTCTGTTTGGTTGCCGAGAAAGTTGAGTGCTTTGTTCGGTGACTCTTTGCTCTGATACCATCATAACCCTAATGGTATATTGAAGAATTAAAGAATCGAGAGAGAGAAAGCAATCTCAAAGAGAAAATAGAATGAATTAATATGTTGTGTTTTTCTCATTAACTGAAATGAATAGTACAACTTAGTATTTATAGTAAGTAAGAAAGCTTAAAGATTAAGCAAACACTCTATACACTACAATAACTGATATGACACTTTAACAAATCATCAATTGACATCTGTCTGGCTAATACCAACATGTGCTATCATGTACAGTCCATATGAGACTCAACCTGATGTCTGGCCTGATCCCTTAAGAGCGATCGAGACGCCTCATCTCGCAGTTCAAAGAACATGCACAAGGGGAAGCAGAAAAAGAAGATAGTGACCCATGAGTTGTTTTTGAAGCAGAGGATCGAAAAGGAGCATGAGAAGCTGAAGAAAGAGAATCGAGAGAAGCAAATTCAGATGGTCATTAACCACTGCCTCATTGAGAAGCCTATGACTGGCTTGAACTTGATTGATTTATAGGCAATGGGGCGGATGATCGATGGGAGCTTGAAGAACATTGTCGCGAAGATCAAGAGTCAGAAGGAGGATGAGCTGTCAGAAATGAATCAACTCCTAGTTTCACAACCACCAGTGCCTACATCAGCAACTGATGATAACATTCAGGACGCTATGCAGAGGACTCCATGGTTCATGTGGGACGTGACGACCCCATAATTTGGTGATGTGGATGATCAAATCATGTCGCTTAACGTTTAGGACCACCATGCTAGGGGTGTTAAGGTGGTCTAAAAACCCTTTTAATTTCCCTTGAGCTATTTAAGTACTTTTTGTTGTTTGTTATTTTTGTTATTTTGTTTCAGCGACTTTGGAGTTAATTCTAATTTGATGCTTGTTTACCTTGACATTAAAATCACAGGGTTTTTATGTCTCTTAATTTCTTGAATTTTATGTAGTTTTTTTTTTAATTATATAAGAGTTGATTGGTAACTTTGGTTTGTATTCAACATTATTCATGTTACTTAGTACTACGGTCTAATGATATTCCTCATCACTTATAAGTGAGAGGTTTTAAGTTCGAATCTCATGAATTGCAAGTTCAAAACCAATTTATTCTCCACCAGCTAATGCAAATATATCATTGTATAAAAACAAAAACAAAAAAACATTCTTTAGTGTTATTCTCTTATATACACAGTCCCCTTCTGTTGAATAAGCCCTCAAAGAAGCTTAGTTGTGTGACACCTTGTGGTTCAATGATCCAACTGATTATCTGTAAGGTTTTCCCCTAAAAACATTTTTTTGTCAAGAATCATCCAAATATGAAACCATATGACCATTAGATTAAAAGGTAGCAATTTTAGTGTTTCTTTGAAGAATCGTGTGTGATTGGAGATAAAATTTTTCAACTTCTACCTATATTTTGGCTAGAAGCTCATTTAGTGAGCCCATTAGAGATGCTCTAAAGGATATCTGATGTGGGACTATGAATTTTCCTGATTGGAATGCAAGTGCCTCCCAAGTCCGGTCATGGACTCAAAGGCTTCGATCAGACTAAGTCGACTAAACAAACCAACGGTGCCACCACACCTTGTTGGGCTTTAGAATGGTAGGCAATGCCTGCATGCCGTGCTGAGAACGACCATGCTTGCTCTGCAAGACGCGGAACCTAATCCAATTGGGGATCAGATTGGTTTCCTATATTCTTGGAGATTCCTACAATCTAGGAATTGGTTATGCCACAAGTAATCATAATTCTAAAAGGAAGTAATATCTTATACTAGATATCCTTTAGGATTCTCTCGGTTTAATGTGAATTTCACTATCCTAAAAGGACTCTCTCTCGATTAGTATAAATACACCCCCCCTAGGGTCCAACATGGTAACACATACTTTGCTCTCAATTGCTCTATTGCCAAATGCTTGAGTTCTAAAATCTTTATACTAACTTGACCATCAAAAAAACCTTTGCCTGGTACCATACCGTTACCTTAGAGATTTCAAGGTTGTTTGTTCTCTTGACAGAGATAGAGAGATAGATGCCAGCAGGGGAAACCAATAGATTCTCTGCAACCTATTATTCAATGAAAAATTAATATGCCCGCAACAATTCTACCAATTAACTCCACTTCCAATGTTTCTTTGTTTTCTTTTATGAGTAATATATGCTAGACTTACCACGTATTTCTATCACATGATTTGACCCTTAATGTATCAACATCAATGAGATTAATCATTAAATTGACGCGACATTTACAAATAAATTGTCACATAATATGGTAATGTGGTATGGCAAGTATTAATTATTATTTTTTATATAGAAAAATAGTGGGAACTAAGGATTTGGCTAATCACATAATTGGTCAACTATAATTGTTGATAAAGCTTCTATAAAAGTTGAACTTAAGAGCTCTCACTTACAACTGTACATAAATAGTACTAGACCATGGTGTTAATCAGCACCTATCATATTTTATCTACTAAAACATTTTATATAAGTTGAGTGGTTGTGGTTAAATAGTTTATAAGAACGGCAATTTAAGATCGTATTGGTCAAATTTAACAACTCGTATGGTCAAATACATGAGAAATAAGAAATTAAAATGGGTTGAGCAAGAGCGATAAGGATGTGGATGAAATTACATAGAATGGTAAAACTAACATCTAATATTTTCTCTCTAGTTTTTGTTAGGGATAACCTTTAGATTTTGGGGGCTCTGTGTCAAACTTAAACGGAAGCCCTCGAAGTTTAGATTTTGTATTATTTATTTTCATTTTTCATTTTTCAGATGTCCTATAGGAATTAATAGCACGGTTTATTTTACCAAAAAGAAGCACAATACAGTGGTTAGGCCTTGCATCTCCTATCAAAGATGTCCTTGGTTCGTAACTAGCTAAGTTTTTTTTTTTTCATGAACTTTTATTCACTTAATAAGTAGGTAAAAAGTGAAGAAAAAACCAAGAGCCCAATTCAAACCCAGTCATCCTACGCGAGGAGATAAGAATAAGATGCACTTAACCCACGAGCTCGGAAACAAGAATTCCTTATAAATTTGCACATGTTAATATATTTTAATACGTGTAAAGAAAAATCAGGGGCCTTCCTGAGCCAGGACTCTGTGCAGTGGCACCACTAGCACACTCTCAAGGCCGGTCCTGGTTTTTGTCTCATACTTAATTTGTTATAGAACAATGTTAATTGTGAGCAAACTTAGGAACTTAGGCCTAAACTACCCTAACGTTTAGAATACAATACAAATATGGTGTTCCCTCACTGGTTTGGTTCAACAGAGTTAGATTACAATATTGTAAAATTCCAGTTCAATTCTGTGATAATTAAAGTCAGTACAACAATGTTCTGCAAATGAGAATTATGACACAATCACATATCTAAACAAGTAAACCATGTAAGAATATGAGCTTGAGTATGAGTCTAAAAGAAAACAGTCGATACAGATTTTATTCAAATCCAAACACGGAGGATTTGGTTCCCAGAAAAACGACTTCTGAGTAAAAATCGAGGGACTATCAATTGTGATACCGGGACACGCTTCTCAATGTATTGACTAGACAAATAGTAGTGAATACTCATTTAGCAAGTGCATTGACAAGTAGAACACAAGAATATGCATCATTTGAAAATGTATGCAATGCATTCAGTACACTTTGAATCATACAATCTCTAATCCATCATTGTTGCAGCAACATTAAGTCCAAGGCAATATCCATACTGCTCAATTGACCTAGAAACAATCACATCCTAAGATAGTTCTATTCAGCTTGTATGAGGAAAAAAAAACCCGTCTCAAATATATAATTTGTTCAAGGAAAAGTCAAACTTAGACTATAATTAATATTAAAGCAAAAGCTTACCTTTAATATCATCCTTATTACTTCTTTACTGATCAATATTAAGTAAGTCGCTACTTGATACAAAATGAAACTACTAAGGGAGAACATCAAAGACTCCCTTCAAGGCTGATGATGAAGCTGTAGTCCATACCCATATCCATTAAGAACACGTTATGAGAGAGGGCCCTTGGTACTTTGGTCTATTGATATTTCTTTTGACTTGTGAGTTGGAAGTTTTAGGTTTTTGGCCGAGTTCGATACCAAATTATTATGAATAACCAATTGTGTAGCTTAGCCCAAACTTCCCTTTGTATACAGAATATCGTTGTATATAAAAAATAAAAATATATAAGAGAGAGAGGCAGAGAACATTGAATATATTGAATCTACTTTGCTCCTTATTAACGTTTGTTTACATAATGCGATTACATCGATCTCATCTTTCACTAACAACTTCCGCCTCCAAATTTTTATTCTCTTGTATACAAAAAAATTAACAAACTACAAGTCCTCTTATTCTACTCTCCCACTTACATCACTATTGACATTTCTGATCACTAAAGGAACAATATTATTTCATGTATGGACCAAGGTTTTGTTTGCCTAAGTAAACAAATGCCAAAAAATTGTTTTGCAAATGCCTTGGCTATATATACTGATTTACGTAGCTCTGCTCTCCTCTTTAAGAGAGAAAGGAGGAAATATCCTCCATGAAACCCTCAAATCCCATTCTCTCCAGTCTTACATTTTCTCTTGTCCAACATTATTTCCAAAATCCAAACATGTCCTCCTCCTCGTCTTCTTTAAACCCGATCATTTCCGTATTATTAAAGCAACTATTATGGAAGTGGTAGTTGTTAATACTAGTATTCTTCTTGCTTATATTATCAGCTACTAATTGACCATTCAGATTATTCTCAATGCTTCTGCTTTCAGTGGAGGAAGAAAAAGGTGCCTTCTAACCCATTTATGACCACCCTCTAAGTTTCCATAATCCCCATAATGCCCTAGTGATCTCAAGGTTTGTTAAGTGTGGAAGCATGTGGGATTTACGACGACGTCGTCTGCATGGGCCATGTCGTAACGATTGTCGAGCATGGAGAACGGATTGAATATTAATATTTGCTGTTAACGGCCATGGCTTGCATGGATGTGGATGATGAGGATGATGAGTCCATGTTGTACATGGTCATCATGTCATGGTCATGCATGGGCATAAACGTTAACGTCCCTCCAACGACATGATCTCTAGGATGAAGAATCACTATCGTTTGGTGACGATATGGACGTGGACATATTGTTTTTTTCAACCTTTTCTTCAAGGCTGAATTCCAAAAATTCTTTATTTCATTGTCCGTTCGTCCTGGAAGACGTGCAGCAATCTGTGACCACCTAAATTAATCATACGAAAAACAAATATAACTAATTAAGGTAAGACATAATAAAACTGACCAAAGAAAACGGTTAAAGACGGATACGCACTTGTCACTATTTGTTTTTGTTTTCATCATTTGAAAAGAGAAAACACCATTGGATCTATAGCTAATTGGTATGCACATATCGTTAATTTCAGTTTGTTTGTATATACACATCAATTTCTGAGCCATGTATATGTGCATGATTTTTACTCACAGCTAAAACAAAATGTATGACTTGAAATGCCATAGACGTTTAGTTGGTTAAGCACTTAGACGATATAGTGTGTGCGCGCGCGTACATTATGTCCAATTCAGCTCTGAAAAAAGCTACGGAAGACACCAACAAAATACGTTAATTTTAAGATTACTTTTCAAGGTTTAAACATGCATGCACCCTAAGTTGAAGACTATATCAATTCCTAATGGGTGTGCGCATCCATAGGGCAGCACAGAAAAACACTCTCCAAGCCTTTCTTTTTCTTTTTCTCAGTGCACTTTGGATGTTAGAACTTAAGTAAACCCTTCTATAATACACAACGTGCATGTAGACTTATTGCGCATTACAAGTATAATTAATGTTGTTCCATGTAAACTAATATATATCTAATATTATGTGCATATTTGGTAACTACTGTTGATTTCACCATGAACTTTA
Source organism: Gillenia trifoliata (assembly GCA_018257905.1). NCBI lineage: Eukaryota > Viridiplantae > Streptophyta > Magnoliopsida > Rosales > Rosaceae > Gillenia > Gillenia trifoliata. The sequence goes on along the minus strand of CM031086.1, from coordinate 1,007,284 downwards.
ATTTTGAACTTCAATAACCCGTCAAAATGAGGCATGAATGGGAAAACATCTGCATAGATGATGATCATATATATATATATATATATATAACATGTAACAATTTAGATTTGAAATAGAAAGGTTCCATATACTGTAAATTTGGACCGTATTTATTATTAGGTTATATAACACAATGGTTATATATAATTATTGTTTAAATTTTTTACAGAAGTCAAGTCTGTTGGGAACATAACATTACAACTATATTTGACCACCCCCAAAGTAAGTTATCATACCATCGAAATATATAACTCTCATGATCATTAGAAAAAGGAAAGGCGAGCTGGTTGTAATGCAAAACTTAATAATTGTCTGGGTTAAAATATTTTCAAATTACAGGTATATTTGTGCATTATAAACATTACAATCGAGAGAGTGAGAAAAGAGTACCTATTGCCAGGGAGGTGAATGGAAATGGATGATAAGCTCTTCCTCTTGGGGTGAAAATGCACCACAGCAGGAATCAGGCCTCAAGTAATTGATCCAACGAAGACGACTCTTTCCACATCTTTGGAGACCAGCATTTCTTGCAATGTCACTCCAACAGCCTTGTCCATTGGTTAACATGTACCTCATCAGCTTCTCATCTTCCTCTGAGTGACCACAAACCCTTCCTAAGCTTGCTCAGCACATCATCTTCTTCTTGTTAATAGTTTTAGCCCCGTCATCGTCTTTTCCCATAGACTCCGGCTTTCTCATTGTAATTGCAAGCTAGTTAGACTTGTTCTCTTAGGGTTTTTTGTTTAAAGTAGTTAATTTGATGGATGAAGATCTACAAAGAATGCTATATATAAGATGATGGGATGGCTTCATGGGGTGGTAATGGTGATGATGATGGTGATGGTTGTAGGGTTTTGCTTAAAATATGCATATCAAAATTGAGAGAGAGAGAGATTATATGTTTGTTGGTCGATGGGTGGAGTGGAAACGGATTGGAGGGACCTCCATGGCTCCATTCTCATATGAGAGAGAGAGAGAGAGAGAGAGAGAGAGAGATTATTATGTGAAGTGGAAGCAAAAATGTAGATGTCTACTATACAAAAGATGATATATGATTACCTTGTGAGTGAAGAAAAATGAATCGAAAAAGACAAGAAAGAGGAGTCAAAGACAAAGGAAGACAAACCCTCTCCCCTATCCAACATACACGTGAATTTGAAGTTTATATGCCGACACGGAGAGAGAGAGAGTACAAGAGTACTCTTTGTACACTAGGCAAAGTGTTGCACTTTTGACACTTGTAATTTGTACTTTAATTAATTAATTTTTGTTATGGTTATGGATTGTTTAAGTGGTTGCATGGAAACTTGTGAGGATAACTCAATCCATATCAATTAAACATGCTTTTGAAGCAAACTCTCACTTTCGGATATCAATTACAGTTGTTCTCTCTTTGGTCAAAATTATGCATTCTCAATCTCATATTAAGTTAAGGTTCACCCAGCTAGCAAATCAAATTAAATTAATTAAACATGATATATCTACTACCCCAAGTACTACTGGCATGCAATAAAACAACAAACTGTTCCAAGTAGCTTCCTTGGTCAGACTCAAAGTAAATGAAAATTATTAATAGTTCCTTAATTAGCTTCTAAAGCCTGTGCTGAGCTTAGAAACCTAGCTACGACCAAAAAAGCTTAAACCACAAGAAATCATATCAAATGAAGAAGATGGGTTGTTTTTGCTTTTGCATGACTTTACTAATTATTTGTTAAAAAGTCTCGTGTTATATTAATCAACTATAATAAGTAATGATCAATTATAGGCAGGCGGCTATAGTGTAGAGAGATGGATTCACCGAGATATAGTAACTTCGTGATCTTCCTTTTTCGTTTTATCAACTGTTAAAAAATTTTGATTGAACATGCCATCGGTGTTTTGAACATACCATCGATTGACTAAAAGTATATTGTCCAACACTTTCTCTTATCAGACAATCATAAATATGAATTATGTCATCAAGTTGCTTGACTTTGTGTGGTTTAGATTCGATGCGAAAATTACTTAAGTCAATAGAATATATTTGCTGCACATAAGGTCTATATAATCTTGTTAGACTGTTTGGCATTATCCTTCAGTGAATATGTACCTATATTCACCTTCTGCACACAAACTCTTAATTCTAATTCTCCTTTGTTTTGTTCAATTCAATGGCCAAAAACAAGAGTGCATCGGAGTGAAAAAGTGTGTGCATAAATCACTTCCCATACCTTATAATAAATAGACCTGAAAATAAGAGTTAAACTTAACTGCAGGAATCATTCATGATTTGTAGCCATCAAAAGCACACAATATACCCACAGGTTCTCTATCCCATGTTGTGTCACTTTTCAATCCTTCTGTCCCTGTATGCTCCAGAGCTGTGACTTCCCAGTCATTTTCCAAGCCAAATGGAAAATCAGATTGTTCATAAGCAGTCATATTCAACTGCAGATAATCTCAAGAAAATTCAGTTACTTATGTTTGTTTAGCAAAAACATTAAAATTTGTCTTTTTTTCAGGAAAAGTGAGAGAGTGCAAACTCTCAGAAGCTACTCAAGTGTTTGCAAAAGCCCTCTATCTTTTCTACAGCTGTCCCAGGAAGGATGAAGAATCCCATTTATATATATATATATATATATATATATATATATATCTCATGCTTTTGAGCCTGTCCCAAGCAAACATGCCCTACTCTACCACTTCATGATTTACAAAAGACAAGAAAGACCAACTCACCACATCATGAATTCATAAAATTTCACTCTTACACCTTGTACTTGTCCTACAAATTAACCTTACAAAAAGTGAATGTATCATATCTATCTGTGTCTTGAAATATCTGGCTAGGTTCATAAAAACCGAATTCTCAGTGAGTTTCGACAAATCATGGTGAAAAAAAGCGATGCTTTTGGGAACTCATGAGCAAAAGAAAAAAAGGTGGAGATTTATGAGGTTTGATCCCCTAATTGTTTTGACCCTTTATAACTGTTTTGTAGATAGATAGATGGTGGAGTTTCTATCATCACTTTTTGGGAAAAAAAAAGGTTCAGTGGATTCATACAGATCTGATAAGGGGGAATTTTTTTTTTGTTTTTATTGGCTGCAGAGTACTACATATGAATTGAAGGAATAAAGCTATTTGCACAAGCAAGTATGTTTTGTGCGATTATGCTGAGAACTGGATTGATCTGGATGAATGCCGTGCTTAAGCTTTGTTATGTCATTAAAGCCCAAGTGGTGGAGCTTTCATAAGCCTGGTGCAATCGCCGGAGAACATATTTTCGTCACGACCATAGAGAGCAAGAGGCGATTAGACGAAGGAATATTAGGGACCAGATCGTTGGACATACAAAAGCGACCTACCTTCTCTTCCTCAAAGCGTTGAAAATTGAACATTGGATTGTCTTAGCATTGAAACTAGAGACCCAATTCTTAATTGGGTAAACACATCATTGAACCATGAACTATCAACCCATTTTGAGATGCGACCCCCGAACTATTTTTGTTAAATTAACCTCTTGAACTTTTTAAAATTGGCCAATTGACCCCTTGCCATCTCATACCCCGTTTGATTTTTCCGTTAACATGTCAAATGTTAGCAGTGTAGACCAATAAAATATGCCACAAGGAAATAGCATGTATAAAATTATGTAAAGCGAAAAAATTAACAAAGAAATAGAAGAAAAACTTCCAAAAAAAAAATATATACATACACCATTGTCGCCCCCCACCATTCACTCATTCCCTCATCCTGCTGCCATCACCCCTTGCCCACAATTACCATCTTCCACAAGCTTCCCCATTCGGACCACTCCCAAATACCCTAACCCCCTTCCTCCAACAACCCATCAATCCCAATTGCAGACCCAACACCACTTCTCTCCCTCCCTCAACCAGCCATAAACATCCACTAGACCGACCCAATTTTTTTTTTATTGGTAGTTGATGGCATGGGAAATAAATGATGAGAAGACTATTTTGCTAAATTTTAACATAAGTATAGATGGAATCAAACAATAAGAGGTCAATTGGCCAATTTAAAAAAGTTCAATTTACCAAAATAATAGTTCAAAGGGTTAACTTCAAATGAGGTGGTAGTCTATATTTATATTCAATTATCCTCAATGAAACAAGTGTCACGACTCCGGAATCAAAAGATTACATTTATTAATCATCACATTACTTATTAAGCAAGGTTTGTAAACACAGCCAATGAACATCTCTATATAAATACTTGTGGGGGCAATTTAAACAGAACTTGGACAAGTTATAACTTCAAACGTGAAAAAAAAAGCATCAAAACAGAGACAATAGCAAGTCCCTCAGTTCGCCCGCAACACATCCGAAAAATGAAGCTTTTATTTGCAAATGGATGGCATCCCAGTCAATTGCTTTCCATCTTCTTAAACAAGGTTCGAGCAACAAATTAAACATTTTCTTTTCCTTCATAGAATTTTGACTATAACAAACACAGGAAAAAGAGGGGAGACCGCAGCCTTGGTCTGCAAGTGCAAGCACCTTTAGAGGTTGTGTCAAAGTTTACGGGTTCCCGCAAATACCTCTCTCCATCTGGGCCCGAGTCTTAATGGACATGTCAAACACCTTCTTATCAAACTCTATCACGAGCCCACCAAAATACTAGGATCCAATCTGGCACGTAAAACACAGAATCAGATTTCAAACCAATGTATATGATTCGTGAATTAAAGAGCAGGCGGAAAGACCACTACATAGTGTACATACCTTCTGTTCAAGAATGACCTTCTTCCCCTGTCCAATTAACTCCTGCAGTGTCTCCTTCAATTCTTTCTCTTCGAGGCGGGAAGGGCAGTCACAGAATAACAATTAGACAGGAAAATATGAAATAAAAAATACATTTCATTGTTCTGTATTTTTTTACTCAATTCAATTTCCTTTCCATGAAAATTATACCAAGAAAGCAGCACATAAAATTTAGTTATGCATCCAAATAAAGTCGTAACCGGGACTAATCATGCCACGACAAATGACACTTCAAAATACAGTACACAAGCCAGAACACAAATCAAAAACATACAACATCTCAGTAATACCTCAACAAGAATAACAGATACAACACCCAGTTCTTCAATTGAATGATAGAGCAAGCTTTTCCATGGGGTTTGCTTGTTTCACAAACAAGCACAAATCATCAAAAGGTAATTCAGGGCAAAGCAGCATAAATTGGGACCTCCGTGGCACAAGGAAATTTATTTTTAAAAAACAACAAAGGAAATACATAACCCCTCAAAGTCAAGAGAAGCTAAACTAAAAGAGCTACAAAAAGTAGTAAACCTATAACTACTGAGCCCCAAATGGTTACTTGGCTCCAGAACAAGCCAGCATGATGAGTTCAACACTCCATTTCTTTAAATGGTTATTGATAAAATTTATTTTAACCTTTGCTCCCAAAGCAGGCGACCCACTTTTTGTATTTCGAGAATAACTAGAACAAAATAAACATTCACTGGAAGCCTACTTCACCATAGTTTGGTAATTAATTTTTATTTACAGGTATTGTTTAACATTCTTTAGGGATTAAAATTGCTATATTTGTTTCTTCCAAATATTTTATCCACCTTTGACACAACAAAAAAAATATTCCGTAATAAGTGAACAGCTTAAAAGTATTCAGATGGCTAATTTCAGAGATGCCTTCAGAGACAATTTACAAACTCAACTGTAGCGAAAAAGCATAGCAAATTAAATGGCATCAACACAAGTTTTATGCAAAACAAATACTATGAAGTGCAGGTACTTCCTGCAATTTACAACCAGGTCAATTCCAACCATTTCAAATACAAAAACCCGTCATGGTTGCAAGCAGCCATTTCTTATTTCACAATTAGAAAACTTTTACATACATACGTACTTTAACCCAAAGCGTTGCATCACTTCTGGAAGCTATTGAACAATGCTTTTCCTCTTTTAAATTTTTAAACCAAATGGCAGTCTATAATATAGATCACTTACAGTTAACAATTACATGCATAACCACTGAACAGTCATGTAAGAGAAAGCGACAGACCACCACTCAAGATATCCCTTATCACTTACTCAAATAACTTTCCCTCTGCCTTTGCAGTAGGGCCTTGTTTAGGCAGTCTATGTTATGCTTGTAAAGAAGAATAAATGTACCATTTAAAGGACTACAACACAATGACAGATGTGACAATAGCTTTCACTTCTCCCTTATGTGCCATGGTCAACTCTGCGAATCTCTTTGTTATGGTTTCAAGATTCCCTTAGCCTCCCATTCTGAGCCAAGACAACTAAAAAGAAAAAAAACACAGATGCACAAATAAATAAAATAATATATATGTATGTAGATACATTTATATATATAAATATACAAAGAGAGAGAGAGAGATATAGGGGGGGATAAATTTATATATAAAAATATATCGACTCCGCATTTCAGCCAAAAGGGAAAAATAAGCAACCATGAGAAAATTACAATTTAAAAAAAGATTAAAGTTGAGTAAAGACCAAAGAGAAAGAAAAAAACTTAATTTGATGAACATGCATGCATACATGATAGAATTCTTCAGTGAAGACAGTTACCTAAAGCTATAGTACATTGCACATCATGAGTCCAAAATCTTACTAAACTAGCCGTCAAGTTTTTAGTGTTCATATAAAATGCTGATTAGTATATTGAAGTTCTATGTGTGAATTACAGAGATGATAATAGTAATAGCAACAACATGAACAACAACGATAATAATAATAACAAATAACAATCTTTGAAAGTGTAATATAAGGCGTTTTATCGCAAGGTGAGCCGTAAGCCTGTAACCTAAGTTTGTTTTCTTTTACAAGAAACAAAACATTTATAAACAACAGAAGGATTTACAATAAGTGGAAGAAATCCACCATCTAAAATACTAGCCAAGACCTCTCAAGTAGGAACAATTTCCAAAAATCAAAATTTGAACCCAAACCATTTTACAGCTGCTAACACATCCATTAGCTTATATTTATAATACATGACTAAAAATACCCACTTCATTGGTGACTGTAAATATCAATTTTCTCTGTCAGGTTCTTTCAAATCAGTTCAACCCAATCACCACTTACTCGTGGTTGATTAGTAAACCTTCACCCAAATACTTCGGATAGTGAAAAAATTGCCCACGCAGATGAATAAAGGAAAAAATGTAATGCAGTTAGATTTTTTGAGGTTTAGAACTGCCTAGGATTTGGGTTTGAGGCTGCCAAAAGAAGATAAGGATATGGGATTAGGCTCTGTGTTTTTGACTTTCTATTGGGAGGGAGCACATCTGGCTTTCCTTTTGATTGGTCTGATGCTCTCTTAAATTTCAAAGAATCAAGGCCAAATAGACATTTGGCCTTAAGGAGTTTTTAAAGGCAAAAGTTTCCCAAGGGATACAACTCTTGCAAACAGCGCATCAAGTGCCTTAAAAGACATGCGTATGACTTTTGAGCATATTTGACACTGAGGACACCTTATAGTGTTTCTTTTCACTTTACTTGTGAGGCAAAACAATAATAAAGTAACAACGAATGCCAGCACTTTAGAGACTTCTGTACTGCTACAATGGAAAGGATAACACTATACCAGAAAAGTAGGGTTTGCCTCAATTGACTGAAAATTTCTAATTTTCTGCAATAGCTACATACATAAAAAATGCGCTGGGTCCAAAGGCCGTCTCCTCCTCCCATTCCTCAACAAATTAACTCTATTGGGGGAAAAACATAGAAAAGGTGACCACAATCAGTATGCTTTCCTTTTCTTTTGGCATAATAATTAAAATACACAAAATCCATATTGAATTTAACAGGTGGTCATAGTTTCAACAGTAGTACAGTGATGCAATTTTCACAAAACAGCACACAGATAGATGTAATTTTCAGAGCAAATATAATTCAACACAATTTTTAATTAGAAAGAGACAATAATCATACCCAAAAAGTTCTTTGTAATTTCTGAAAATTTAGCTTCAGCAGCAATTTCATTGATTACTTTCACTCTAGTATCTGCTCGCACTGAAAAATCCTTTGTGAACTGAGAAAGGTAGGACTTTTCTTCGTAGCCTCAACAATGGCAAAAATCTCAGACTCTTCTCCAAGGCATTAGCTTTTACGGCAGCAATGTACAGAGCAGAGGCATAGTTCCCAGAACCCCCAAACAAAACCAGAGGCACCTGGCATACCATGGCAGAACAAATCCAAAACAGACCTAATTAGTATAAGCCAATTCGGACACAGGTAAGCACATACATCAGTTTATGTTCTATATTACTGACACTTCACATAGTTGCTTCACAAGTCTATAAATCTTAACATAATTTGTAACATAAAATGATGTTTTTATTCTAAGCCCCGTTATAATAAATAAGTGACATCCTAATCCATTTTGTTAATTATGCACACCGTAATATAACCTACTTTATGAAAAATATGAACAAAACCATGAATTCCCTCAGCACAGTAAAGCGGGCAAGATAAGATTGATTCAATGCAAATTCAAAAGCACCTATCCAGTTTCAGTAAAGCATAAGAAACACAGAGCAAATGACAGCTACAATCAACCAAAATTAATTCATTATCTGATGCAAAGATGAAAGATATAAACTGAAAAAATCCAAAAAATGGGTGGGAATTTTCAAGCCCGGGCACGATAATAAGCTGAAAAAATGTGCTTGCAAAGAAGATTTTTTTTTCTTTTAAATGAAAACCATGACCTGAGGCACATATAATCCTAGAAACCAACGAGTTCCAATTACCTTAACCTTCACTTCCTTCTTCCTTGCGCAGTAGAAAAGTTCCTGGATGGCTACAAATACAAAATACGAAACAATTAATCCACATCCCGAAACTCGACTAAATTTGAAATAACGGCCTCCTAAAGCTGATTTCTCAAACCCATATTTAAGAAAAACACACGCACGCACGCACAGATACGCACTGTATATACTGCTAAAGCTGTGTTTGGTTGAAAACAATGTAAAAGCAACAAATTAATTAAATTTTAATGAAATTTTCATCCTTTAAAATTTCCAACGATCCCTAATCAAACTGTTTGTCCCAATAACACACATTTTTCATTATCTACAAAAAATTCCGAAATATAAATTTATAAACAAATAAATAAATAAACAAAATTCGTATCTTTTGAGGGAAAAATGAATCGGAGAAGAAAACCTCCAAACAAATTAGATCAGACACCTTTAAAACGACGAGGAATGTTTGCGTTTTATCCGTTCATATGTATTTCTGTGAAATTTCGAAATCTCAGTACCTCCAGAATTGATAAGTGAAGACCAAAGCACGGAGCGGTGGGCGATGGATCCGTTGGCGGCGGCGGAGAGCAGATCGATTTGAGAATCTTGGTGACGAGAGGGGCTCGATCGGATTCAGTGGCAAATGCCATTGTTAATAAACCCTAATTTTTTTGTTGTTTCTGTGATTTTCTCTCTCGCGCAGTCCTCTGCACTTTCTGCTTAAGCCCAAACACCGGCTTCGAAAAATGAAAGCTACAGACTTGTAGAAAATGGTAATTAGCCATCCAGGCGAGAACACAACGATATATTATTTCCAAGTGGTACTGATTTTTGTGTGCTACTGTGACAGGAGCATAACGTGTGGACTAAGGGAAACAATGTGGAGTTAATTACGTTTTGGTACCATGTGTTTGCTCTTTGGACATGTGTGTAACTGTATTTTTAATTTCACCAATTTAGTACCATTACCATTCAAAATTTGCTCTATCAGTCGTTAGTTAATTCACCACCGTCACTAAGCTCATTTGGTCATAACATGGCGCACATGGAGCTCACCTTTTCACTTTAAAATTCTATTCGAATTGCCTTAAGTTGGAATGTGGTCATTATGACAACGAGTTTAGAAGAAACTTTGAAGTAAAAATGCGAAAGTAACCTTCAATAAGCAAAACTGATAACATAAAAAAGGGGCTTTGTGTGCCACATCATGACACGAGCTTATTAACGGACTTACTACTTGACTACACGATTGAGTGAGTTTTGAAAAATTACCGCTCAAAATCGTGAAAATAAAAAACATTTGGGTACACAGGTTCAAAGAAGCAAATACGAGTTCCAAAAGTCAGAGAGTAGGGAGTCAAACTTGTGGTTTTTATTTGTTTGAAGAGGTCTCAAAGCACAATTTCCCCTCTTAATTGATTAAAATTAAAGTTCGAAAATTGACAAATACCTCTAAAAAAAAATCTCATAAACTCCTTTTCTTATTTGATTATTCATAGACATTACTTTGCATCACTTGGGAATATATATTTTCGACAAACTGATATTAAGAAATACTCTAATCTACGAGATATTGAATTTGAATTGGTGCGAGGAGATTGACACGCTGTCTTAGGCTCTTAGACGTTAGGTGACTTTTGAAAAGTATGTAACAAACTCATTAATTCAAGCAATCAATTCTCAGAACTTCATTTGCTTCCGTATATAAAAAATCAGACAAGCTAAAGCTGAAATCAATCGTTTACAACTGAGGTATGAGCTGCTCCAGCCTCCACCTGCACATAAGAATTTGGACAAGTTCGGTATTTGCTGCACCAATCTTTTTCCCAAATGTTCGGTAAGGGAAAAGAATTGCGCACAAACGATGAGAAAAACATAAAAGACTCATTGGCACATTCACTAATTGTACCACATTGCAGACACCACATTCACTCGACAAAAGTTCACGCGCAGATACATCGTGCCTTCTCCACTCTTACGCCGTCCTTGTTCAAGCAACACTTTGCGTGGTACCCATTTATAGGTACTGAAGCAAAGGGATGGTGTAAAAATAGAATCTTTGTGCTAATACCACGAGACAATCGAACATTAAACAGTTGATAAAGGTAACAACAATGGCAAACTGATGACAGAAGGATGGTCTGTAAATGCAAGTATTGTACATACCTCTAAGAGTCTTCTAATACTTGATCTTCCACATTACAGAGGAATGTGATCTGTCGACTGCATACCTTAGCTGAAGACACAGACCCTGATATTTTATGCTTTAACAGCAGCATCAACAGGGAGATCCAGCTCCTTATGCGCGATTGCTTTCTCTTCCAGTACTTGGATATAAGCATATAAACCAAGCCATTCAACCTCTCCTTTTTCCAGTTGAAGAATTGGGTGGAATTCAGTAGACACAGAACGCATCCTTCTCATTATGAGCACATGCATATACCTAAAATCAATATAGCAAAAAGAAAGAGAGAGTATAAATCTCGTTATAATTGGACATACATCGGATTTCAGATCGGTAGCTCGATCTTAATGTATAAGGTCAAAAATGATGACTAAGTTTAACTATCATATATGCAGAGAAAACTGCATGTTATTGATGAAAAATAATTACAAAAGATAAAAGACAACGTAATAAAGAATACCTCCCAAAAAGATCGCTTGAGAATGTTAGCGTAAGATCTAGGCGAAGTTTCCAGATGTATGATAAGTCGCAAACATAACAATGGAACTTCATTGCACATAACAGGAATGCTTGGTAGATATTTAATCTCACAACAGATGCTGAATTGATGTTGGAATCAAGAATATTGGATGACATTTAGGTTTCACATAGTCACACAATTTTTTTCTTCAAATGACGACCAGGTCGGTCTTGCCAGCTGACAGTAAGAGTGGAGCGTAAATGGTTGTTCAATACCTGTTAAGAGAGATAAAACAAGTTACTCAAAACACTTAAGTAATGCAGAGCATGAATGATAGTTGTTTGACAGACACTTGATCATAGTGTTGTGCGTTAAGGCCTCAACCATACCAAACATCCAGCAGACATGTATCACGCTTGTACAATGCGTTATTCAAAGAACTATTCCCTTGGTGGACTATAGACATGAATAATTTGTAACCGCTTCAGCGGTCATGTATATGTTTAAGCAATTGTGGAATTTATTATTGACCTCAATAAACTCAGAAAGTAAAATAAGTCATGAAATTAACTGTGTAGTCGGCCTGAACTTCAAGAGTGCAAGAATTAATAAGCAAGCCACTCCATCGAATGAATGAGATGCCGTCTTCACCAAGATACACCTAGCGATGGCATCCCAGGCATGTGTTGGATATCGAAATTCACACAGAACTTCTTTTCATTCATGTAACAGTTATATCCCGAAATCCTCTTTGCAACCTGGTGAAAGCCCAGCAGCCTGATTCCTTGAGGTTGAGATGAAAAGAAAATCATCAATAAATCTTAGTAGAATATAAGTAGAGGATGAGGCAATGCCATCATCATTGGCACTCTGTGCAGCAGAAACATCTCCAAAGTATGTCCTCTTGATAAATCTATTGTCGCAGGTTCCCAAGTTTTTCAAGAAACGGAAGATCACATTCCTATCCAAATGTCCATAGTATAATGAGCAAGCAAAGAGGACAAACGCTTCCTTGAGGAATACCTACACCTTGCAGATAAAACTTTTATCTAACTGCAGCACATTCACTTGATATGTTGATTTAGATTAAAAGAGCTCCTCCCTTCTTCACAGACCTGCTATACTCTACGCATTAGAAAACAAAACTATCAGATAAAGTTAAGTTCCCTCTATAAAGAACAAGAAAGGGATAGTAATCTATTAAGATGCTCAAGAAATTTTAAGCAAGTACACAGAATTTTCATCACGTGCCCCATGATCAACATAGATGGGACCTTCAGATTGCAAAGTTAAAAAGCTACTGAATTTGAAATTTTCCAGTGGTAAATTTAATAAATTACCACTGTTTGTACCATATGCAATCAACAAGCACCAGAACCTTATGCTCAATTATAATGTCTTGAATACTGATTCCTTTGATATCGAACAACTTATTTTCTTATATATAAGCAACATGGATAGCTTCGGGATGAAAAAGTTCATAAATATACAAAGTATGCGGACTACATAAACTCATAGAAAGAGGCAGAACGGAAAAAAAAAAAGGTAACATATTCCACAGAAACAATATTAGTTCACAAAGTATAGCTGGACAAAGTTTTCATAAATACACAAGTACCTGATTAACAAGGACACTTTGTGATCGGTGTAAGGCGGAAGATCTCAAGCTGGTATGTTGATCCAATAATGCCAAGAGTTTCTCATGAACCCATAAAGATTGTTTGTGCAAAGAACTTCATAAGAATGTTTTAGAAAATATTCATCCGTTCTAATGACATCTTTCATCACAAAGCAGCTTATCCTGGTCAAACGGTATCAAAGGCTTTTGACACATCAGAAACAACAATAAATACATCAGGTATCATTGTCAGTCCATTCTTTAAACCCATCACAAATGGGCATAACTTTCTGTACATCATTGTAATCAAAAACTGATGAACCTAACTTCTCTTGGCTCCTTCAACCGTGTAGCTTTTAGAACAGCATGTGTATCACGAAGAACGCGATTGACAGACTTGAAATATTCAAATTTGACCTTTTCTGATGTCGTTTTTTCTTTCTTACTATGCCACTGGACTGATCTGCCAAATTGAACTCCTTTACGTGGCATTTTTGGTGATGATTTTAAATTTGCTGCTCAACCGCCTCCACACTCTTTTGGACAAATCCGGGCTTTGAAAAGAGCAAATGATCTTTTTCTTATAATCCTTCTGAATTGTTACATCATCCAAGTAATAATACCTCTGATCTTTCATGCAACTGATGGTCTTATTCTTCACCTTCTCAACTGACTTTCGATAGTAATATACATCTTGCCTCCATGCTCACTTTGGTGACATAGAAGTTAGCTTACAACAAAGGGACAATTATGGATGAAAGAACCAATAAATCCAGCTTTCAAGACTTTTTGTTTAACAATATGTGCAGCATCATTCAATTTAGTGAATCCTCTATGAATGTCCCTGATACTTTTCCACCCACGTCTTTTACCTCATTGTTCATGCCGCAGAAATACTGTTTATTGTTAGAAATGGAACCTAGATGTTTTCAGTTTGCATACATTGCCGTGAAAAATTTTCGAATCTTCTAAGATGTATGAACTTGGAAATATTTTTTTCTTAATATTCTCCAATTAAACAGTTCCTAGCAAATCTGAAGGAATTATTCTCCTACAAACAGCCCATATAAAGCGAGACCACCTGACTTTTCAAGCAGTAAGACTTAATTGCCTCAGGTAGAGATCATTAGCACCTGGAGATGAAACACCACAATGCTTGTCCAATAATCTCAAACTATGGCAATGTTGAGCTTTGCGTATGAGAGTCTTAAGCAACTTAACAGGGAATGGTACCTGGAAAACATAAGCAACCACTTAATGGTACACACACACACATACAAGAAACCAAAAAAACAGACATAAGAAAGCGCTGAAAGACAAAAACTACAGACTAACAAGAGCACAATGTGAACTGAATAAATACTCTCAGTCTCCAACAAACACACAAAAACAGAAATGCAAAAATAAAAACATATACAAATGACTTAAAACAAGGATGTAGAATATGATGCCCATAGCAATCAAATAATCCATTTCCCACATATATGCGTTTGCAGCATATCGTTTCCAGTTTTGTGTTCCCTAATCTAAAAAACTAAAACATTAAAAAAAAACCTCATAATTTGCCCAGCAACATATCTATCACAGTTTGGTCCCATCCAGTTGACAGAACCTGTCATCACAAAGAAGTAGCAAATACCTTTTCATTTCCCCCAATGGTATCTGTTTTGTTGGAGCAAACTAAACAATAAAAACAAAAAAGACATTTTTCATAGAATTATCCTATTGAAAGACATATCTTTTAAGATTAAAATATATAGTTATATTATGAATATTGCACCACGTGCTTAAAAATAATGGATTAGGAACAATGCTTATTAGGCTTATTACCGGCTAGTAGCAAAGATGGCACAACCAAGCATTCCTTATAAAATCTTGTTGAAAGATAGTAAGAAATACCACTCTGAACTTCCAACGCCAAAACACACAAGGTATGGCCAAAACAGACCATTTAATATTCCAGAATAACAACTAAAATTCAAGATTCTAATGTAACTCCAAAGAGGAGTAAACCATCAAGAATAATGAGAAGCTTGGGCATGCCGAACCCATGAGACAAAGACCACTTCCATGAGGACATATCTTGAGCTTAGCACTTTCTGTGTCAGATATGCCAAAAAATACTCCTTAAAAGAAATTCTAACGACAGAATTTGGCTGGAAAAGAATTCAGCACATCTGAAGATCATTAAGGATCATACATTGATTATCGTTTGAAAATAGAAAAGAAAAAAAGACCCTAAAATTCTTGGGGAAAATCTGTAATGGGAAAGGAAAAGGACAGGACAACACATACACAATACGTACTTTATCATTTTGGGAAAATTAAACATGAAAAAGTCATTACTGTACAAATCATTGCTTCTTGAAAAAAAAACAAATATATACTAAAATGATAAGACTTACATTTCTATTGTTACAATTTATTGTTGCATCACCCAAGATTATCAAATCCAAAAGATTTCTTCTCACTTGGTCACCATGGACCATGGTCATCAATGGTGGGCCAACATCTGGCATGTTTCAAATCCCAATAAAATACTATTGGACTTTAATCCAATGGTTGGTGTCTCATAATTTTCTTGGTCAATGATGACAAGAGATCAGAACTGTGTATCTAATCCGGTATGCATGTACATATATACAAAATGAGTGCAAAGGATACGTTTTTGGGAAAACCGATGAAGAGCGTTCCACGTTAAGAACGACCTTTCTATCAATTTCAGCCCCTTTGGCAGCCTTCGAGGAATGCGGAACTGCAAACAGAGCACTGCCACAGACAAAATTATTATTATTTTTAAAAAAACGCTTAAGAAAAGTACACAAGGAGAGAAAATAACCAGAAAGGAAACTTGATAAAGGTTATAAGCCTCTTCAACATTTTGGACCTTTTTATTTAATGAGCGATATTGGGGAGGGAGAATTCCAACATTTTAGACAAAGTATAGATAAGAAAACTGAGAGGTTACCAAAGAACCTTTTTATCATGATGACCTAAGCAATAAGAAAGCCTGCTAGATAGGCTTTGTTTATCACCCGAGAATTGTTGTGGAAGAACCTTGAACGCTGGTTTCTTCAGAAGGTAATAGCCCTACGCTTCTTGCGGCGCTGCCAACTAAATGGTCTTGCGCGCTTTTAGCCTTTCTGAATCCTGTTTAAGTTCTTTATTTAAATCACCTTCACCAACTGTATCATTAACACCGTGCTGGTTCCATTAGCATTATCTTTATCCTTACTATCAATGCAGGCAGCAGAACCAACGATTTTATCACTGCTGAAAGAGCCACTAAGGTGCTGTCTCTTCCGACAATGAGTGTACATTATCTTCTCTTTTCCTCTTTCGGGGTCCTGAGATAAAGTTGCTATTCAATCACCAATGCTTTGTGGTATTTTATCACCCTTTAAGGGGTGGCATTAGAAATGAACAAGCAAAACAATCAGAGACAAGGAGATTACACAAAACAAAGTGACTCCATTTGAACACATTACAAATCAACATGCATAAAGAAACACTCTGAGCACAAACATACCAAGATAGATCAGGCATTGTAAATGCCTAAATTAAATTGAGGATTACTAAGATCTGTGATCATAGTGACATGCTAAAAGATAAGCAATTTATTTAATATTGTAGTCATTGTACATGTCTGTGTGATACAAGTTAGCATTCATTAGCTTCTTGAGCTAACTGTTTAAGATGTATATAACAAATTGATTTGTACTTCAATATCATGAGCAGACCAAAAAAAAGAAAAGGAATTAACATACATGAAAGCTCAAAACACAATGACATGCTGCACAAATTTGATCATACTTTCGTCTAAATACAAGGAATAACTGTACGCACGCGAACTATACTTTTCCCAAGATAATTGAAGATACGTCACATCTTTTGGGTACTTCCAAACATAGTGCATTACACTATAAACTAATGATTACCACATGAATCAGGCAATGACTGTTGCCACTGTGGCTGCGGCGCGCGCTAACTTCTTCGGACACAACTTACTGATTGGGACCTGTGACCTGCTGGTGGTTCGTACGTAGAAGTGGCAAAAATATCGATGCATTCCTTAGTAAATAAACCATAATGCCATCCCCAACCTGCCATATAAAATTTTCACCCTTTATTAGTTTTAGAATCGAAACCTAAAATTTCCATACATCATTAAGTGCAACTAATCAATGCAGTTACACTAACATACCCTTTCTAAGAGACGACACCAAGCCGACGAAGAAGTTAGAAGCTCCATGATGCAGCTTGACTGATTAGACTGCCCAAATATATACAAATCAACAAGTACATTTTTTTAATGTGTGTGTGTAATTACATTCGATACAATTTAAGTATAATGGTAAGAAAAAGGGAGAAGAATTTACCTTATCATAACCACTGCCATCACATTGGAAGACACAGGTTGCTCCAAGCATCATCACTTCAATCACTGCTCTAACAATCTGGCCACAAACATGCAATATTTACATAAATACACAAATTAAAACAACCCAATGAACCCTAAATATATATATACACACACAGCGGTGGATTGACCTCGTGGATAGGCCTTCCTCTTCAACCCACTGCGGGTTCAAACCACCCTCTCCCATTTGTGTAGTTTAGAATAGTAATATCGCTTACAATCAATATATATACATAAATTAAGAATGTGTATGATTATAAAGTACCTCAATTTGGGACCAGAAGTCAGGGGAAAAGCGGGTGATCGCAGGTGCATTTTCGCAACGACGACGTATCCATGGTTGAGGAGGTGGCGGTAATCGGAGGGTCGTCTGGTCGGAGGGCTGACAAGCCGTCCGGTGCGGTGCAGCCTGAGGCAACGGAGGCGCGCGGCGGCTGAGTCGTCGGGGACTGACGACGACGAATGGGGAGGCAAGAGGCGTGGTGTCTGACAATGTTCGCGCCCGTTTGCCGAATAGCCTCGGAGGACTCTCCGGAACGCGGCGTTTCCTCCTGCACTTTCTTCCGCATTATCCGGGACAACGGACAGTGGACTGGACTGGACTGGACTGTGAAAAGACGAGAAGGACGAGATAGTCTTTACGGAATTTTAGAAGGGCAATAGAAGTGCGCGGTTTTCGGTTCCAATTTCCAATTACAAAATATAATTGTGCGATTTTGTTGGGGGGTCAAACTTCAGTGGTCACAGTATCATTGAATGGTACCTCTTTTGTTAGATAGTTGAATTCGTTTAGGACCCGCGCCAGGTGTCTGGACCACTCAATAGCGATGTCGTTGAATGGTCACGTCTCCATTTTAAAGATTTTTTCCATTTTGTTGGGGAACATTTATGTATTTTGAATTTCAAGTTAATTACAACAAGTTTACGGGCCTCCATGATTAGGCCGGACCATTTTAACAAATCGGGTCGTGGCTTAACGGACGGATCACTACCTAAATTTGTGTGCATAGTAGAATTTGGGTCCAATGGCAATCCTTGCGAGACATTGTATACACGGTGGTTGACTTTGTAATCTCTCGAGTTTGTAGTTGGAAGTTTGTTTTTTTAACAATGGTGTTTATTTAACCAAGTCTTCTGGTTATGTGTCGTTTGTTGTTTGTGGCTGAATTGGGAGTTCTCTAGTTGTTGAATTGAGAGTGATTCTTGCATATCATTTGGCTTTGCATTCAGGTTCGAATATGCCCTTTACTGGTCGTGCTATTGAGGATACAAAGTTGGCCACTATATTCATCAACATGCTAATGGAGTTGCTCATTGCATTGCGTGATTTATTTGGTTACGCTTGCACTTAGTTTGAAGAATCGTCTGATATTATTTTAAGATATACCACTTCAAAGTGATGCACTTTCACGAATGCATGTAAATATTGTTGTTGAAAGTGATCCGATTGAGACTCCCAGAAAAGAATGATCCGTTGGTCGTCGTGGTCGATGCCTTAAAGGCTTTTGCTTTTGTGGCCATAAAATGACCAACTGTCTCTACGACTACTAGTCTGCTTTTCTAGCCTTCGAACGCCAAAAGGCCACATGGAAAGTTGGAAACTTTTGTGCCTCTCCCAATGTCCAAATTCTCAAATTGCACCCATCATCCCAATGACAAAGTTAACGAAAGTTTATTACTCCATCACCATCATGTCAGATCATATGTGAGAAGAAGAAGAAAATAGAGATCTCTTGTTATTTGGTGAATACAATTTTATAAAACCTTATTCCTCTCTAACTAGGTCTTTAGTTTAGCTTCAGTTTTATGCGATCATTTACACCAATTAGGTCTTTAGTTTAGTGGTACTTCTCTTCACAATGTTAGAAGATGACTCGAAGTTCGAATAATTGATAAAATAAAATATAATGGCGGAGCTATATGGGGACAAGGTAGGTCTGACCCTCTTTTTGCATTTCACCTTTTTGCATGTACGATTTGTTGTTTTACAATATTATTATGAAACTACCCATATATATATTAGAGTAAAATCAATTATGTTAAAGAAAGAGGCTACGATAGCAATTTTACAGGCCTTTTCTTTATGTCTCTTCGATTAACTTTTAATTTATTCAATCCAAAAAATCAAAAATAAATAGAGGTGTGCTAAGAGAAAATGTTATGCATATATCATAACTTTTCGGCAAAAAAACTTGAAAACAAGTTATAGTTTTCCTTTCCATTCCATTGGAGCAGAATTAGTTGTGCTTATGATGCAATCTTCTCAATACTAGGTTTCTCATAATATTTCTAAGCTCCATCCATCCCTCTAGTTTATAATTTTTCAATGCCAATGCTGGCAAAGGGTTGTGCTATCCACACACCCGTTTTACTTGTCACACACCTCTTGTAATTTTTGACTTTAGATCTTCTTCAATTCATTCGATTCGATGGGCGGGTGAAAATGGTGTGTGGGAAGTAAAAAAGTAATGTGGATAACTAGCCCTACAACAAAAACCTTCAATTATATATTTTATTTAACTTCTTTAATATGGCCTAAATATTTCTCAAGCCTTAATTTGTGATTCTGCCAGCCTAGTGTTATTTAAATATACTTAGTGCAAAATATAGAAGTATAGTGTTGAGGAAAATAATGATAACGTTTGCCTTTTAAATTTGAAAGTGATTTTCAAAATGTTACGGGATTCTAATTTTCTCACATTGCATCATGAACTTTGACATTCCCACCTCATTTTCCGCATCAAATTGTGAAAATCTTGTTTCTTCTCGCATATCTGTTTCGATAGGATGCCAACACAAGTCCTTTCCTCTTTCGTACCCCAGCTCAACATATATGAATACTCCTAAATTCAAATATGATGAAATTATAAATATAAACGATTGATTGATCTTCAAAAACAAGCAAATGGATCTTAAAATGAAACCTAAATGGTGCAGCTTCT
The DNA here is from genome assembly GCA_018257905.1 of Gillenia trifoliata. Taxonomy (NCBI): domain Eukaryota; kingdom Viridiplantae; phylum Streptophyta; class Magnoliopsida; order Rosales; family Rosaceae; genus Gillenia; species Gillenia trifoliata. The sequence goes on along the minus strand of CM031086.1, from coordinate 986,873 downwards.
TAAATAATTCCAACTAATAAATAGATTGAATTAGCATCAACTTATACATGAGCTATTCAAATTATTACATTGCACGGTTAACAATCTGGACTTTTTCTTTATATTAATGAATATAATCAGCGTCTCTCACGACTATCTCCGTCTCTCTTTATCTCAATTAAAAAGGGGAAAAGAAAAGTTTATTTATGAGCGTTTCCCGAAACAGGGTGAAATGAAACTCAAGTTTTGTTATCTGCAGTGTTCAACATAAGAAATATCGTTCAGTAATGAAATGTGTAGTGCGGCAACCACCTGTTCTAGTAACACAATGTACCGACTTCCAACAAGCGCAAGCATGAGGCCAAATCTGACTGCCATTTTGTTTTGTTGTTGTAAGTCACCGTTCTCACTTCAACAAGCTGTGTATGTACAAATATCTGCACCCACTCGAAGATGGCAGCAACATGAAGAAGATGAACGGCACGCCGCTTGTATTGAAAGTAAAGCGAATATGAGTAAGAAACATCATTTCAAGGGTTACCCATCCAATTGAAGGAGAATCATATTCATGCCACACAGCGGGAGAACCATTCATGGACAACTGTGATGGACGTTAAAATCGTTGGCCTTAGATAATCCAATCTTTCTGATTCCACGGAGTTTGCTCTGCATCGGCAAAGGCGAGAGCAAACACGTTAGTGACATAATTTGACCTCAACTGTTAACATTTGACTAATATACAGCCTAATAATGCCTTCACATTTTCCCCTCTTTTGTTCCCATTTTATCATGCAATTAAACTGCGAAAGTGGGAACAAAAAAATTGGACATGATTTTTGACAAGGAAAGATAGCGATGTGAAAGTTTTGAGTGGGAGCAGTAGTAATCACTTGAGGTGCATATTGAGAAAATAACTCCCGTTGCGAAATTCAAATTTTACTTGTGATGAAAAGAAAACAAACAAAAAACTTTGTGACACTTAAAATGATCTTTTCTCTATTCATATTCGTTCAACCGATCAATGAGCGAGCTAATAAATTAGGCTTGTAATTCTAATTGCCAAATGCAAAGTATCAAGTCCTTCACAAGAATTAGAGGCAAAGAAAAAGATAGGCGTGGGGTTTCACGTTCGTGGTTTTGCCAGCTTCCGTTCATCATCAAATTGAGAAAATCTTTTGATTTGAATAGGCTGCTCCCGATGGAACCTAATTGGCACGGCTTCAGAATTAAATTCCAGTTTATTACGTTTTCAAGTTTGACAATCTGGATCTTTTCCGTATCTTAAGATGAACGCCATTCCCACCACACTCAAATCACATCGGTAGTGATAGTATGAGAAAAACAAAAAATCATTCGGGAGTTACCTCATCGCCCATGCCGGGGGAATCACATTCATGATAGATAGCCGGGCACGATTCGACTGACTAGTAATTTGTAAGCAACTAAGCAAACACCGGTTGCCTTGGATGATATTGTCCACGAAATTTAAAGAACCATCTTTGAATGAAACAATTAAAGCGGTGATTGATTAATTAAACCTGATTAAACAATTAGTTAATTACGAATCTGAATCTTGCCTATGGAATGAAAATGGTGCTATGTAATGTACGTACCTGACTTTGACTAGACATCTCAAATGACTAGACATCTCGAATTCCACTCTTCTCCGTCTTCTCCTGCCACCTCTTCCTCGAGAGAAGAAGAGTCCCTAGATGTTCGAAGAAACGTGCGAGGCAAACCCTCTTTTGGCGGGGAATTGACTATCCACGGAAGCTTTGTTGAAGCTCTTGAAGAGAGAGAAGTGAGGTGTTGAAGTCCCTTTCCCTCCAAAGATTTCAGACCTTTCATTTCAAAGATTAAGGCCACATGAGTCCCATGTAAGGATTTTCAAGAAAAAGCACCAAAGACAAAGTCGAGAAAGAAAATGTAAGTGCTTCATATGCGGGGATGAAGGTCACTATGCTAGGGATTGCGGGAATAAGAAGGAGACATTCAGAGGGCCTATGTCTTTGAAAACCTTGCAATACCGGAAGATGTGGATGTTGTGTGTCGATCAGACTTGAATGAATCGGACACAGGCGCAATATACGATTACTCGAAGGTGAAGGACGTGAGTACGCCCGAGTTAAGATCTCGAGAGCTACCAAAATTGGAAGAACTAGCCATGATGATGACTGCTGGGGAGAACAAACCGCCTGATTGGAGGCCATAGGTGAAACTCAAGGATGAGCGGGGAGTGCGGCTAAAATGATCATGAACCACGAACTAGAGGCGAGGATATGTCGGGTGTTCCTCTTGCAAGAGTGAGATAAACAAGCGAATGCGAATCCATTGTGAGAGAAGAATGTCCTTAGCGCTTTGTCAATGTGCTCTTTAGGGTATCGCCCGAGTCATGGTGGAACCTATGAGAGGCCTAAGAATTCAACGGGAAGGATGTGCTCATCGGAGAACTCCTTAGTGCAACTACCTCACGAAGAGAGCGAAAGGCTTGAGAGAGAGAAACCTTTGGAAAAGGAGCTTTTAAAGATTATGAGGAGTTAGAAGAAAGGAGAATTCAAAAGGCCAAGGAGAAAGAAGAATCGGAAGTGACGAGGAAATTGAAATGGAGGCAATTTGGAATTCATATAGAAGAACTTATTGAAAAGAATGGAGACAGCGGGATCAATCAAGAAGAGAGGGAAAGAAGAGCTCTAATGGTCTCTACAACATGACCATCACTTTCAATATACTGATGTTCGGCCATTTTCAATCAATGCTATCCTCGACACGAGGGCATCATCTTACGTATAGATGAAAACGGGGTCCCGAAAGAAGCCTGGGAAGTGGCCCCTCCTTCCTTCGGGGAATAAATATGAGCAGACTTCAGAATGAAGATAGACGGGGATGATGAAGATAGGGAATAATTTCGGGATTCCTTTGTCTCACGGCTTCGCCATCAACTGATATGAAGGGCATTGACATGTTGTTGGGATGCAATTTCATTAGGGCTATGTACGGCGGGTAAGAATTGAAAGGAACATTGTTACATTCTACAAGAATGTAACGGAAGTTCACACAAACCTAATGTAATGATGGCGACTCCGGCCAATACCGGAAGTTAGAAAATGGAGGAGGATGAGTTCATGGCAATTCACTATGCCATGCAAGGTGCTCTGAGAACTAGGCCATACCCAGACCCAAGATTCGGGCAAAGTTCGGCCCATGCAGGGCAAAAGGCGGGGTTTGTGGAGAAAACCCTCTACGACATTGGGCCGGGAATCGAGATCAAGTGTAAGTTGGAAATTATTAATCCAACGGAGTCACAATTGAGAACAAGCCATTAAAGCCGTGACTCCCGGCCATGAAAGCCCAATTCCAAGAACACGTGGATGCCTTCTTTTGGCCCTTGGGTCCTCAGGCGAGTTCATTAAACACGGGACCACAGCCATGATAGTCAACTCGAGGTTCCTGGTGGCCCAAGGCGGAAAGAAGTCCGAGGCAAAAGAAAGAATGGTATTCAACTACAAAACGGTCAATGATAATGCGAAGGATCGATGTTCTGCAGGATAAATACCATTATCCGAGCGTGTTTGGAAAGGCTAACATCTACTCAAAGTTTGATCTCAAGAGTGGTTTCCATGGTAGCTATGGAGGAAGAATCCATACCATGGACGGCTTTTATTGCAGAGAAGGGTTATACGGAATGCTTCAAGTGTGCCATTCGGATTGAAGAATGCTCCTATGAGTCTTTCAGAGAAAGATGAATATTGCTTCAAAGGGACAAAAGAATTCATAGCGGTTTATATTGATGACATCCTTGTTTTCTCAAAGGATGAAAAGGACCATGCAAAGCACCTTGAGGAGATGCTAAAAATGCGCGAAGAATGGTCTCATCTTATCGAGTAAACAAGATGAAGATAGCGAGTCCCAAAGAGATAGACTTTGCAGGAGCAACCATTGGAAACAAAATGATCAAGCTCTGACCTCATAATAAAAAAAGAAAATAAACGATTTCAGGAAAAGATCGTGGAAAGAAGGGCTTGAGGTCTTGGTTGGAATCTTGAACTACGCAGGTCCTACATACCAAGGCTAGGCATACTACTAGGCCAGCTTTGTAAGAAAAACAAAGCCACATGGAGACAAAAGGATGAAGGCCTCGGGTGGGCCTTGGTAAAGCGAGATCAAGCAACAAGTTCAACAGGTTGGAAACCTGGCTATTCCTCGAGAAAAAAGGCCACATGGTAATCGAGGCGGATGGTTGCATGAATGGTTGGGCGCAATTTGTAAATGGAAACCTTCCAAGCATGATAGTAGAAGCAGAAGGTGCATTGCCTACGCTGGTGGCAAATTTCAGGTGGTTAAGTCCACCACGGTGCGAAATACACGCTGCGATGGAAGAATTTGGATAAGTTCAAAACCTACTACTGGACAAGCGGGGAAGTCACCGTTCGAGCGGACTGCCAAGCCATTATTTCCTTCTTCAATAAAAGTGCTCGAGAATAAACCTTCCAGAGTTAGATGGATAGGTTTACGTAGATTATGTAACGGGGTCGAGGAGTCAATCAGGCATTCGAGCACATGAGGAAGCCATAATACCTTTGGCAGATTTTGTCTAGGATCACTAACCATGTCATGAATTCTATTTCTCGGGAAAGATGGCGGGATGCTCAGAGACCGGGAGACGGAGATGGAGAAGGAAGACTCGGAGAAAAGGTTGCAAGGTGGCTCACGGGAGGAAGAACAAATGTCCTCCCCAATTGCCCAATTGGAAGTTGCTTTATTAGAGGCTAAGGAATGGGAAGAATTTGGGCCACGACACATGATTGGAAGGCGCCCAGGTGGGGACAATTTGCCTACCTTATTTCCACGAGCTTTCTCGGAGTACGAAAGGTATTCGGGAGCCAAATGCTACCGAGAGGAGGAATTATATCTTTTGACGGGGAAAATGCAACTTCGCCATGGAGGGCGAAAATCTTTAAAAGACAAGCTGGAGGACCCGGGGTGAATTGTGATCTTATCGCCATGGGCTATGTTGAGATGGGCATGTGTCGAAGGTTACTCTCCCGAATTTGTGATATCGGATCGGATTCTTCATATTCGGCATCAAGTGCTGCATATTGTCCCACGTACTCTCCATCCTTCTTCGAAAAATGATGATCACTATCATCATTTAAGCGTAATATTAGGTCTTGTTCTTTGTGATAGGCACGATGGAGGTGCTGTTTATGATGCAGAACTCATTAGGATCGAGTCCTGCAGTGTGCGATCATGGGTGAAGCTCTGGCTGCCTTGGTCCGCTTCATCATCATCACTTTGTGGATAGGTGCCAATATTTCTTCTTTGCATCCTCCTGGGTTTTGAGCATCTTAAATCTTCCCGTCACGTAGGAATGATCGATTCTACCAACCACTGTTGCCCAGCATCCAGTCTTGTGTATCGTACCTTGTATTCGAACCCATTGAGCTCCAGTTGGGCTCCCGGTGTGTCCCATCCTTCCTCTTTTAGTCGTGGTACGCCTATGGTAGCGGATGTTCCTTAGTTGTTGCATTATGCACTTTCGGCTTCAATTTGTTGTTGGTAGGTGACTCGAGGCATGCTCTGCCTCTCCCCTCTCTTCTTCGATTTCCTCCCCATGACACTAGGACAAGCTCATCATTTCCTTCTTCATGATCTTCCCCTCCATTTTCTCGGTGTCATGTTCTCATCGACAATTGGATCTAGAGGCAATATTGCTCCTTCTTTGAGTGCGCTTGCCAAATCTAGCAGTCTGAGACCCATTGGATGCGGTTCTTAGGAAACATTTGTTGGTCTTTGGGGTATTATCTGGGGTAGGAGGATGAATTACACTTCAATTGTCCTCTCATTTGCTCAGTCGTTCTTCTTTCCCCCAAGGTTGCTCGAATTCCGTTGGTTGCCAAGTGTCTGCTACTTGGTCTATGTTGTATACGAATCCGCAAATACGAATTTGTTAACCTACCAATTAGTGATACATTTAATCAACAAATTGCGGAGCTCCCTCTCCATCCTTCATATCCTCTTATGCGGATAGCAATGCGGATGTCTTGGAAGAAGTCATGTATGCTTAACATCATGTTGGGTGTTTAAATTACACCAATGTGAACGAGATAAGTCCGCTTCCATTGTTTCTATGATAGATCTATCATCTCAATACCTTGTATCACGAACAACGACTAGGGCCATTGTTCACCACCTCTGGAAATGCAACAGGCACGGATGGATCATCAGTGTCCAGTGGACATGTTCCATACCCTCCCTTTATGCTGTCATAGGATTAGATTGTGAATCCAGGTGTTGATTGTTGTCCATCTTGATGACAAGGACCACGTATTCAGAGTAATGTTGATATACTCGGTGTGCGGGAAGTGGACCAACTTCTATCATACAATGTTTCGACGGGCACCATCTGCGCCCTTCGTCTTTGTGAGAGTGTAAGCTCAGAATTTGTTGGAGTGGGTGACTTTCGGGGCTTGTACGTAACCGAGCCGGTCACTCTTCTCAAGCGTTTGGGGTCGCCTTGTTGCTTCCTTCTCCAGGCTGCTAAGGGTTACGCGCGGATTCGGACTGGTCTTCTGGGTAGGGTTTTATTGACAGACCGGAACCTTCCCTCATGGTGGGGCATTGGATTCATCTTTGATGCTTAGCCTTGTATTTCTTCTTCAAGGGATTTTTAAGGATCCTTGAAAACGTGAAAACGGCCCTTTCTTCTTTAGGCTGGCTTCTCTCCTTGTGATCTTGATTTCTCAAGTTTCTTGGTGAGTGCCTCAGTGCGGGTGAAATCTTACGCTTTCTCTTTTCCTTTGCTTAACTTCTTAACCTCTTGCTCTTAGGGTTTGTATTTCTTCCCTATGCTCCGGAGATTTGCTCGGCTTGTTTGGACTTGTGCTTGGATCAACAAGTTGTTTTGTTTGATGATTGTACCAGGCGGATTTGGTGACGATCTGTGCTTTCGAGAAACCAACGGGCGGGCTATAATGTCTCCACGAATTTGGATGGCTTCTTTGTAAGTTGGCCCAGGTGCGGTTAAGTGCGATTGTTGTTCATGAACTTTAAGAACGGCTATTTAAGGATCATGTTTGGTTTTCCTCTCAAGAAAAGAAAAGGGCGAAAGCCGAGTAACGGATAAATGACGGTGCGTTTATATTCTCGTTAAGAATTATGCCGACCTCTTTAAAGGATTTTCAAAATGCTTTGATTTAAGTCACAAGTTCTTGTTACGATCCTAACAATATTAGTCCAACTCACCTTTTCGGTGATTACTTTGCACTCTCTTGGTGACTTACTACACCTTACGTCTTTTGTTTTTCCAATTACTAGAAAAGAACGAAGAATTGTTTGAATTAGATATTGTACATTGGCATTGTTATGCAGTGGTATACTCGGATATCCTTACGGTGAGGATTATGCACGGCCACGGAGTTCCGGCCTATATACAATAGATCCTTTAAGCATTTTTATGAAGAACGGAGACGCGGCATAACCTTAATAAAAGCACAAACCCGAAATAAACTTAGGCTTTTGCCATGAAAATACCTTGGGCGAGCTCACGATACCGAGGGCGCTCGAGTGGCGATAGCTGCGGAAACTTTCTGGATCGTGAAGTGAGTAGGTATCACACTCAAGCTTCAAAAACTTTGGGAAATTAAGCGAAATACCTCAAACTTTTATTTAGAAATGGAAATCTTACAGGATTTTTGGAAAATTCACACGATGAGTAAAGCTCTCGATGTGTATTTTCCATTACACCTAGCCCTTGTAAAGAGGGCGAAAGCAAAAACAAACGGCGAAACTGACTGTCAAAAGCAAAAGTTAAGAGTAGAACCTATTCTACTACTTGATAACTTTTTTCTTCTTTCTAAAAACAACGGCTCGGGAGAAATGAGCCGGCCGCAACACGACAAGGTGATGACTAACCACCTTAATTATTATATTACGAGATGTTGGTAGCCATTTGTTTTCTGTTTAAATCACTAGCAGCGTCTTTAGAAGGGATCTTGTTTGGGCACGATGATTGTTGTACCGCCGAGATAACCTCTTGGGCTTCTTCGACTTTTTCCAGAAAATGGTTTGTCAATGAAGTCGGCCCATCTGTAGCATAGTTGTTTCTGAATTAAACCTTTGAAAAGTGCAGCCCTTTTGAACATATCCCTTAGCAATGAGGATTGCCAATTCCCCATGGACCTTTTACGCCTTGCCTTTTGTACGATACGTATCTTTCACCATAGCAGTGGATAATTCTCTCATTGGAGAGGGATTCTTCAAGAAACATGCGGTTTCATTCATTACCTTTCATATACGAAAATTTAAGCAGCAGAATTTCAAAGCCACTATCGGCTGGTTCTCCTCTGCCGATATCGTACCCCAACTCTTTCCCCGTGCAGGCTCGGTTAAAGCTTCCACAATTAGTCCATTGATGAGTGTAGTTGATGTTCCTGTAAGCCATGCGGCGACTTGCTCCCTAAGCCTTCCTTCTCCTCGGTCTCCTTGGTATCCACGCCGCCACTCACCGGGAGACGGAGAGTTCATCACGTGGTTAGTTATCCTAGATAGGGAGTACTGCCGGTGTAATGCGGCTTCCCTCTATGTGCTCAAATGTTACATTGACTCCTGATCTGTTACATAATCTGAAAACCTATCCATCTAACTACGGGCCGGTTTTTATTTTGACACTTTTTGTTGAAGAAGAAATAATGGCTTGACGGTCCGTTCGAGCAGGTGACTTCACCTTGTCCGGGTAGTAGATTTTGAATTTATCCGATCCTTCCATCACAGCGTGTATTTACGCATCAATGAGTGGACTTAACCCTGGGAATTTGCCACTAGCGTAGGCACGGACCTTCTCGATTCTTCTACTATCATGCTTGGACGGTTTTTCCATTTACGGCTCGCCCCGTCCATTCTTCTGGCAGTCTGCCTCAATTACCATGTGGGCTTTTGGAGGAATAGCCATATCAGGCAAGCTGTTGAACTTGTTGCTTGATCTACTTTACCAAGGCCCAATCTTTGTAGGGGTTTTCTCCAATAAACCCCTGCCTCTTTCAATCTTTCCGAGAAGTGGGCCGGGCTTTTGCACAGATCTTGGTGAGTATGGCCTAGTTACGTAGCACCTTGCATGTCATGAAGTGAATTTTGCAGTAAGACACACGATATATCTGACTCTAGTTGTTCGGGGTTCATGATCATTTTGTCTTGGCGGACTCCTGCTCATCCTTGGGATTTCACCCATGGCCTCCAATCCGGCGGTTTGTTTTTCCTCGGCGGTCATCATCATGGCTAGTTCTTCCAATTTTGGTAGCTCGAGGACGGAACTAGCGTACTCCGTCCTTCACCTTCAAGTGCTTGCATTGCACTTAGTCAGAGGAAGCTCATTTAAGTCCTCTGACACAACATCCACATCATACGGTATTGCAAGGTTTTCAAGAACTTTTGAGCTCTTTGAATATCTCCTTCTTATTCACAGCAATCCCTAGCATAGTGACCTTCATCTCCGCATATGAAGCATTTACATTTCGGACTTTGTCTGGTGCTCTTGAAAATCCTTACATGGGACTCATGTGGCTTGCCCTTTAAGTTCTTGACTTTACGAGTCCGTATTTCTTATCATTTAGTAGTATCGACATGGGAATTGGTTTACAAAAATCGAGCTTTAAGCTTCTCACGGAAGCTGACATCTTTGCACATGTCCGCCCGGGTAGTTATGGCAAAGTGGATCCTTGGATTACGGCGATCACTTTGCTCTGGATGCTTTTCATTCCGAGCTGCTCTGGTTGCTTCCAACTATTGTGGGCATTTTCTGAAGAGCTTTTAAAGTCTCGTGAAAATAGGCCTTCTGACTTTGCCGCAAGGTCTTGTAGTCATTCGGGTATCTCAGGATATCCTTCATATCTCTGAACCAACTGTCAGTGCATGGAGCCTGTTTTGTTCTTCCGTATCACCTTGATATGGATCTCTCAAAATTGAAAACCCTTCTTATACGAGATATGACATTTTGTGTGTCATCGGCTATTTCAACCGGTGATTGTAATCGTTGGCATACATCATTCTCCCACTTTGTATCCATGCCTTTTCTCTATTTCACCCAGAAATGATTCTCGATGAATTCCACTTTACTTTTTGTTGTTGGGCCGAGACCTTGTCAAGGGCATTAACATAGTTGAGAGTAATGGACTCCCATCTTTAGCCCAACATCATCATATTGCCCTATATCATGCAGTAGGACCAACATTGCCCCCTGTTGTTCCTTGAGGTGGTCAGTAAAGACCACATATTACTTGTCAGCCCTTTGCCATTTCGTTAGCCACGATTTTTATTGGGCCAATGTCAAACTTGAAATTTGCTTTGTCTCCCCAAATCAGTGGTGGGTAGTTCTTGGGCCACGTCATAGTGTCTTACATTGGCTTTGTATCAGGAGGTTGCACCACTTTCAATCGTGGTATACATTCTTTCCACTTTCTTCTTTCTGTTTCAGCCTTCTTTGCCTTTTCCACAAGCTTTCTTAAGGTCGGGTATTCCATGCGTAGTTTGCCTCCTTCCAAGAGACATGAGGCCAGTCTGTCATTCTCATCATCGATTCTTTGCCTAGGCACATCTTCGGCTCGCGGCTAGTGGAACCCGAGTCTAAGTTTAAGTACTCATGTCCGAAATCAAATGTATCATCTTCCTTATTTTCCACGCATGGTTCTTCTTGGCTTTTGATAGTCTTTTGACGGATGCGACTTCATGCGGTGTCGGAATCGTGATTGTACATGATACTCTTAGCAGGAAGTCATTGTCTCCTAGAGCCTTTTGTTGTTCTTTTCCTATTGGTGTGCCTTAGACGAATGGTTTGCTCAGTGCTGTACTCTCGAATTTGTGATATCGGATTGATTCTTCATATTCGGCATCAAGTCTGCATATTGTCCCCTGCGATCAATGCTATCCCTCGACATAGGGGCATCATCATCTTTGTATAGATGAAAACGGGGTCCCGAAAGAAATACGGAAGTTAGCCCCCTCCTACTTCCTTCGGGGAATAAATAGCGAGACGAGACTTCAGAATGAAAGATGAAGCGGGGATGATGAAGATAGGGAGAATAATTTGAGATTCCTTTGTCTACGGCTTCGCCATCAACAATATGAAGGGCATTGACATCTTTGTTGGGATGCAATTTCATTAGAGCATGTGCGGCGGAGTAAGAATCGAAAGGAACATTGTTACATTCTACAAGAATGTAACGGATATACAAACCCTAATGTAATGATGGCGGCTCGGCCAATACGGAGTTAGAAATGGAGGAGGATGAGTTCATGGCAATTCACTATGCCATGCAGGTGCTTTCTGAACTAGGCCATACCAGCCCAAGATTCGAGGCAAGTTCGGCCTGGAAGACTAAAGGCGGGAGTTTGTGGAGAAAAACCCCCTCTGACATTGGGCCTTGGTAAAGCGGATCAAGCAACAAGTTCAACGGTTACGATATGGCTATTCCTCCGAGAAAAAGCCCACATGGTAATCGAGGCGAGCCAGTTTGCATGAATGGATGGGGGCGCGATCTGTAAATGGAAGCTTAGTCCAAGCATGATAGTAGAAGCGAGAAGATTACGTGCCCTACGCTAGTGGCCAAATTTCACGTGGTTAAGTCCACCATTGATGCGGCTTACATGGGTGATGGAAGGGCTGGATAAATTCAAAATCTCTTACTGGACAGCGGGGAAGTCACCGTTGAAAAACAGTTGTCAAGCCATTATTTCCTTCTTCAACAAAAGTGCTCCAAAATCGCCAGTCCGAGTTAGATGGATGAGTTTTGTGGATTATGTAACGGATCGGGAGTCAATGTAACATTTGAGCACATAAGAGGGGAAGCCTTGAGAATACTGTTTGGCGAGACTCCTATCTAGGATAACTAACCACGTGATGAACTCTGCGTCTCGGGAAAGATGGCGGGATACCAAGGAGGCAGGAGAAGGAAGGCTTAGGGAGCAAAGTCGCCGGATTGAAGCTACACGGGGAACGAGATCAACTACACTCATCCAATGGACCAATTGGTGGAAGCTTTAGCAAGGCTTCGGAATGGGAAAGAGTTGGGGTACGACATATCGCGGGGGAGGCCGGTGATGGTGGCTTTGAAATTCTTCTTTCGCCATAAATTTTCTCGGATATAAGAGGTACGCGCGGGGGAAACCGAGATGTTTCTTGGAGAATCCTTCTCCAATGAGAGAATTATCAAGCTAACGTGAGTGAAAGATACGGGAGTAACAGGCAAGCGAAAAGGTCCATGCAGGGAATTGGCAATCCTCATTTGCTATGGGATATGTCCAAAGGGCACGTACCAAAGGTTTAGTCGAGGAAACAACTATGCTACGGGATGGGCCGGCTTCGTGACAGCCGGTTGGAAAAATTTGGAAGAAGCCAAGAGGTTATACGCGGTACGAGCGAGAATCATCGAGCCCAAGCAGTGTCATAAGGCGTCGTGATGACGGAAACGGGAAAACGGTGGCTACCGGCATCTGTATTATAATAATTAAGGTGGTTAGTCATCACCTTTTGTCGTGTTACGTCGGCTCATTCGGAGGCGTTGTTTTTGTTGTTGTTATCGTTAGGTAGAATAGTTTCTACCTAACTTTTGCTGTAGTACATCGGCTGTTTGTTTTCTTTCACCCTCTTTATAAAGGAGCTAGTGTGTAATGGAAAATACACATCGAGCTTTACTCATCGTGTGAATTTTCCAAAAGCTTGTAAGATTTCCGGAGTTTCTAAATAAAAAGTTTGAGGTATTTAGGTTTAATTTCCTAAAGTTTTGAAGCTTGAGTGTGATACCTACTCACTTCACGATCAGGAAAGTTTCATGATTACTATAAAGCCACTCTGAGCATTTTTATGAAGAACGGAGGCCTTTGGCATAGCAGCAATAAGCACAAACCCGAAATAAACAGGCTGCCATGAAAATACCTTAGGCGGGCTCGATGCAGGAGGGCGCTCCCGGGAAAGTGGCGATAGTAGCTGCCCCGGAAACTGCGGATCGTGAAGTGAGTAGAGGTGTGAAGAGTGGTAGGGGGAGCTTGGTGTTCCTTAGGCACCATCTCCAACACACCCTCGCGCTCTGATCAGAAATTCTCGGAGAGACAGAGTCGTTGCAAACGATCTCAGAGAAGGCCTGCGGTTTCTCACAACCAACGATATAAAATAATTGTAGGTTGGGAGGCAAACCCCCTTATTACCAAATGACTCAACATTTGGAAGATGAGATATATACAAATATCGAAGGGCGGTGAGGAGTGTGTATTAGATTGGGCAATAACTTCAAATTCTGCATCCAGAGACTCCAAAATAACCGGTTGGGAGTGGGCAATCCCCGTGGGGAGAAGAGCCGGCTTTAGACGAGGAATAAGATAAAGAGTCGAGATGAGTGAGATTTTCATCATCGGCTCCTTCTCCAATGGAAAGGGATTCCGAGTTTTACAACTACCAATCCCTAGGGCGAAAGTTTGGAAACCACCCGGCGGGAAGGACCTCGGTGAATCACGGCTATTGTATAGACTCAAGCGTTGAAGGAATGTCAATTTGGCCATCATCTCATGAGATAGGAATTCTAATCTCTGCAATTTCTTATATAAAGTGATGTCAACGAAGTGGGTAGACCATTTCTGAGGAGCGACCACGAGTGACCTTGATTATCGAGAATCAAGCTTTGAAGACAATTGCCGTTGTTACGCGAAGCACTCTGTAGACTAAAAATTTGAATCTCAAGTGTGGAAAGCGAGGACGGCGACCTCAGTCTCTAGTAACGACTGACGGACCCGGGGCATCCAACTATCTCAAGTTCTTGAAGAGATTGTCGCAAGGACTCGTGTTAGACGAGAGACCGGGGGCATCCATCTAGTTACGGTAGCCCTTTCATGTAGAACCCCCTTGAGTCACGCACACAAAGTTTTTCAAGGGAAGGAAGATGATCGGGCAAGTTTCCTCGAGCTGCGGACATTTCTCTAAAGCCGGCTCCTCGAGACGAGGGAAAGTCAGGACTGACATTGACCTCTGCACAGGGAGTGAGAGCCATTCCTCCCACTCCCGGGCATCTCACCAGTTTGTAGCTTCCTTGAGAGATCGGGAAATGGCTGACTCGAAGCTCCGTAGCCCAAGTAGAACTCAACACCAATACTCATGACGGCTTTCATCCTTTCTATATAGAGCTCTTTGAGAGCGGGTAGCCTGGCTGGTGGCAACGACCAGCAAGCACTACAATCGTGAGGCGCATGAACTTGTATGTGGGAGAAGGAAGAGTCTCCCAACCAATCAGAAAAACTGGTTCCACCATAAAATCGATGGTCGACTTCACGGTTACGGAAGGTTGTAGGCTTTCAAGTACATGTCTCTCTGTTATGGAATCATTTGAATCTCCGACCCCATGCCAACTCTACTTCGTTGAGATCTTTCTTATCCTTCAAATTGGCCTCAAGGCATCCATAGGATTGACTTCCATTCTCTAGATTCGAGATAGAGTCTCCCTCCAAGATTGAGCAACTCCCAGTTCTCAATGCCACCCGACTCGAATTAGATTTCCCCAACACATAAGTGTCCAGTGTTCTCAAACTTTTTAGTCTACCCATTTGCACAGCATCTCTTTTATACAAGTTCCACTAATATCAAGATGACGTAAATTAACCAGTTTTCTCATGCACTTGAGCAATTCAACAAGAGAAGAACAACCTAACAACAATAGAGTCTGCAAATTATGGAAATTACCGTATCACGGCAACCTTTTAATTGCGATGTAAGAGATCAATGTAGCGCAAGTGTAAGTGTTTACCAATGCTATCAGGTAATTGGGTGATATTTTTATATCCACAACAGTGACAACACCCGTAAACATTTTAGTGCTGGTAATAAATCATCTAGAACCTTTATGCTTATGTTTATACCGCTCATGGTATGGTGTTAAAGACATGGGAAATAAGGTTCGCAAACACTTAATTTCATCTAATGGCTTAAACTTTGCAGCGGTATCAAATCTTCCTCTCATATATGACAAATGCCCGAACTCGTTTAGGAACCATGTGACTCTCCCTCATCCAACCTAGAAACAAAATTCTCCAGACACGAGACATAGCCAAGTCGTTAATGAGATCATGCATTGTGAAACCTGATTTTCCAACTAATGATCTTTGAAGTAGTGATCGTGATAATAGTTCATCAAGTATCTCTCACCGACCTCTTCCAATCCCTTACCACTCTCAGCTTGTGGGAATTCAAACCCTGTGCCATCCAAAAAGTTGAATTAGATTTTCCTTTTCAAATTCACAGTCCTTTGGGAAAATTGGGAATACGCAAAGCATTGTTTAAATAAGTAGGGAGATAATGGTAACTCAATCTTAAAGATGGAAGAACACTTTTATCATGCTCCCAAAGATTGCTGTTCAATATGTGACTCCATTCCTTGTAACCTACATTACAACCTAAGAGACCCCAGAATTGCTTTGCAGCTAAAAAGGAAGACCATTGCACTTACGTGCAATTTGCTTCAATTTCTTCCAACTCTGGACGCGCACTAGGATTTTCATTTCTGAATGCATGTTTTGCGAGTAACAACCAACAATCGTTATCCGACAATTGTTTCAAGTAGTGAATAGGAACAGTTTTCACTAGGGATGCAACACTTTTGTTCCTCGTTACAATGACCTTACTTCTGCCCCATAAGTAAAAGGCCCATTACAAGATCCCAATCACTATAGTTGTCATTCCAGAGGTCATCCAACACAAATAGGAACTTTTTTCCCCTCACTTGTTCCCTAAGTTCAACTTGCAGCTCGTATCTTGAAGACTGCAAGGTTTTTCGAGATAATTGATTCGATAAGGGTTTTAGTTTACCCTCGTAGCATCAAAATCTTCGGAAACGCAGGCCCAAGCTGTAACATCAAAATGCTCTTTTATTTTTATCGTTGTAAGGAGCTGAGCAAGGGTTGTCTTACCAACCCCGCCCATTCCCAATATGGGGATTACTGATATGCGGCTGCTACTTGCATCATCAGAGAGCAACATTGCTTTCAACTTCTCCTTATCTCCATCCATACCACAAGCACTAAATTCATGCTCAACAAAGCACGTTGTGGGAGGTCTTTGAGAAACCTTTCCTTAACACCTCCTTTGAGACCGAGCACATCTTTCTGTTTTTGCAAGGTGTTCGAGTCTTTGGAATAACTCTTCAATCCTACCATTCATGCCTTGATAAAAGGATTAAGAGAAGTAGAGAGGAAGTTCCACACCTGGGTTTTCTTCGTTTGATACTCTCTGCTTCCACCTTGCTTTGCAAAACTTCAGCATCGATCTCATCAGTAG
Organism: Gillenia trifoliata; assembly: GCA_018257905.1. NCBI lineage: Eukaryota > Viridiplantae > Streptophyta > Magnoliopsida > Rosales > Rosaceae > Gillenia > Gillenia trifoliata. The sequence continues at coordinate 970,591 of CM031086.1, read as the reverse complement.
GTCCTCCGCATCAAAGACAGCATGTTTGAGCTCGTCGAGCCACACTCCCACAGCAGGGTTGACAATCTGCTTCTCCTCTGCATCATTGAGCACTGCCTGCAGTGTCATCAACGTCAGCTTCAGCTTCTCCATGAGTGAACGATCAAGCTTTTCCCCCGGAACAACTCCAAAGAACTCGCGGAACCGATCTTGTCGCACATCGTCTGGACGGAAGCAGAGAGAAAAAGCCCCTCAATCAGCTCCTGCCATTTCTCTCTCTCTCTGTTTTTTTTTTTTTTTTTTTTCTTTTGGAACAATGTATAAATTTCAAGTAAGTGTTCAAGAGCCTTTTATTTTGCAGGATTTATTTTTGTAAGCTTAATTTCGTTTCAGAAAGAGTATTTTTGGTCAATAATTCTGATGGACCTCACACGTTAATCATAGTCTCTTCTTATAATTTAACAATTTCCTAGTTGTTGGTGTGAGACAGCGAGTGGTTTGCTCCCTCGTCTCTGTATTTATTGAATTAAGTAGGAAGGAGCAGCAGACCAAATACACAAAACACATGTTTCAGGACCACAATCTATGAATCTTAATCGACAAATTATAGTTTATTGTTGTGAAACTTTTCTTCTTTGTCAAAGTTGTAGCCGGATGTCCCACTTTCCAATGTATCAATTGTCTGGTCGTCATCTGTCACCCACCACCATCTAATGCACAACAATAACACACATGCACAATACCAAGAGGAAGGAAATGATCGAGGAGAAAGAAAAAGGGAGAGAGATATATTTTGTCTCCGATCATTTAGATATATAAATGAAGATTTGTGCTGCCTTTGAGGACGTAGGCACAATTATTGAACCTTGTCAATATTGTGTCTCATCTATTTTACTGCACACTTGTATGCCATATTTTACAACATTTATAATAAGAGAGGTTATAAGCGGAAGGCTATACTTATGAAATTTGAATTTGTGGTAGCTTGCTGAGTTGTAATGATATTCTTTGTGTACTTTCATCCCTAAGCTCAAGGGAGAACATACATAACTACAAAGTAGTCATCATGCACTCCCTCTTTATTATTTTAAGCATGATAAATTTTTGAGAGTGCAGATAACAGAAGTCCCTATTAAAAGTCACATACGCGCTAAAGCAGGATTCGGACAAGGGAAATGTTAAATTGGTGTCACACTTCACGTGTCAAAACTCAAAGTAATCCTCCGAATGCAAGTTTCGTGTTCAGACAAAAACTTTGAAATCGGTAACTCGAGAAGGACTTACATGAAACGGGTTCACCGCCATGTAAAGTCCCTCGTCAATAGCATTGCCATGTGCAAGTTTTTATTCGCATGACAATATATTATTGGATGCGGAACGTCAGCGGTGAACCCATTCCATATAAGTTGATCTCAAGTAACAGAGTGCCAAATAGATTTGAATTGTAACCATAAAGAAAGTTCTCCATCAAGGTCTTAGAGCATACCTTGTCGTTTCTAGTTAATCAAGATGTTGCATTATCGTTCAGCTCACGACGAATCACTTCAGCAGCTGTTTGATTTTTCTTCTACGGGTTATATCCTTAGATTTTGATGCCAATGGTAGATCTTCTTGCAATGACTTAGGAACCACCGAAGCGGTAGACTTCTTCGGCTTCCTTTCAATTGGCTGTCGAAATGTTCAAGTACATGGAAAACATGCAGTACTTCAGGGCAGAATTGAGAGTTAGAAACCATGTGCTGCAGCAATAAGCAGGGTTGTAAAAAATAGAGGGGAACTTCAACTCGAGTCCAAGCAGGCAAAGAAAACAATGTCTTTCATCAAAATTATGTCCTCGAGAAGTGCACCCTGGCAATCTCTTCTTCTGGTTGGTTACCAATTTCTTCTTTTGCAGCCTGTCGAGTTTGAAATGAATAAAAGTGAATTAAATTAGCATCATGGTCATACGAAGACATATGCCTATCCATCAGAAGATGATTACAATGAAGGATGTTATCAGTAATATGCTTCCAACATCATACAAGCATACCTTTTTCACCTGCTCCAGGATCAAATTGAGCTATTTCAAGATCCGAGGTAAACATATCTTTTACAAGTGCATTGTTTTTGAAGGTCTTGCAGGGGTGACCTCCTAGTTTCCGTTCTTCACTACTCATGATGCGTGTCGTTGAACTCTGTTGGCTGATATTAATTGAAGAAGAAATCTTCATCAAAAGATCAGACAAGAAATCTCATGGAATTGTTTGCTCTCTGCTCGAAACTGCAGATTTACATTTGTAAGCAAAACAATCTGTTTTTTGTTCTTCGACTCTGCTGCTGCAGATTTCTATCTTCTTCATCAGTAACTCAGCTACAGTAATTCCGCTGCAAACATGTCAGATATGACAAGTGATTAAAATCCCTTTGGCTCTTCATTAGATGACTCTCCTATGACCGTACAAGAGGTTTCTTCCTTTTCAATCAAAGTCTTGGAGATGCATATAGTTGCTTGTAAGAAATTTGGCTATATTTCTGGAGCCAAGACTGCACCTAAGGCATCTGAACCCCAGTATGAAGAATGGCAGGCAGAGAATGCTTTGGTGGAATCATCGGCTAATCAATTCCATGACCACTAATCTCCTGTTGAACTTTATTCAATGTGATGACACTGCCGAGGTGTTTGGGATACGGCGAAGGGCATATCTTGATGCCTCTGATTCTTCTCAAGTCTATGAGTTGATTAGAGAAATCATTTCCATTGCGTCAAGATGGCGAATCTCTATCCAGTTATTTTACTGAGATGAATTCCATATTTATGGAATTGGATTATCTCAAAATCCCAATTGGCCTCATGATATTATTATGGTTTTGGTGGTACCACAGAAGTAAGATCAACTAGAATGTCAATCCTTAAAGTACCGTCTGAAAGTACAATGAAGAGTTGTGTGGTCTTAGGACAAGCGACCGTTATGGTGGCATGTCGGTGCGCAATTGGTGACTTTACATTGAAAATGGGTATCATGGATGAGTTATCCAAGTATCCAAACAATTGTTTTGGAATTTCTCATGTCATTCGGGTGATAAATACGCATGGTAATCTTTGCGTTGTGATCCTGTCAATATAAGAAAAATCGTGCCTTTGATCCAAGTATAAAAGATCTCTTTGGTGTAGCCATCAAAGTTTTCCAATACTGTGGTGCTCATTTTTGTGGTTTTACACTAAATGAAATACTGAAAAATGAGCTGGGCGGAACAACAAAATACAAATAAAGTTATTACCAGAAAACGTGGTTTCTGGGTCATTCACATTTCCACAAGGTCGTTAAAAATGAAGTATATGTGGTTTTATCATCTCATGGTTTTAGTGAATGTGTGGATTCTTTTTGTTATTAGGCTGATCGGGAATTTGTTGGATGACAAATTAGGGCTATCAGTTGCCTGCGATTATGGTTGAGTTATACTCTCGAAACATGTTTGCTCCCCGGTTTGGTCATTATGTTTCTAAAAGACATTAGTATGGTGCTGAAGATTCATCTTGAGCGCAAGATCAGCCTTTGATAAGAAATGTTGTAATATTTTTTCATCTGTCGTGTATCAACCTCACAAGGACATGTATATAGATTGGTATTGCAAGGTGGACGATGGCTTGTATGACGTTTAGGGCTGCTTGTTATTTGATGGTCATCTGACTTTGACAACATCTTGTCGAAGATAAGAAGTTCTACTGTGCTGCAAGAAGTTGACGTGTTCATATACTGGGAGTAGGCTACAATGCTCGCAAGCATTGAGTGCTTACACCGATCTCACCATTAAAATGAGGGAGGAGAGAGGAGAGAGGGGGGAAATGAGGGTGAGATCGGTGTGAGCATTCAATGCTTGCGAGCACTGTAGCCAGTCCCCATATACTGAAGCAAACTGTCCAACTTCCAACCCTTAATTTATAGCAAAGTGAGCTACCCATTCTTGTAAGCGAAGGAGAAAGTAGGGCTAAAAGACTAAAACTTACATTCACTTTGGTGTGTACCTTTTTCTTTGTATCTCGCTCCTCGTGTGAGGAGTCACGTGAGAAGAGAGATGAGAAGAAAAGGATATGCACCAAGGGACACTTCGTCAAAATGTTTGTGCATCAGCATTTCTCCCATTTCTTTTCTCCAGTCTATCTTGCACCAGATATCTCTCCCAGCATTCTTCTGTCTGAATATTTTTTTACATTTGCTCGTTTTGCTTTCGGCACTTCAATTGATTTCCTCTTCTTATCATCCTTTAGCTTGCGCTTCTCTCTACAAAAGCCAAAAGTGAAATTAAAATACTTTCAAATTAACGGGAAAAACATAACTGCATACATGAGTCTTCAAAACAAACATTCTCGGAAAAATGATTTTCACACACCTCATTTTGATTTATTTGATCCAAGACCAAAAATGAAAAGGGGGTGTGAGGAGAGAAAATGAGAATGTGAGAATCATGGGCATTCTCTGACATCACATTGCCACAACAATACAAGGAGTTATAATTTCACAAATACTTTATTGTAAATGGAAGAAAGAGGGAGAGGGGCAGAGATGATGTTTTGACTATAGTGTTTTCATTATAAGCATATTGAAATTTTTACTAAAAATTTAAATGTGTTTTGAAAAACACTAGCAAAGTGCTTTCTAAAGAAGCATATAACATTTGCATTTCCATAAAGCGCTTTTAACTTTTCCTACTCAACGCTGTCAAAAAGGATTTTTAGTTGTCAGAAAACATGTTTACCTCTTCTTAAATCACTCCCAAACAAGTCCAAAGTTCTAATAAAAGCACTTTTAAAAAAACGCTTATGAGCAAAAATGATATTTACGAAAGCCATCCCAAATGAACACTTAAAAGACCAAACCCTGGGTACTTTGCAACAGTTGAAAGCCATCCCAAATAATGCAACACAAACAGATTTAAAAAACACATCAATACCTAATAAACATGTCTTATTGTGCTTATTAATTCGTAATTACCTAATAATCCAACCATAGTAAATAATAATCTATCTTGTGATATGAGCAATGAAAGAATTCAACTCGTTGGTAGAAACTCCACCTTCAGCAGTAGACTGTTGAACCCTAATCCCCAATTCCTTCACCCTCATCCCATCTCATCTCCTTCCTCTGATGCCATTAGCTTCCTCACAGCCTCTCTAACCATCGATGACGTCACCATCTCATGTCTGTGGGCCCACTCCCTGACAATAACACCGATTTTGAGCACTTGTGCGACAAGTGCAGCATTTCTGGGATGGTCTGAGTGCATGGTCCATGCTGCTATGGGCACTCCCAAGCTAATGCTCTCCAAGACAGAGTTCCAGCCACAGTGACACAGGAACCCACCTGTAGTTGGGTGCCCTAAAATTTCTAGTTGGGGTGCCCAGTCTCTGACCACCATCCCCACGCCTTGCATTCTCTCCTCAAACCCTAATGGAAGTCCACCTTTCTCAACTTCTCCTGTGAAAACATCTCCTTTATCGACATCTCTCAAAACCCACAAGAATTTTGTTCCACTTGATTCCAACCCAATTGCGAGCTCTCTAATTTCTTCATCTGTCATGGTGCCTGTGGTTCCAAAAGATACGTACAACACAGAGTTTGGTGCCTGCAAAAATTGTTGAGAAACAATTCAAAATTTATTGAAAATTATGTTCGTGGTCGATTCATACGAGCATGTATCGAAATAAAAGAAGGGAATTGTTGTTTACTATCCAAAAAAAATCATGATGCACTCCGACCTACATACTGTTTTTATTTACCTTGGAAAGTGATTTCCACACGCGACTTTATTTTCATGCATATCTTTATTTATTTTCATTTAAATTGAGTAAATTGAAGAATAATTAAGAGACAATAATATGAGAAAAATGGGTAAGTTGAAATTATTTACTTAAAAAAAAAGAATATTATTTTGAAATATCATATGAACAATTTGTTATCTGATTTTGAGTTACAGTAAAACCTCTATATAGGCATAATGTTGGAACAAAATCGATTTATAACTTTACGAAGATTATTACTTAATAGAAATGTATTTGAAAAATAATATTTTTTGACTTAGTTATTTTTAATGAAAGTTATTAAATTTAACAAATGAAAAGAGATCAATTGCCAAAGTTAATAGGCAGTGACACTCAAAACGTATTTTAAAGAAAAAACCCTGGACTCCATATTTTACTCTATATGGTTTCATTTTTTGTCACAAATTGCCTCAACATTTTGGAGAATCTCACTGACAAGTTACTCTGCGCCTACGTACCCTTGTGATTGTGAAACTAATGTTTATTATTTATTAACTAATTATAATGAATCAATCATTTTTTAGGGAAAGACAAATTTTTTTTTACTGTTTTTTCCTCTTTCCTCACCACGTGTCATCAAAAGCTCTCGACACCTCCCCATTTTTTCTCACAGTATCTCTCAAATAAGCTATCCAACGTAGCGGGACTATATATATAACTTTTAAAACTTATCACTCTAAAATAAAATAAAATAGATAACTTTTAAAACTTATTCATCGCAGGGTTAAATGGCCCCAATGCCCACAGCTTCCTTTTTTGGTCAGAAAAATATGGCAATTTGAATATCATATCAAGGTAAGCACCCTCTATGACTGGGTTTGTGTACAAGATATCACCAGCTGAGATGTTCATGAACTGAGCTTGGTAAAGCATGAACTTAAAATGCTCAGGTGTCACACAATCCTCAGTAGCAGCAAGCCCGTCTGGCACTAATCCAGGTTCATCAATCTGAAAACGGTTTTGACACGAAAACTATATTAGTTTATTTCAAAGCGAAATGATTGAAAGATTAGGCGAGACAAACTACACATCAGGGAAACCTGATTACCTGGAAGGGTTTTGATCCCCCAGTGGACATGAACTCGTACATGGAAGTGAAATAAGTGAAGGCGGAGGTGGACTGGAAGACGTAGGTTTCTGCATTGGCCACAGAAGCAGAATCCTGAACCACGGATGAGATCAGTATGTCATGGATGATGATAATTCTTTTGGCCTTTGGGGAGAGCGAGCGCAAGAGAGCGGCAAAGGGTTCGCGGAGATGCATGGCGGCTTCGAATGAAGGTTGGAGATGGGAAGGGAATTTGTTGTGGGAGTTGGGATTCGGAGGAGGGGATTCGAAAGCGGGGATTTCAAAGTCGTGGAATTGGATTTGGGACATGTCAAGAGAGCTCATCACGCTACTTGCACGAGTTTTCGTTTGGCGGTTGTGGATGGCGGAGCCAACAAAATGGACGGGGATGTTGGAGGAGGAGGTGGTGAGGATGATGCGAGAGAGCTGTAAGAGGAGGTTGAGATGGCCTTGTGCTGGAAAGGGCACCATGATCACAATGATTGGAGCTAACTGAGCTTCTTCTTTGATCATCATCAGCTCATGATTTTGGTCTTCATTAATGTTAGCCATTGATGATGGATCTTCCTGACCTTTTAGGCTCATATATATTTCAGCTATGGAGTCTGGAGTGCAGGAGGTACTATTTATACGCCCTCGAGAACTCTCTAGCTAGCTACCGAGGTACAATAATTGAACGATTAATATTAATATATTACTTGGTATCTACATCGTTGATTTATTTGATACATTTGAATGATTAATCGACCATCGATTCGAATGATTTTTTGTAGGGATAATCTTCGAATGAAGATTAAGAAATTGAACGGTTCTAATTATGAAACTTCTAAGGCGAATAAACGTTATTTGCAAGTGAGGGAATAAGTACATCCCCCAAAGAGGAATGCAAGTATTATTCTTTTACATATATATGAATCAATATTACCCGTTCCATATACATAGCATTATAAGCTATGTACTGCTAAGCATTTTTCGCAGAAATTAGCAATTCTTTGTTTATTTTTTTTAACGAAAATGATAACATGATTTTATTGATGAACAAAGAGTTATAAGAGTACATCAACGTCAAGTAAAAGGTTTTTTTACGATCACGTGACGTGCTTCACATGTCCTATTATTTTTATATTATTTTTTAAAGATATTTTCCTATTGCACATTTTCCAAGGTTTTTTTTATGATCACGTGACGTGCTTCACATGTCCTATTTTTTTATATTATTTTTTAAAGATATTTTCCGTATTGCATTTTTCACAAAATATAAACTAGGTGGGTAAAGGAGTTCTTGTTGTGCACCGTCATAAGCACGTCTTAAACTCCCAAATCCATGATACACAGGTTAATAAGGCATCCGACCTGGATGGATTATTTAGTCTAAGCATCTCTCCCTCAAACTCCCAAATCCATGATACAATTGCAAATGAAGAGCAAGAAGGAGATCCCAGTTACAACAAACATCTCGCACATCCAGAAAGAAAACTATCATGGCACTTATTTCCAGAAAGGCCTGACTTCAATCTTTTGAAGCTCAATGGAACTTAGAATGTATACTCAGAACACCGCGAAGCCATATATGACTCTTCTGAATCCTACATGGAAATACAAATGAAGAGCACGAAAGAACAATTCAAGTTGCAGGTGCTAATAAAGATTTAGTGACAGAGAAAGGGTGACAGAAATTCCCAACCTTGTCAAAAATCCCCAATTGTGAAAACCTATGGCATTAGCACCACAAGCCACACAAACCATGGCGCAACGAAAGACACAGTTTCTAAATGAAAGAACATGCACTTGTGGCAGCGACTCCACTGGACAAGTTTCACAATAATGAAGGTAATGGGTGAAATCATATGTAAAATCACAGGCATCGTAGAAACCCATTACCTTCTTCACACCCAGAATGAAGCTGTTTTACAGTCCAAAAGTTCCACCATGGCCAAGGACACAAAACATACCTAAGAATCAAGATTGTCTAAAAGGTACACGACAAACATTAGAAAACCAGTGTACAAGGACTGTACCTGAATTGAGAACCACCATCTTTTACCCCAACATCGTTTGGCGCGAGATCCTGCTGAACTTCAAGCAAGATTAATGAGGCCTTCTCTTTGGAATTTCCTAAGTTGAATAGACTCTTTTACCTTACTTGTTGCAAAAACATTAGAGCGAACAGCAGAATTTGTTGATACCAATCTGACATCCACTGCAGCAGCCTTATCCACCCAGAAAACCAAAATTGATATTCACCCAATTCTCAATTTAAATTCTACAAGACTGTTTAAGCATCAAAAAGAAATGACGTCGACCAAAAGAAAGCACAATTAGAGCAACATAAACAAAATGGAATAGATGAGTAGAGAAGCCCAAACTATCACTAACGCGTAATTCCTTTACTTCTCAACTGGGAATGAAGTCTTAGACATAGCTTCTCCTTTATAGTCATAACTACAAGTATCTGTTTGAAACATAAAATTCTAGGTAAAATAACAAGCAGCCAGGAAACTAACTGATTACGTTCGAAACTTTGTTTCTCCTTTACCTCTCAATAGATGCTGCAAAAACTTCATGAGACTTGTATACCTTATTTCAACACACAATTTCCATGTCCACTTACCATTGTACTAAGGAATTCACTTGCCGCCCTCTTCCATGAAGTTTGGTATATCAAATGAGTCTGAGACTTCTGACTCAAATTCTTAAGGACATCATTCTCCATAAACCTTGCTACTCACCTTGTCTGATCACACCACCAACCTTCTTGTTCCATTTAACAAGCTCTTTCCAAGCCGAAAGTCTTGAAGACGTATACCCGGGCGAACTCTTTCTGCGACCATGCATGAGAGCTGTGGGATTGCAATTATAATCTCCCAGTTCCACCTTTGAAGTGTTGAGAAAGGCTAAACAAATTATAATGTCTAAGTTTCTCCTCCCGAACAAGCTAAACAAACCGGCTGGCGCTTAAAAACTGACAGAACGTCGTCCTCCAGACCACGAAACTCTTAAAACATATCAACTCACCTTTTCCACGTCTGACTCATTCACCCAAGATCATAGCTCGAAAACCAGGATAAACAGGGCCCAGCCAGGTCCCAATGCCCAAGTGCTGGTTTCAAACATATATATGGAAACATGTAGGACCCCACTCCAATAAAGTATACCACATGTACCACTAGAAAGACCATATAAGAACAACTAATTATTATTATTTTTAATTTCTTTTACTTGAATCGTTGTACCTCTCCTCTCTACAATTTTCTTACAAATTCAAACTCAATTGTAAATTAAATTTAGAAATACTAAGCAGTATAGTCTCTGGTATTGGACACTGTGAATCCACGTGGACTAAAAATTAGTCATCCTTGGAACTTTGACATCTCCTGGAGTCAATTTTTCATATTCCAAATGATGTAATTATGGCCTGCATGGCTGAAAATGGGTTCTACATGCATCATATTAAATACGATTGACCAAAATAACACAATTAAATAGATGAAAAGAATAAATGCACCTAATTTTAAAACTCGGTAGCAATGTTAGAAACTTAAAACTCATAACCCTTTTTCAAAGGATAATGTATGTCCTCCATGGGAACTTATTTTATTCGATTAACGAACATTTATCATACAAACATCGTAATTGGAGCCCATTAAATTCTAACTTTATAAATGCGTCTAAAGATCATATATGCAAAAAAATTATTCAATATTGAAATTATTTAGTCATCCATCGTGTTAAACCAATCAGCAGTTTTTGGTAACAAGTAGCATCTTCATGATAGGCCCCTTACATTTCTTTTATACATGAATGGCTAAAAGATCTCTAAATTGAATTTTTTTTGTTGATGAAGATAGGCGATTAAGATATGATATTCATGCTGATAAAGATTAGATTGTCGTAAGTGGAAAGTAAGTCCCCATCGAGAGAACACCAAATATTATCCTTTTCAAAGAATCACCTAAAACATAAAAAATGTAAAATGCGGTTTGCATTTAGTGATAATATAAAAGAACATCAAGAAAACGAGTATCCTCGACGAGAAAGAAAAAAAGAACAAGAAAAGGCAAGATTACACAAACTCGGTCCTTGGTTTTGAAATTTAATAAATTCTCGATTTCATAGATTTTGATGGAGTTTAATTAATTTTAAAAATTCTATATAAAATTTTAGGTAGATTCCCACAAATTCTAATGGAAAAATGTGGTGAAAACTTAAAATTCACTACAAAAATCTCTCAAATTTCTCAACTTTTTAAAATTATTTAAAATCAATTTCTAATTTAATACGTTAGATATTATAAATGTATTTAATGTTCTAATTGAATACCGTAATGTCACATCGAATGAAGCTATGTTGTAGCCGTGTTATAAAAACTGACCCCACACCCTCACGGTTTTGTTTAGGAACTCAGGAGCAACTTAAAATTACGTTCACCCATCATTAGGATTGCTCTAGCTCAAACTAAGCTTAACTTTAGAGTTAGATGAAAAATCCAAAGCGATCAAACTCAGCGTAATCTTCTAAATGGAGTGGCGTGTACATATAAGGCACATCACTACCTCCCTTGAGTACGATGTGGGATATCGCAATCACATAAGAAACCGGCGTCCTCACAGCATCGATGCAGGCAGCGGAGTAGCTCACGATACCATTGTCCACATCCGGACCGACTCACATGTGTACGATATTGTAGCTTTGGGCTGCCTCAGTTGTTTACGGAACTGTAGCGGCTCACAGGTGGAGTGGCGTCGTGGGATTGCTACCATAGCGCCAAACTGTGTGAGGTCAGGTGAACTTTTGAAGTCGGTGAAAATTTCCCAAAAGGCTTCATGCTAATTTGGAGATGGGCGTATACATGCCTCGCTTGTCTCCAGCTCTCGTTGGTGGAGTGTTGGATGTCGCGTAAACTTTGAGAAAATCATATAAAATTTTAATTAAATACACTTAAATTTATAAAAAATTAAAATATCTCAAAATCCCTACACCCCTATATTTTCTCGACATTAATCAGATAATAAAAGACTGCACACTGCACTGGCTGAAACATCAAACCTCCCTTACCAAAGTTAGTCAGCCCCACCCAACTACCAGTCAGATTCAGACCATTTACACTTTCCTCCTCTTCCTTTATTGTCAAACTCTCTCCACTCCTTCTTCTTTCAATTTTCCAAACATCCTCTCCAAAGCCCTCTTCTTTTCTGCATCAAAATCCTGCCAAAACTCAATTAGGTTTGCATCAGAATTGCAAAACTCATTTTGGGTTTCCATCAAAATCAGTATTTGGGTCTTATTTTTGTAGGTTTGATTTAAAGATTGGTCAAATGTAGATAGATAGATAGATGATGGTGCTGCAGTTTATTCTTCACAGTGGCCTTCTCTGCGAGGAGTGCCTCTGACTCTGTACATTCCCCAGTCAAGCCTAGAAGCCCCTTTGTGGAGACCATGGAGAACTCTTCTCCGAATCGAAGTTACACCAATGAAGGTCTACGTGTCCGACATATTTGGTTTAGGATCTTGGATTGCTTACTTTGCAGCGGAACCGCAAGGTAGATACATACGTATATATTTATATATACAGATTTTGATTTTCAGTCAGTACCATGGTCTAACCGACAAATTTCTGAAACATGTTTCAGATTTTGGTTTTGTTTTTCTTTGTTGTAGTAAATAAGGTGTGAGTGATGGAGAGTTTGATTTTAATGATTGTGGTGGTGGTGTTTTGCCAGCCGGATTATTTGTTTATGTTGTAAAAATTCTGTCTTACCAATTTAATGCTTCATGAGAATCTTTTCATGGCATATTGCAGAAATGTTCAAAAATTTGTATATATCTTTTTACCATGGTACGAAACGTCACGCAGAGGTCACCAACCGTGTCATATAAATCCGCGCTATAGGTATACATGTTATAATGTGGATTTTAGAATCTGGGGTGTCATAGGCAGCTGGAATCATAATTTTGACCAGACTTTTAAACATATGATTAAGAACTTCATAACTTTTAAAGTTATTTAGAGTTGGATAGTCTTTTTTGGTATACAACTGATATCGGGGATCGAACATAGGACTTTTCAGGCTCCAGTGCAGGATCAATGCTCTTGGCCCTTGAGCTATAACTTGCTTGCTTCTAGAGTTGGTTGGTCAAGAAATTGCATAGTGATGATTCATAGATTTCTTTGAGGATTAGTATTCAAAGTTTAGCCCAAAATGTACCCAAACTATAGGATGATAATATGAAGAAACAAAGGAACAAAGAGTGGCTTTAAGCTATGAGAATGAGTTTAACACATTGTTGGACGGATTGTCTAAGATGAACTGTATCAGTCAGTGCTTTTTCGAGATTCAATCTTGGAAGATCGAAGGAGTCTCAGTTTGAATCCTTTTTTATTAGTCGTACTTTTTGAGGCTTGAATCTCGGAAGATCATAAGAGATCTCAAGTCCAGAATCTCTTTGCTTGATTGACTAAAAAAACTGGCAGATAAGTACAAAATAATGTGTTTCCTTGGAGCCTCCAACAGTAGGTTTTGTAAGCCAAGGCCAAAAGAACCAAAAAAGGGATGTGAGGTGGGTTTTGATCTCTGTGGATTAGGTTAGGAAGGTTTGGCGGTTTGTCGTTGTTGGTTTATGGTTGCCATCTGGGGTGGGTAGTACAAACGAAGGGAGCCTTAACAAATAATGTGTGAGTTTGCAACATTTATCCTCTTTCTACATACAGTAACAATAATGTGTCGTACGTAACTCTTTGAACTATTAGATGTGACAGGTTCCACCTTTCACTCTTATGGTATAGAATAATATTCACCGTCGGACCATCAATAAACTTGTCCCTGTTGATTCGTCTCAATGGGGCTTATCGTGGGGAAGACGCCAAAAGGTTTTGTCTAGGAGATCCTGAAGTTCTGTTTACCCATGTCCGACGTCAAGCAAATGGAGCTGCTCTTGCTTAGCCCGAGCCAGCCTTTTCTCCGACGCTCATGCTTGTGGTTCGAGGAACCCCCAGATGTTTTTGTTAGATGTTTGTACGAGGACTGCAATTCTTTGTAGCGGCCTCTGTTGCAGCTAGTCCACGCGCTGGCTGCTGCCATGTTTTCTGCACTTCTTTTAAAGATCTAATCGCCTTCTCTAAATAAAAATAAAAATGACATGCGATCGTGATCTCTAAGCTTACAACGTTTGCTTTCGGCGCATGAAGTATATGTAACTCAGTTGGGTAGTAAGACTTGCCTCTTCAACAAACATAGTTTATTGGAGTGTCAGGTACAAAAATTTCACATTAAATTTTCGACCGAGTTAACACGCGAGCCACTTGTGAGGTGTTTCGGCCCTCTAAAAAAATTAAAATTTTCATCATCATGTGCCTAATTTTCCAAAGACAATTACTCATCTTGGATGGAGATTAACACATCTGTAGGTTTTAGGCCCCTCGGAAAGGTGGACTACATGTATAAATTTGAAACTTCAAACTACAGGTTTAGAAAGTAAACTTAAGCCAAACTAACTACAGACCAATATTTACTAAATATTTTGTTGAATGGGAAATCTTCTATAAGTAGCTGTAAAAAGAAAAAAAAAAAGAAAGAAGAAAAAAGCCAAGCAGTGTCATAACAAAAGGCCCCTTGCACGAGTATGAAACTCAATAGTAGAAATCAAAGAAAGTTTATTCATGGGAACTGAGCTCCAGTACAATTATTGTGGGTGTATTTCAGTACATTACAGTTTTATTTTACAAGCTAGATTTGTCAACAAACTAAAACTATAGACCATAGGGCGAAAGAAGATTAACGGATATTGTGAAGCAAAGAAATTGGAAAAAGAATCAAAAGAAATGAAATAATAGATCATGAATTCGTGCTCAACATTTAGCTGGAAAGTGTTGGCCAAAGGTTTAAAAACAACGTCCAGCGCTCTTGCTTCTCCTCTTCCATCTGACTACAGGCAGGTTTTACCTTTCTCTGTGGAATCCTCCTTGCTCACCACCTTTTGGTTCTGCTCACCTCTCCAAGGACTCCCCGTTCCTGATCATCATCAGTTTAGAAGTCAATCAGAAAAGGCGAGATAAATGTGCTTGGGGATCTACAGGCAATCTTAGTTGTGTGACAGTCGAGTCAAATCCCAAAGTGGTTTAGAGTTTGTTCACTTAGCATAGCAACACGCTATGGGGGTGATATGAAATGTCTGTTCAGATAATATCAAGTAAATTACTAATTAGGGTTATGCATGAAATTACAAGTATATCTATCAAGCACAGTTTGTTCCAGTTTAGTGGGTTAAATTTTTAGTTTTATCAATAATATCTATGCAAAGCCAAGCTAGGGTTTTTTACACAGCTAAAAAGCTAGATAGTTTTGCTATTCAAGGATCAAATTTCAAACCTTTGAAACCGTACTATCAAGCTTGAGGTTACAGAAAGACTCGAATATCTCAGTCAAATAAATTAAAGATTGCCTTATATTTCCTTCCCATGCGACTTTGGATATCTTCGTCAGGGGAAAGAACCAGACCATAGTTTTAGTTCTTCGCCTATTCTTCTTTTATCTCGTGTTAAGCGACGAATATAATATGAAGAGAAGGATGCAACTAGGTGCATGCACCATCAGCTTGGACTTGGAAGCTTTTGAAGGTGTGATTTTGCTGGGGCCTTGTGGCAGAAAAGCATTGAGGAGAGGGAGGGTTGGTCAGTTTGCAACAAGCTCTCGCCCCCTTTGCGTAACATTCTCTAAACTTAGAAAGTTGGGGCGTTCTCAGCCTCGTCATCTCTTCTGCACAAGGTGGTCATCAAAAATTAATACATGTATCCAATCATCAAAGCCAGAAAGTTTCAAGATTCATAGAGGTTTTATTGACCTGTTATCAACCAGATCAGCGGATCATAAGTTTAAAGCTACCAAATGTTCTTACCATAACAAGTGAAAAAGAAGTCATTGGTGCCATAAAAACACAGATGACTTTGAAAATTACACTTACATAACGAGAATGCAAGTGCACAAAAATATAGAGGCTTGCATTACAAGCAAATACATAGAGAAAAGAATAAACTTACTTTTTCCCTCAGCAGCTCTCCTTGATATTGCTCCCCTCCATTCCTTCAGTGTTCATTTTGCTCCCCTCAAGCAATGACGTTCTCTCAGTTGCCTCTGTTTTCCCCTTGATTAACTCAGCAATGGAGTTCTCTCAGTTTCCCTTACCCACCTCAAGCAGCGGCATTCTCTGTTTCCCCTCACTTTCAACTCACCAAAAACCTCACGGCTACCTCCTCCTTCTTCCTCCTCTTCCTTCAAACCCGCTGGGCTTTTCCTCCACATCCCCGAATTCTCACATCCTCTCTCTCCCTGCGCTCTCACTTCGCCATTCTCTTATTTCCGGAACAGAAGTCTGTAATCTGATTCAGGATATCCCTCCCCTCAAACAATTCCTCGCTGACAGGCGTGTTTACTCAACAAGGAAGCACCTCATTGTTCAGTGGTGTGCTTTCAATTGGCTGCTTCTTCTCTGTGCTTGATTTGATTGTTGCCTTCATATTTGCTTGGCTTGGTTCATTGGAGGGGTGGATAGGTTGGGGTTCTGATTTTAGCTGTCTTCCTTGAATCTTGAATTATTAGTCGAATTAAATCGAGATTAGTTCAATCCTCTTCTCTTCAATTTCACATCTCTGAATCAGAAAACAAAAAGTTAAATTCTGCGGAAAATCAGTCAAATTGTACTGTGAAGAAAGAAAAGGATTCATAGGTTTCTTGTACCTGGATTTTATCACCAAGTGGAGGAACTTCAGGAACAACAGCTGAGCTCGGAGCCTTTCCCGAATCAACAAACAAAAGAAATTAGAAACTTTAGAAAGAGTAAAAAAAAAAAAAAGAATTACACAATCTTTGCTGGGGTAACTCCGAAACGAAAATAAGGGCAAAAGCGAAAAATCAGATCTTATGCTGAATACCAAAATTAAAATCTTGAATTTCAATCTTTCCCATCACATTTTCTTAGCAACCAAAAGCAGATAAACAAGAAATATAATAAAAATTAAACAAAACCAGCAAAGAAGAAAGACTGGAAAGAAGAAACCTTGGAGGCGATGACAGAAATCTTCCAGCCGTCTTCGGATGCTTTTCTACCAATTCAGAAAAATAATCCAAAAATTCATTGATCGGTCAAATTAAACAAAGAAAAGAGAGAAGGGTTGAAGTATAATTTGAGAAGGACTAAGGTACCGGGTCAACAAGAAACCAGGCCTGATCGTGTGGAATTGTCATTGGGGTTCAGAAAATGTAGACCACTTGGGGAGCGTTTATTTGCTCGTAGTATTTATCCTCTGCGAATCTCCACTCTAAACGTTTCCAATCGATTTTTGCCGGTTCCATAACTCTCTGACAAAAACCCAGAAAAGAAAGCGAAGCTGTACAACAACCACTGTAAGAGAGAGAGGAGAGAGAGAGAGATTGGTGGGTTTTGGAGCTGAAGTGGTAGACAGTGGAAGAAGAAGTAACCGTTACAGGAGAGAGGAGAGTGAACATTGAGTAGGAGTCGATGGGGTTTGCAAATTGCTCGACCGTTAGAAGATTAATTAATTAAGGTAACTATTGGGGTCGTATAAAGCGGTAGGATTTCATTCTTGGATCTGGATATCGGAAATTACCCGTGGCTTTGGGATGATAATCATGTGATGTATAAAATTTGCTAGATGTATCCCATTTTAGGATTAATATTAACTATACTATGTGGGAGAGATTCTATGGTTCTTACATTCATCAAAGGAGCCTAAAATTTGACTCTAGCTTTGGAAGGGGAAACATAGATTGAGTTTGTAAAAAGAACAACGGTGTAACTTGGGAGGTTAAGGTGGGTAAACAATAATAGAGAGTTTAGGAACAAAATTATACTTGAGATAAAGTTTAGGGATCATTGTTGTGGTAAAGAATTATGTTGCTTGCTTTGGTTGTGAAATTGTACCTAAGGCAATTGAAACACCTTGGAGTTAAAGACCAAACCTTAGCCTGGGCCGAGGAGGCGGGGTTGAGGATTCCAATGAACATCGATGTGGGTGGGTTTCTCTCAAAGAATGAGTGATTTAGGGTTGGTTGCGTAGAATCAACACCATAAATTGATTGTTTGGGGAGCTGTTGTGACGGTTGGGCCGACCACATGTGTAGGGTTTGTGTACCATGTGTTGTGTCCAAATTGGCCAATTTGTATCATCCGTTGGATACGAGTAGGAAAGTATATTACAGATGCTTAGGAATAATCCTTGAAGATATTAATGAAATAAATAATAATATCTAAGAATTATCTTTGAAATTATTTATTGATTGCGATTGTATCTCCTTGATTAAAGGAATATATCTTCATTAGGTAAGTAAATTGTGCATTAATTATTAATTATCGTTTAATTTCCTTGTCTTTATGTCTTCCTTGCCCATGGGGCGAGATGAGCTTGGAGTAGTTGCGGTCGATGAATTTAGGGTTTCTTGCTCAGTTGATCGCAATGTCCCAGTCATTGGGAAGCCCATTGCTCTTGGATCACATTGAATAAGTACACCTAACGCTGTCACTTCCAGGGCTAGGGTTTCAATAAATACGGGCCATACCAATTAGTAGGGGGCATTATTCTCGTCAATAGAAAAAATCCGGCGTGTCGACTCTGCAATTTTTGGGTTATTTTTGCTCCATAAGCGCCCTCACATCTGGCAATGTTACTCATAGGAAGTGCGGAGATGTAGAAATCTCAAGTTGAGTTTACATGCCAAAAATTAGTTCATTGGTATGTGTTGAATTCTAGAGTCTTGACTTGTTATGTCTTCGAGAGTGAGAAGAGGAAAATCGAGGAGATAGATAATTTTTGCCGCCATTATACTGTTTTCTTTGTATATTTATACAAGGTGTTGTGCGTGTGCTCTACCCTCATCGTCGTCTTCGCGTCACCCCACCGTGTAGTTAAATTCTTATTTTTGTCGTTGTTTCGTGCGGTAGCTTTAAGTGATAAATTTGGGCACAGTGTGAGAGAAGATTGGAGGTGGGGCGGTGGGAGCCACGTGTGGTGCGGTGACACCGGTGGAGCCATGAATAAAGTTAGAGTTGAAGCACTTGGGGGAAATATAGGAGTGGGCTAGTCTCTTGCTTGAGAGAGAGAGAGAGAGAAGCGGAGGCCTGCGTCGGTAGATTGGCACCTTGCTGAACCTTATAATTGAATGAGTGGGACCACTTATGTATCACATTATCACATACTACTTGAAAAATTAGCATGGAAATACAATTGAATGACCAAAATGATTTACGAAACCAATTTCAAGGGCCAAATTGTTGGATTTTCAATTTATGTACCATTTTGATTGGAAGGAGTTCAATTTCGGGGGACCAGCGAAAGCAGTGAAAACCCTTTTATATTTTAAATTGATATTTTCATGGAAATGTCGATATTTTCTATAAATTTGAACTACGATATATCTCACAGAAATCGAAAACTTTGTCAGTAGGTGCTACAACATATACAAAAAGAACGAAAACCAAGCGAACTCAAATAAAGTAACTTAGAGAAAAAAACTAAGCAAAACTAAATGGAAAGAGAGATAAAAGCAAGAAAAAAAGAATAGAGAATATGATCAGTATGAACCTACCGATCACCATTGGAATAGTCAGGCTTGAACTACCGATGTACACATGTGAGTCAGGTCCCGTATTATACCGATCCTTTTTTTTTTTTTGTTTTTGAGTTTGGGTTGTTGTTGTTTTTTCACTTGCCATAACATAAAATTATCGTCTTCATATTCTATAATATATTTTTGGTACAAAATCTCTTATAATTTATGTTTTAAACACTCGAAAAATAGCGATATAAAACCTAATTCTGAGTTTACATATTACCTTGATGCATTATTTATTGATTTTGGGTTATGCAAAATTTCTAATAACTTTTATGTTTTATTGTAGCGTCATGATTTTATATTTTTTTAATACATTCATGATTTTATATTTTAATGATTTTTTCGCCGATGCTCGATATATTTATCGATATTTTTCTAAATTTGAACTACAGAGTATATCTCTGGAAATCGACATTGTAGTCATGGGTGCTACAGCATATACTAAGAAAAAAAAACGAAACGAAAAAAACTCAAATAAAAAGTAACGTAGGAAGAAAAAAAAACTAAACAAAAACCCAAAGGAATAAAGATAAAAGCAGAAAAAAAAAAGGAATTGGAATAGGGATGATCGATGAGAATCCTACCGATTTTCCGTGGAAAAGTCCAATCTATCTCTGATCATGCCATGTAAGTCGGTAGTATCTCGATCCTTTTTCAATTTTATTTTTCATTTTTAGTTTTAGGTTTTTCCCCTTGCCATAACACAAATTTATAAATCATACATATTCTACATATTATATTTTTGGTACAAAATCTCTTATAAATTATATCTTAACAATTATATGAGTGTTTGTAAGAAGCATGCTAGAACTATCATAGGTGTTTTGTAATTAATCCAATATAATTAACAATTAATTATATCTTATCATTATACATATAATGTTACGAACTATCATAGGTGTGTGACCTCTTAGGTTCCTAACTAAAGCGTGATGAGAATTAATTAATAAGTTAATTTAATTTCACAAACCATGATGACACCTAAGCGGCATTCATAGCATTCTACTGATTAGTAGAAGTATACATTAGACTAATCATGATACTCTTTAAGCACCTTGATTTGTAGTACAATGCAATTCAGTTCTTCTATCATCCACATCTCAATCAAGATTTATGTGAAATGGAGATAATGTTAAAATCACATATAAACATCTACTGATCACCATGATGCATCTCATGTTCAAGCAATTCTTACAAACATAGCAGTCAACAGAGTACTTCACCGAAGAATTCGAGATAGATCTTCAAGTGGCTTTGAAGGATATCTCTTTCTATTCTTTAATTACCATAGGTAGTAGATTCTTTATTACACATTCCTTATATCTCCATTCTCATACATGAACCCCGAGTATCGCACTATCGGGCCACCTTTAAGCGTGTGTTAGGGGCTTTGAGAGTGAAATCAAAGTTCATATCTATAAGCATAAGTTGCCAATTATAAATTAGGAACTATTTGCATACCACTACAATTGAAGCTTTGTAACGTTTTGACATATGGTAAGCATCCATTCGTTACCCAAACTTCTTGGGGCCGGTCAATGTTCATTTAGACATTTAATAGACAAGCACACAATATATCCACCACATGTCAACACGCGCCTTGCGAGACCATACTTGCTAATCTTAATGCGATATACACGGCCTTTCCAGGATAGTCGTATCACAGATTGACTTTCAAATGACTAGGAACTTTCTTTAAGAACTAAGTATTTATGGAATGCAGAATCTCATATACTAACCTTGTTTTAGGACATTTTCCATACCTTAAATCTATGAATCATTCATAGTATATTATCTCTATAATATAAAGTCAAACCTAAATAAAATGAATTATCTTGCCTATTATTAATTATTTAAAATGGAGTTGTTATAATATCTAATATTACTCAAATGGCTTTAAGACACAACTCCGACACATTGATCATGAGAATTGGCTTTTAGGGCACAACTCTAACATTCAATCCATGGGAAATCGATTCTATTCAAAAATTAAATAGTGCTCGAGAAAATTTTGTTTGTCTTTACTGTACTTTTTTCAACGACATGATTCCAACAATTTGAGACTCTCTCTTCAAAGTAAACATAAAGCCCATTTTCAGCCTGTAATCACTTTTGAGTCGGACATATTTACTGCATACCAGTTTTGATCAGTTTCAGAGCCAGGGTCAAAATTGGAATTTATTTAAATCATGCAGCGTGCATGGATAGTTTTGCTTTGGTTGATCATGTAATCACGCCTTTCGATTGGAAATCCACCTAGTACACAAGTACGGTCTTTTTCAAATAATGGCGTATTGCCTATCACAACCAAAGGTGAGTGCGGGGAAACCACGAAATTCAACATGGCTCAGGATTCTCCATGTTTGTGCGGAATACAATCACGTGGCTTGGAAGAACTGTTTGATCAACTAGATCTTTTCATTGGTGACAACATAAAATTCTTTAGGTGTGGTACTGCTTCACTTGCTCATTCTTCATTCATGGCTTCAATGGTTTTGTTGCTCTACTATCAAGCCGCATAACTTTTCAAATAAGTACATACAGAAATGAATATAATGGATTAGCGCATACTTTGCATGTGCTTTTTGCGCCTTTGAGAATGAAGTGGGAGGATAGTAGAAATGATTAAAAATCTTTACTTTGGTAGTGTTGAGGGAGTGCCCACGTGGGTTGAACATGGAGTGATAGACCATTCGATTAAAAACCATCAAGGACATCTTGAAATAATTGAAAGCCTTAAGTGAGATTTATAAGTGGAAAATGAGTGTAGAAACCCCAGGAAAATGAAAAAAAAAAGAAACAATTTAAGGTATATAGAAAACCACAGCAACTACATCTTATGATTTGTGAATAAACAAACTATTAGACCAAATTAGATAATTGAGAGGAAAGTTCATTGTCGCGGCGGTGCTATGAAGACGCAGTTAACCCATCAAATAAGAGCGACACCTGGACTACTGCTTTCGATCTATAACATATTTACCTTTGGTCGTGAAGCGTACCACTGACCTTTAGCGTCGTGAACGCCATATCAGCGTCATCCCGAGTCCCCATGATATTCCACTCACCTTCGCCTTGCTTTTCCAAGCTCATGGAGGCTGGGGTCGACTCTTGGAGTCTCGCCGGTGTCCCACGCTCAGCCGCCGCTACTGCCCGGAGGCGGAGTGCCTAGCCACAACCTGTGACCTCTCGTCCAATTGTCTGTGATGAGTATTTCCTTTAAATATTAATTGAACAAAGAGGAGAGATCGGACCACTTACTGCTCGAGAATTCTCTATGTTCTAGTTTCTCTCAGGCTATTTTAAACTTGGGCATCAAGGCCCTTTGCAAACACTCTCCCCAGTATTCTCAGCTGTTCATGTCAATTAGGCCTAACGGTGATTCTTGTTTTTATAGGTGTGATTTTGTCAATCCAACCTTGGGTGAATTTGCATCACAGGTGCTACCATAAATTAAAATTGGGCTAACTACATTTTACCATCAAGGTTTTGAAGTAGATTTTAAATTGGGCGGCGGGGTTTCAATTTCCACATCGCCCTCCTAAAGGTTTTGATCAATTTAAACCTTTTATGGGGTCGAACATCTAATTATCCATTGAATTGATGAGTTTTAGGCTATGTGGTGCGATTGTGGCTAACACCTTGGCGATTCACAGTTTCATGCTCATATTATGTCATCAATTTAATGAATATTTCGTAATTCATTAGACAAAAGGTGTAAATTGATACAATTCAAAACCTTTCCAAATTTGCTATATGAGAAAATTGAAACCTCGTGGCCCATTTTGAAAATTACCTAAAACCTTGGGCCCTTGGTAGGTGGATGGATTGGATTGTAAGAATAGAATTTGGATTGACGAGAAGTTGGTTGGAAGCACAGATCTGTTGCATTGTTTAGTGAAACACTAAATTTGGATGAGATTGGATTGGACTCAAATCAGTCCATTGTTTAATTACAATAACTTTGGATTGGACTTAAAAAATTTTCATTTATTTTTTTATTTTCATTTTCAATACACATATAATTAATTCAAACAAAATAAAAGAACTTCTAATTTTATAAAATTAAGTCAGAAAGTACCCAAACAAAGTCCAAATTAAAATGTCAACCTTAAAATTCTTAGAAATTCCCAACTAGGAAATATAACAAAGTCCAAATTAGAATGCAACCTCAACAAAATTAAATTCTTAAATCCAACTAGAAAATATAACAGAAACTACATCTAAATCATGAGCTCTATGATCGATCTCCAAAGTGTCCTCACATACTCGAGACTATCTTCACCTTCATCTAAATATGCTCTTGAGACACAGCACTTTTGCCGGATCAGTAAACAAAGTAAGTAAATAATTCGATCCCCGATAAACCCCATCTTTTTGAGCTCTTCTCCCTGACCCCTTAGTTGTCATACGTCACTATGATCCCAACTGACATCAACTAGCTTTAGCACTTTGGAATCATGGCCCTCTACCATATTCTCTAGTACACTAGCGATTTTCCCAAACCATCAAAAACTTTGTTCAGGTCTTTCCCTTTTCTTCCAGGATCTAGGATAGTGAATCGAGGAATGAGCTTGAGTTGCTACTTTAGTTTGATGAATCCTTCAACCCATTGAGTTGATGCCTCCACCTGCATCATCATCATCATCATCCCATAACCATGTCAAGAAGGAATAAAGATCCTACAATAAAAAATATAATAATATATCAACATTGTAACAATGTCACATATATATTAATGATACAAAACAACTTATTTGACCATTTTTTCTCGATTAGTCATTGGATGTTCATATTGCAAAATTACTTATTCTAAATGAAAATAAAATGACAATATTAGAAAAAGAATACACTCCTATAAGATTCCCTTCATATACATCTCAACCTCGACACACTTCTTCTCTTCATTTCAGCCAAGACCACTTTGAGGTTAATCAAGTCCACAATAATACTATATGCTTCTTCCTTTCTTCATTTTAGATTGTATGTGTGGATTAACTCTATTAATGTGGTATTTGGGCATAAACCCATGATTGATTAAAAAAAAATCAAAGTACCCATGTTTCAAATTCTAAGAAAAGAGGGAGAAAAGGGTACCTTGAACAAAGAAGAGGAGTGTGGAAAGTTACGAAAAATGAAGCAGAGATGATAAGATCGAGCGGAAGAGGGAGCGCGAGAGGCTTGTGCGAACAACGAGAGCTCGGCGAGGCTTGTATGTGCATATGGCGAGGGGTTGGATGTAAATAGCGGGTCAAATTTTTGTGATGTTTGATCCATGTAACTAGTCAAACAACTCTATTCAAGTTTTCTTGATTGATAGATCGTGAGATTTACATCCATTAATAATTAACAATGGAGGTGAACAGGCTTGACTTATTTGTCATGTAAGCCAATCAATGTTCAAGCTAAAATTACTAACGCGTAAACATACTGGAAAGACTAGTTAATGATTCTTATAAATTAAGATATATATATATATATATATATCTATATCTTATATCTATAACTATATCTATATAGTTCCTTTCTGATATTCTGAATTGAATAGTTTCAATAAACATCTATATTTTTCTATCACAAAATAATATTTTTACTCCAGAAACTAGACTAGGAGAGGGAAGAGAGATTTGAACCCTTGAGCCAATGGCGATTGGTTGTGAGAAGAAAACCATATTCACCAGGACAATTGATCACTTGCATATAAACTTCCTCCACTTCGGTGAAATAAAATTCTTAACCAATCAATATCTAAAAAATTACTCACACAAGATTTTTGGCCAAATGTTTACTTCTTACCTTGAACGAGTGGAGGTTCATCTAAATTTTAACTTCGTTACAGCCGCCTGCAAATTGGTAAAGGGATATTTGAGAAGAATAAACCGACTGCAGAAAGTAAGCTGTTTACGAATAGTAGCTTAGTGGCTGATCAGATATATGTTTGCCCTGTTTAGCTTGCTGACATAAACTTACAGCCCAGTGCCATGGTTTATGTAACCACTAGGATGGTCGATCTTAAACACTACGAAGTGCTTATTGTGATGGTAAGCCTGTTAAACGTTTGTAATCTGCTCAATTATTAGGGGTTTTTCGATGCTCGATATGCGGGTGTTTAAAGGCTAGATTAAGATTCTAAAGTTCAATTGTACCAGAATTCAATTTGTCGGTAAGCTCCCGATTGCAACTCGCAAGCCAATCGTTGATCTAGTTGACATTTGATTGTCCAATGTTGTGGTGCAACTCATAAACCAATCGTTGATCTAGTTGACATTTCCACATCGACCAACAAAAGAGGGTGATATACGCCTGTATGCGTACCCACCTCCATTAACAAGCCCTTTTAGGAGCTCATTGAATTTGAATTCCATGAGAACTCCGAGAAGTTAAGCGAGTTTAGGATTCAGCTTGAAATGAACAGTTAATATATATTTAATTATTTTATATAATATTTTAATTATGAAAATCATACAAATACTCAAAAAATGGAGGCCATGGGGGTTTTGAACCCCCTTCCCTCAGTTGAGAGTGTTTGTTTCTGACCAACTTCGACTAAATGCTTTATCTTGTTATGATTATAAAAATAAAATATTTAAAAACATCCTAGATCTTTCATCCTCTTCAACCTAAGCCACAGCCCAGCCCCCTCTTTCATCTCTTTCCAACCCCTAAGCCATGGCCCCCCATCTTTCATCCCCGCCATCATTCATCCTCCCCATCTTTCATCCTCCATGAAGTCAGCATGGCTTCCGCCATCGTCAACGAGGTGGGCCCTCGCTACGCATCTTTTGGATCAAGGTTCACCGACACGGTCTTCCTCTCTTTCCCTTGTCTTTGGACTCTTATTCGATTTACTAGCAGATCTTAGGTTGAATGGTTATGGTGGCTTATATAGTTGGGGAATCTCGATTGATTGTTCCTTGGTTGGGTTTTAAAGATTTTTATTATTTGTTTTCTTTCTCATTTGCGGCAAAGTTGTACACGGAAGATGATTTATTTATTTACTTATTGATGTGGGTGATATGCTACTACATACCAAACCTAATTCCCAAAACAAAAACCATTTGATTTTGATCAAAATGATGTACGATTTGCCAGCTTATTTGTGTTTTTGGGCTTTCGGATAATATGGGCTGGGAAGTCCCTATTTTCTCGAGTACTGTGGTCAGGCCTTGGGCTTTTTATATGCACGATCTATTTTAAAAAAAAACCGAACCGAATGGCTTAAGAAAAAAATCGAACTGACAGTAATTTGGTTTAGATTTTGATTACGGCAAAAAAATAAAACCAAGTGCGGAACCCGAACCCAGCCCTCTTAGTCAAGTTTATCAATTTTTCAATCAATTACAGGGTTATTTGTCGCTCAAGTGAAGAAAACTAAAAGAAAATGTAATAAATTTTCGTCGCTCATATAATTGAAAGTCGGACAATCGAAAGTAAGTCATAAGTTGCACTGCTAAATTTTCGCCAACATTAACCGTGCGAGATTAAAAGAATACAAAAGATCACAAGATAATTGCATTGAAAAAAATTGGAGAAATTAAATGTTCTTGTCTTCCCCCTTAAGCATGCTGCTGAAATCTTATATTTTTAATCACACAAGAAACAAATTTTTCAGAAAATTACTCAAGATAAGATTACATTTGACTGTGGACTCCAAAATATGTTCTGGAAAAACTATCAGTACTGAAATTAACTTCGAGTGAAACTATATTACCTAACTTTTGGGGTGGTTTTATGAAGGCTGATGGGCTCACCACACAGTTCCTCCAACTCACTCTCTAGAATTTTCAATAAACAGGCTTTCGTCCTCCTATAAACCCAGGCTTGAGCATTTCCGATCCCAGTCGATCTCTAAGGACCTGCATCAAGAACATAAATCTTTAGCAAATGAAACATAAAAATTAATAATTTGTGCAAAATAGTGAGATAGAGCAGCTGTTACATGATTCCTAAGACTGGCACATAAGCTAGATGCAGGTGAGGAAAGAGCACGAAAATGTCCATCATGGGATTACGATATCAGTATAAATACTTGTCAAGATGGTGATTACGTGAGTCTATGTTAAGATCACAATTCACATGGCATTTTTACATGAAAGGGTGACTGAGATAGTAATACATTTCCACTTCTGTAAATAGAGAGAGCTAAAAAACTACAGGATTGTAGTTAGCTTCCAAAAGACAAGATAATGGCCACCAGTTGGGAAACATAAGCCCATACATCAACGATGTGCCAAGAATGATAGAGACACATGTATGATGGTAACTTGGTGAGGCTCCACGTCTCCACGGAATACAGAGCACATGGATTTCTGAGATTGATTACGTATAAAAATGTGCTCCAATAGATGGGATTCCCCCATATAGAAGATGCATAAATAAAAGAACCCTCCTACCTCCAAAAGAAGTCTCTCTTCCATTCCTATGAGTTTAAAGGGCATCAACACATTCTTCCATTGGGAGAAGGAAGGGCTGAGTTCCATTTGAAGGGCTACCATTCAAGGTTCTAGTCATTAATCAGATAATATTACCTACAATAATTAATTTCAATTTCATTCGAATAATTCTGAGCTTTTTCCAAAATCTTGTAGACTATTCATTCAAGGAAGCTTTTTTAGATTCAAGCATGCATCATTTTGATACATGTTTTAGCCAACTAAGAACCTAGACAAGTATTAGAACATTTGTAGATTGTATTCAAATTTTCTGTAATTTATAATTCACTCACTTAAGTACGTGCTAAGGTGTGTGCAAATTGTTGGATTTTTCAATTTCATGGACCATTTTGATTGAAGGTTCAATTCGGGGACCATAAATGATGAAACCTTTTATATTTTAAATTGATATTTTCCTTAATATCGATATTTCTATAAATTTTAACCCTATTGATATATCTACAAATCGAAACTTTAATCCAAACAGGTTAACCAGCATTATGCAAGAAAAGCGAAAACCAAGCGAACTCAAATAGAAGTAACTTAGAAGAAAAAAAAAACTAGAAACAAAACTAAATGGAAAGAGATAAAAGCAAAAAAAGAATAGAAGATGATCGAGTATGAAGCTACCGATCATTATTGGAATAGTCAGGTTTGAACTACCGATGTACATGTAAGGAGTCAGTCGTATCATGCCGATCCTTTACTTTTTTTTTTTTTTTTTTGAGTTTTGGGTTTATTTATTGTTTTTTTCCTTGCCACTCTTTCGATTCATAATCTTCATATTCTACATAATATATTTTTTTGGTACAAATCTTTTTTATAAATTCCGTGTTTTGAGCTTATAGAAAACAATTATATAAAACCCTAGTTACAGGTTTACATATTACCTCGATGCATTGTTGTTGATTTTGGAGTTGTAGGGAAATTTCTAACGTAACTTTTATGTTTTATTGGCGTCATGATTTTTATATTTTTTTAATACATTTATGATTTATCATTTAATGATTTTTTTCCTTCGATAACAAATATATTTATCGATATTTTTCTAAATTTGAACTACCGATATCTCTTTGAAATGACTTTTTGTAATCCTTAGGTGCTACAGCATATACTAAGAGAAAAAAGCAAAAAGCAGAACAAGCTCCAAATAAAGTAGCATTAGGAAGAAAAAAACTAAACAAAAACCCAAAGGAATAAAAGATAAAGAAAAAAATTGGAATAGAGGATGATCGGTAGACTCCTACGATTTTCATGGAAAAGTCAATCTATACTACCGATCCTGTACCATGTAGAGTGGTAGTATCCACGATCCTCCACACCAAATTTATTTTTCATTTTTTAGTTTTTGGTTTTTTTATACTCCCTCTTTAAAATTATACGTCTTCATATTCTACATATTATATATTTTGTACAAAATCTTATAAATTATATCTTAACAATTATAGGTGTTTGTAAAACGTACTAGAACTATCATGGGTGTTTGTAATTAATTCAATATAATTAACAATTAATTATATCTTATCATTATACATAATGTTACGGAAATTATCGTAGGTGTATGACCTCTTGGGTTCTAACTAAAGCGGCGGTAGAATTAATTATCATAATTAATTAATTTTACGACCATGATGACACCTAATTAATAAGTTAATTTAATTTAATTTCATGGCTACCCCGGATTAGTAGGAAGTATCGTGAACTAATCAAGTATCTTCGAACCTTGATTGTAGTTACAATGCAATTGAGTTCTTCTATCATCCACATCTCAATCAAGATTTATGTGGTAGATAATGTTAAATCATATAAACATCTATGATCACCATGATGCATCTCATGTTCAATAATTCTTACAAACGCAGCGATCAGCATTAACCAGCAGAAGAATTTAGGGATAGATCTTAGTGGCTGAAGGATATCTCTTTCTATTTAACAATTACGGTGATAGATTCTTTATTACACATTCATATATCTCCATTCTCATGCATAGGAGCCCGTGTCACTATGGGCCTGCTAGCGGTGAGGGCTTTGAGGTGAAATCAAAGTTCATATACATAAGCATAAAGTTACCAATGATGCTGAGTGCGAGGAGACTATTTGCATACTACAATTGAGAAGCTTGCTAACGTTTTGACATATGGTAAGCATCCATTCATTTAAACTTCTTGGTGATCAATGTTCATTAGACATTCAACAAACAAGCACCTGTATATCCACACCACATGTCCAACACGCATAGCACGAGATTAGCATGCTAATCTTGTCTGATATACACGGCCTTTCGGATAGTCAATGTCTAGTTGACTTTCCAAATGGCTAGGAACTTTCTTCAAGGACTAAGTGACTATGGAATGCAAGTCTCACTGCCCTAACCTTGTTTAGGACATTTTTCCATACCTTAAATCCTGGACTCATTCATAGTATATTATCTCTGTGAAGTCAAACTTTCAATGAATGAATTACTCTTGCCTATTATTAATTATTTAAAATGGGTTGTTACATAATATCAATATTATCAAATGAGCACTAGCGCTGGCTCAACACATTCAATCATGAAAATTGGCTTTAGGAGCACAACTGCAACACATTCAATCATGAAATCATTCCTATTCAAAAATTAAATAGTGCTCAGGCGTCATTCAGGCCCATGATATTTGCTCACTACCATTTATTGCCTTTTCAGACTCATGGAGAGAAATTTGGTCGACTCTTTGAGTCTCCTTGAGTGTCCACTCGACACCACTACTGCAGTAGAGTGCACCCTGAGCCTAGCACTGCGACCTCCCATCCCGGGTTGTCTACGATGAGTATTTCCTTCATCCATAATTTGAACAGGAGGTCAGGCCACTTACTACCGAGAATTCTCTATGTTCTAGTTTCTCTCAAACTATTTAAGCTTAAATCCAGGCCTTTGTAAACACTCTCACTCCATATTCTCATGTGTTCGTAATTGGAGGCTAACGGTGATTCTTGTTTTTATGGAGTGTAATTTGTCAATCCAACCAGAATGAATTGCATCCCACAGTGCTGCCATAAATTAAAATTGGGCTTCTTCATTTTACCATCAAGGTTTGAAGAGTGATTTTAAATTGGGCCATGAGGTTTCATTTCTCCACGCCATCCCTCCTAAGGTTTTGATCTTAATTTAAACCTTTGTAAATTCGAACATCTAATTATCCATTGAATTGATGAGTTTTAGGCTGTGGTGCAATTGTGGCTAACATGTCAACTTGATTACAGTTTCATGCTCACCATGTCATCAATTTAATGAATATTTAAATAATTCATTAGACCAAGTGTAAATTGATACAATTCAAACCTTAGGTGCTATGAAAGATTGAAACCTAAGTGGCCTGTTTAAGTGCCTAAAACCTTGGAAAGCTGAATTTGGTAGAGGTGGATGGGATTGGACCTTAAGAATGGGGTGGTTGGCAAGGATTGGTTGAGCTTTGAATCTCGTTGATGTTTGGTGAAACATAAGCTAGATGAAATTGGATTGGACTCAAATCCGATCCATTTGTTTGGTACAACAGCTGGTTAAGGACTTAAAAATTTCTTTTATTTTTATTTCCTTTTCAATACACGTATAATTAATTCAAACAAATAAAGAACTACAAATTTTGCAAAGTCATCAAGAAAGTACCGACAGTCAAATTAAATGTCAACACTTAAAATTCTTAGAAATTCAACTAGGAAATACATTAGTCCAAATTAGAGTGACTCATCAAATTAAAATTCTTAAAATCCAACTAGAAAATATAACAAGAAAGAAACTACATCTAAATCATAGGCTCTACTGAAATTACAAGTCTCAAAGAGTGTCCTCACATACTCGAACCTATCTTACTTCATCTAATGTCTTCGAACACACACGCGCTTTTGCCGGATCCGTAAACAAAGTAAGTGGAATTAATTAGATCCCAAATGAAAACCCCCATCTTTTTGAGCTCTTCTCCCACAAACTTATGGTTATCCATCGTCACTACCGTGTAACCCATCAACTAAGCACAGCACTTTGGAATCATGGCCCTCTACCATATTCTCTAGTACACTAAGCGATTTTTTCAAACCATCAAAAACTTTGTTAGGTCTTTCCCTTTTCCTACTTCCAGGATGCGGATGATGAATCGGAATGAGCTTGAAGGGTTCCACTGCTAGTTTGGTGAATCCTTCTAACCCATTGTTAGTTTCAGATGCCTCCACCTCATCATCATCATCATCATCCATAACCATATCCGGAAGAATAAAGATCCTACAATAAAAAATATAATAATATATCAACATTGCTAACAATGTCACATATATGTGTGATGAAACAACTTATTTGACCATTTTTTCGAGTGGTCATTGGATGTTCATATTGCAAGAATTACTTGTTCTAAATGAAAATAAAATGACAATATTAGAAAAGGAATACCTCCGCATAAGATTCCCATGCATCATCGCTCTCAACCTCGACACACTTCTTCCTCTTCATTCCAACCAAAAACCACTTTGGTTAATCAAGTCACAATAATACTATCTTCTTCTTCCCATTTCTTCATTTTAGATTGTATGTGTGGATTAACTAATAAATAGTATTTGAGCATAAACCCATGATTGATTAAAAATCAAAGTACCATGTTTCAAATTTGAAGAAAGAGGAGAAAGAGGAATTACCTTGAACAAGAAGAGAGAATTGTAGAGAAAAGTTACGAAAAATGAAACGGAGATGATAAAATCCCAGCAGAGAAGGAGCGCAAAGGCTTGTGCGAGGAACAACGAGGAGAAACTCGCGAGGCTTGTATGCATGCGGGGTTGGATGGTAAATATAAGCGGAGTCAAATTTTTGTGAGAGTGTTTGATCCCATGTAACTAGTCAAACAACTCTATTCAAGTTTTTTCTTGATTGATAGATGCATTGAGATTTACATCCGTTAATAATTAACAATCAATGAACATGAAGGCTTGGGCAAACTGTCATGTAAGCCAGTAATGTTCAAGCTAAAATTACTAACGTAAACATACCCAGGAAAGACTAGTTGTGAATTACTTATAGAATTAAGATATATATCTATATATATATCTATCTATATCTATATAGTTCCTTTCTGATATTCTGAATTGAATAGTTTCAATAAACATCTATATTTTTCACATACCGACAATATTTTTACTCTAAACTAGACTAAGGAGGAAAGAAAGATTTGAACCCTTAGGCCTTAGCGCGGTTGGTTGGCAGCGGAAGCCGTATTCACGAGGACAATTGATCACTTGCATATAAAACTATCCATTAGAATGCAAATAAAGATTCTTAACCAATCAATAATATCTAAAAATTACTCACACAAGATTTTGGTGAAATATTTACTTCCTTCCCCACCGAACGATGGGTTCATCTATTTAACTTCGTTTCTGGCCGCCCAAATTGGTAAAGGGATAGTTGAGAGAATAAACCGACTGCAGAAAGTAAGCTGTTTACGAATAGTAGCTTAGTATTGAATCAGATATGTTTGCCCTGTTTAGCTTGCTGACATAAACTTACAGCCCAGTGCACTGTGGTTTAATAGCAACCTAGGATGGTCGATCTTAAACACTACAGTGTGACTGTGGATGCCAATTAAAGCATATTAAACACGTTGTAATCTATCAGTGTGGGGTTTTCTAGGATATACGATATACGGGTGTTTAAAGGCTAGATTAAATTCTAAAGTTCAACTGTGCAAATTCAATTGTCCGATGCGTCGGTGCAGGCGGACTCATAAACCAATCGTTGATTTGGTTGACATCTCCCTTCGACCAACGGAAAAGGGTGATATACCTTATATATAATGTCGCGTATCCTACTAACATACGAAGTCATTTTAGGGTTAAATTGAATTTGAATTCTATCGGAACTCCGAAGTTAAATAATTAAGTTTTGGCCAAAATAAGGCAAGGCAAGAAAATATATTTAATTGTACATATAATGTTTTAATTATGAAAATCATACAAATACTCTCAAAAAATGGAGGCATGAGGTTTGAACCCCTTTCCCCTCCAAGTTAGAGTCTTTGCTTCAAGCCAACTTGACTAAATGCTTTATGTGACTATCTTGCCTAAATAAAATATTTGAAACATCCTAGATCTTTAATTCTTTATAAGTATATAAAATGAACAATTGATCCCATCTTTCATCTCTTCAACCCCTAAGCCACAGCCCAGGCTGTAGCCCCCTCTTTCATCTCTCTTATTTCCTTGTACCCCATGTTCATCCCCGCCATCGTTCATCCTCCCCATCTCATCCTCCGCGATCGTGGCTTCCGCCATGCGTCAACGAGGTGGGTCTCGCTCGCATCTTTTGGATCAAGGTTCACCGTGCGAGTCTTCCTCTCTTTTCCATGTCTTTGGGGCTCTTATTAATTTACAGCAGATCTTATTAGTTTGTAATTTGGCTTATATTATTGAGATCTCGATTGATTGTTCATGGATTTGAGTTTTAAAGATTTTTTTTATTTATTCTTTTTTCTTTCTCATTTTGCAACAAAGAGTTGTACACGAGAAGATAGTTTATTTATTTATTTATTCGATGTGGGTAGTATGCTGCTGCATACAAGCCTAATTCCCAGAAACAAAACCATTTGATTTTTCTGTTTGTTTGATTTTGATCCAAAATGATGTGCAATTTGCAGCTTATTTGTGTTTTAGGCTTTCCAGATAACCTGGGCTGAGAAGTCCTATTTTCTCAGGATATAATTGGGCCTTAAGGCCTTTTTATATCACACCAGTCTATTTTAAAAAGCAGACCAAATGAGCAGAAAAAACGAACAGACAATAATTGCGGTTTTAGTTTCGGTTTTGACAAAAAACCAAACCGATTGGAACCGAACTGACCCTACCGTCAAATTTGTCAATTTTTCAATCAATTGAGGTTCTTTTGTCGCTCAAGTGAGAAGAAAACTAAGAAAATGTAATAAATTTTAGTCATCATATGTAATTGAAAGAAGTCGGACAAATGTCGAAAGTAAGTCATAAGTTGCACTGCTAAATTTACCCTTAGCATTAACCAGCGAGATTAAAAAGAGAATACAAAGAGAATCACAGAATAATTGCATTGAAAAAAATTGGAGAAATTAAGTAATTTTCTTGCTCTTCCCTTAAGCATGTGCTGAAATCTTATATTTTATTCACACAAGAAACAGAATTTTCAGAAAATTACTCAAGATAAGATTACATTTGACTGTGGACTCCAAATATATTTCTAGAAAAAACCAGTACTGAAATTAATTTCAGTGAGCTATAACACCTAACTTTTGAAATTGGGTTATGAAAGGCTGATGGGCTCACCACAGTTCACTCCAACTCACTCTCTAGGAATTTTCAATAAAGCAGGCTTTAGTCACTCCTATAAACCCAGGCTTGAGCATTCCGATCCCAGTCAAATCTCTAAGACCACTGCATCAAGAACATAAATCTTTTAATAAGCCAAACTAAAAATTAATAATTTGTGCAAAATAGTGAGATGAAACGTGACCATGATTCCTAAGACTGTACATAGTAGATGCGGAGTGGGAGAAAGAGCACAAAATGTCCATCATGGGATTACGATATCAGTATAAGTACTTGTCAAGATGGTGATTATGTGAGTCTATGTTTTAGATCACAAATTCACATGGCATTTTACATGAAAGAGATGGCTAGAATATTAATACATTCCACTTCTACTTGACAGAGGCTAAAAAACTACAGGGATTGTAGTTAGCTTCCTACCAAAGACAGGTCAATGGCCGCAGATTGGAAACATGTTATACATCAGCGACGTGCAAGAATGATGGGAACACATGTATGATGGTAACTTGGTGAGGCTCACGTCTCCACAGAATACAGAGCACACATATTAGTTTCTGAGTTGATTACATTATGAAATGTGCTCCAATGAATGGGATTCCCCATATAGAAGATGCATAAATAAAAGACCCTCCTCCGCCTCAAAGTCTCTTTACATTCATGAGTTTTAGAGGCATCAACACATTCTTCCATTGGGAGAAGGAAGGGCACAGGTTCCATTTGAAGGCTACCATTCAAAGGTTCTAGTCATTAATCAGATAATGTACCTACAATAATTAATTTCAATTTCATTGAATAATTCCTGAGCTTCCTTTCCAAAATCTTGCTTGGGAGACTATTCATTCAGGAAGCTATTTTAATTCAAGCATGCATCATTTGATACATGTTTTATTTAAGCTAAGAACCTGAACAGTATTCGAACATTGTAAAGATTGTATTCAAAATTTTCTGTAATTTTATAATTCACTCATAGAGATGCGTGCTAAGGTGTGTGTGCAAATTGCCCAAAAATAACACCGCTATCAAGGAAATAAGAAAAATGTGGACTGAACCTTTCGTTCATTCACACATTTCATTATATAGGCATGCACTATGGTACACAATGGACAGAGTTTCCCACATTTATTTTTCTCTAATTCAGACTGTAAATGTAGTTAACATACAAACAAAACAATGGCATGAAGCCAAAGATCAACCCGATTCCACAAGCAATTTGAAGCAGCGTACCATATAGACTCAAAAAATTATAATATAAATCTTAGTTGTTAACATACTACATAAATAAAGACAATCAACAACCAAACCTGGAAACCAATAGGCGACAGGAAGAAAACTACCTCATAGGAAGACAACCAGAATTTGTCTATTTGGTGTTTGTTTATTCCAAAACATAGGTGCCAAGATCTCTCGAGTTTTAAGATTAGCACCTCATTCTGCACCAAGCCTAGAAACCAATTATTTACCAAAAATTACATTACTTTTCCTAATTGAACAATCAATTTCAAACACCAATCAATACATTTCTCACCCCTGGTCTATGTCAAAGTCATCAACTTGAACAATCTCCATATTCACCAAGTAGAACCATTAATGGAAACATAATGCATATGGCCCAATAATAATATTTATGTGCAAAACAGAAAACAATGCATGATGAGTTTGAAACTCGAATTTACTCAACACGAGGCAAGCAGAGAAATGCCTCAGAATTTCTCTTTGAAGATCTTGTATTGTAGAATCAGCTAGCACCCTTGAAATTCATCCTCCATAGTACGAGGAGGCCTTGTGCACATCAACTCGTAGCAGCATTCATTTCGCCTCAAAGCAAACAATTTCAGCTAAAATTCCATTTCCAACACAATCAGCATCTTGTTACCAATTGTGCTTAAATAAATAAATAAATAAATGTCATAAATATAATAGAGTTTACAATCTTTTAATAAAAAATAGAAATGGCGAGATACACAAATGAACAATAAAGGCTGTAAACATGACCTATATACAACTTATTGTCTATTTAGCGCATTTTAATAAATAAAGATTGCATATTTTAAAGCGACTGGCCACTGCACTTACTTAGAAAAAGATCAAAACTTTTCTTTCACTTGTTTCCCAGACCAAATAGAAGACAAAATTTTACGAAAATTGGGACTCACTTTGGTAATCAATGGGGTAGGGATTTTAGTAATAGTGGTCGAGTTCAAAGGGCTGGAGGCAGGAGCTGGAAAGCTGTCCATTAGCGAGGAGTGGTCGTGGTACATTACGAGAGAAATGGGAACTTGAAGCTTCTAGAATATGCAAGCCACGACTTTGGAGGTGGAAGAAGTGGAAGAAGAAGAAGGAGAAGATGGAGGTCTGAGAAGCCTCATCGAGAGCTGTCGCAGTTGACGCAGCTTTGAAGCCATTGCGGAAAGCCAACAGCTTCTTTCTTGGGCTAAAGCTTCAGGTAGAAAACGGGATGGGCCTGATTATGAGCCTACGACAACTTTACCTACCTTCATTACATGGGATCAGTTTATTGTTTTAGGATGTACCTGAGTTCAATAGAAATTGATGTTCTCTCTAGTCCACCTACCCACACGTGTCAACCAAGTCATGGAAGACATAGAATATGAACCATGGCAGAAATGAAATAAGAGATAATAAGTGGGGTCAAATTTGAAAGCACACTAAGAGTCATGGTAGAAGTGAAATACGAGAAAATAAGTAGGGGCAAAAACAGAAGTATACTATACTTAGAAACCGTGTTTCAATTATTTTTCAGCTTTAGTATAGATTGAATTTTATCATCAAAATTTCTCTTAAAAATACCAACACTCCGAAGTGATTTTAACTAGTACAATACCAAACATAATATTAAATAGT
>CM031086.1:801377-932421 GCA_018257905.1 Gillenia trifoliata | reverse complement strand
TGCTTCACATGTCCT
This sequence comes from Gillenia trifoliata, assembly GCA_018257905.1. Taxonomy (NCBI): domain Eukaryota; kingdom Viridiplantae; phylum Streptophyta; class Magnoliopsida; order Rosales; family Rosaceae; genus Gillenia; species Gillenia trifoliata. The sequence continues at coordinate 932,406 of CM031086.1, read as the reverse complement.
ATTTTTTTATATTATTTTTTAAAGATATTTTCCTATTGCACATTTTTCACAAAATATAAACTAGGTGGGTAAAGGAGTTCTTATTTGTGCACCGTCACTTAAGCACGTCTTAAACTCCCAAATCCATGATACACAGGTTAATAAGGCATCCGACCTGGATGGATTGTTAGTCCTAGCATCTCTCCCTCAAACTCCCAAATCCATGATACAATTGCAAATGAAGAGCAAGAAAGAGATCGATTACAACAAACATCTCGCACATCCAGAAAGAAAACTATCATACAGCCTTATTTCAGAAAGGGCCTGACTTCAATCTTTTGAAGCTCAATGGAACTTGGAATGTATACTCCAGAACACCGCGAAAGCCATATATGAAGCTCTTCCCTGAATCCTACATGGAAATACAAGCGAAGAGCACGAAAGAACAATTCAAGTTGCAGGTGCTAATAAAATTTGAAAGTGACAGAGAAAGGGTGACCAGAAATTCCCAACCTTGTCAAAAATCCCCAATTGTGTGAAAACCTATGGCATTAGCACCACAAGCCACACAAACCATGGCGCAACGAAAGAACACGAATTTCTAAATGAAAGAACATGCACTTGTGGCAGCGACTCCCTGGACAAGTTTCACAATAATGAAGGTAATGGGTGAAATCGTATGTAAAATCACAGGCATCGTAGAAACCCATTACCTTCTTACCAGAATGAAGCTGTTTTACAGTCCAAAAAAGTTCCACCATGGCCAAGGACACAAAACATGCACCCTAGAGAATCAAGATTGTCCTAAAAAGAGTACGACAAACATTAGAAAAACCAGTGTACAAGGACTGTACCCATAGATTGAGAACCCACCATCTTTTAACATCGTTTGGCGCGAGGATCCTGCTGAACTTCAAGCAAGATTAATATGAGGCCTTCTCTTTGGAATTTCCTAAAGTTGAATGAACTCTTTTACCTTACTTGTTGCAAAAACATTAGAGCGAACAGCAGAATTTGTTGATACCAATCCACAAACATCCACTGCAGCAGCCTTATCCACCAGAAAACCAGAATTGATATTCACTTCAATTCTCAATTAAATTACAAGACTGTTTAAGCATCAAAAGAAGCCCGACGTCTGACCAAAAAGAAAGCACAATTAGAGCAACATAAACAAAAATGGAACAGATGAGTAGAGAAGCCCCAAACTATCACTAACGCGTAATTCCTTTACTTCTCGTAGAATGAAGTCTTAGACATAGCTTCTCCTTTATAGTCATAACTATAAATGTCTGTTTGGAAACATAAAATTCTGAGTAAAATAACAAGAAGCGACCGAAACTAACTGATTAAGTTAAACTGTTTTCTCCTTTACCTCTCAATGGATGCTGCAAAAACTTCATGAGACTTGTATGCCTTATTTCAACACACAATTTCACATGTCCACTTACCATTGTACTAAGGGATCACCACCGCCTCTTCCATAGAAGTTTGGTATATCTCGAGTAGGTCTGAGACTTCATTCAAATTCTTAAGAACATCATTCTCCATAAACCTTTTCTCACCTTGTCTGATCACACCACCAACCTTCTTGTTCCATTTAACAAGCTCTTTCGAAACCAAAGTCTTCAAGACATTATACCCGGGCGAACTCTTTTCTTAAAACCATGCATAAGGAGCGTGGGACTACCAATTATAATCTCCAGTTCCACCTTCCAAGTGTTGAGAAAGGCTAAACAAATTATAATGTCCTAAGTTTCTCCTCCGAACAAGCTAAACAAACCGGCTGGCGCTTAAAAACTGACAGAACGTCGTCTTCAGACCACCCGAAACTCTTAAAACATATCAACTTTCCTTTTCCACGTCGACTCATTCATAGAGATCATAGCTCGAAAAGCCGGGATAAACAGGGGCCAGCCGGGTCAATGCCCAAACTTGTTACAGGTTTTAAAACTGTATATATGGAAACATGTGTGGGACCCACCACTCAATAAAACTATGCCACATGTACCACTAGAAAGGCCATGTGTCCAGAACAACTATTTTTTTTTTTTTAATTTCTTTTTTACTTGAATCGTTGTACCTCTCCCTCTCTACCAATTTTTCTGTACAAATTCAAACTCAATTATGGGGTCCAAATTCCATACTACGTAGTATCAAATACTACGAGCATTGGACACTCACATCACATGGACTAAAATTAGTCATCATGGAACTTTGACATCTCCTCAGCCAATTTTTCATATTCCAAATGATGTAATTATGGCTTCTACACAGCCTGAAAAATGGGTTCTACATCTGTCACATCATCAATTCAGCAAAATAACTTACAATTAAATAGATGAAAAGAATAAATGCACCTAATTTTAAAACTCGTGTAATGTTAGAAACTTAAAACTCATAACCCTTTTTCAAAAGGATAATGCTTGTGTCCTCCCATGGGGGACTTATTTTCCCCCCATTTACGATTAACGAACATTTATCATACAAACATCATAATTGGAACTGTTCATTCTCTTTATCATCATCTAAAGATCATATATGCAAAAAATTATTCAATATTGAAATTATTTAGTCATCCATACGTGTTAAACCAATCAACGGTTTTGGTAACAAGTAGCATCTTCATGATGAACTGCCCATTTATTTTATACATATGAATGGCTAAAAGATCTCTAAGTTGAATTTTTTTTTTTTTTTACATTGATAAAGAGAATGAACAGTTCTGAATATGATATTCATACGGTAAAGATTCGTTAATCGTAAGTGGAGAAACAAGTAAGTCCCCCATCAGAGAACACAAATATTATCCTTTTCAAAATCACCTAAAACATAAAGAATGTAAAATGCAGTTTGCATTTAGTGATAATATAAAAAGAACATCAAGAAGAAAACAATATCCTCGACGAGGGAAAAGAAAAAAGAACAAGAAAAGCCAAAGATTACACAAACTCAGTCATGGTTTTGAGGAATTTAATAGATTTATAAATTCATAGATTTTGATAGAGTTTAATTAATTTTTAAAGATTCTATATAAAATTTTGAGTGAATTCCCACAAATTTTAATGGAAAAATGTGAGTGAAAACTTAAAATTCACTACGAAATCTCTCAAATTTCTCAACTTTTTAAAATTATTTAAAATCAATTTCTAATTTAATACACGTTGAATGTTATAAATGTATTCAATATTCTAATTGAATATACGTAAACTGTCACATCCCGGACCGACTCTGTTGTAGCACGATATTGTCCGCTTTGGGCCACACCCTCACGGTTTTGTTTCTGGGAACTCACGAGCAACTTCCCAGTGGGTCACCCATCATGGGATTGCTCTAGCTCAAACTCGCTTAACTTTGGAGTTCCGATAAAATCCAAAGCCAGTGAGCTCCCAAAAAGCCTCGTGCAAAATGGAGGTGGGCATGTACATATAAGGCACATCACCCCCTCTCCCTTGGTCGATGTGGGATGTCACAATCCACCCCACTTAAGGGGAACCCGGCGTCCTCCCTGGCACATCGGTACCGAACGGCAGAGTGGCTCTGATACCATTCAGTCACATCCCGGATCGACTCCGCCGTAGCACGATATTGTCCGCTTTGGGCCACGCCCTCACGGTTTTGTTTCTGGGAACTCACAAGCGACTTCCCAGTGGGTCACCCATCATGGGATTGCTCTAGCGCAAACTCGCTTAACTTCAGAGTTCCGATGGACTTTGAAGTCAATGAGCTCCCAAAAGGCTTCATGCTAATTGAAGATGGGCATGTACATATAAAACATATCACCCCCTCTCGTTGGTCGATGTGGGATGTCACATAAACTTTCAGAAAATCATATAAAATTTTAATTAAATACACTTAAATTTATAAAAGAAATTAAAATATCTCAAAATCCCTACACCCCTACTCCTTTCTCGACGACCCAATCGAATAATAAAGGGCTGCACAGTGCACACCGAGCTGCAAAACATCAAAACCTCCACACCCACCAAAGTTAGTCAGCCCCACCCAACTACCAGTCAGATTCAGACATCTTACACTTTCCTCCTCTTCCTTTGTTATCCAAACTCTCTCCACTCCACCTTCTTCTTTCAATTTCCAGAAACATCCTCTCCAAAGCCCTCTTCTTTTCTGCATCAAAATCTTCAAAACTCAATTGGGTTTGCATCAAAATTTGCAAAACTCATTTGGGTTTCCATCAAAATCCAATATTTGAGATCATATTTTTGTGGGTTTTGATTTGAATTGATTGATAGATAGATAGATAGATAGATGATGGTGCTGCAGTTGTTCTTCACAGTGGCCTTCTCTGCAGTGCCTCTGACTCTGTACGTTCCCCCAGTCAGAAGCCTAAACCCCTTTGTGGAGACCATGGAGGAACTCTTCTCCGAATCAAGAAGTTACACCAATAGGGTCTACCCACGTGTCCGACATATTTGGTTTAGGATCTTGGATTGCTTACTTTGCAGCGGAACCGCAAGGTAGATACATACGTATATATTTATATATACAGATTTTGATTTCAGTCGGTACCATGTAGTCAACAAACAAATTTCTGAAACATGTTTCAGATTTTGGTTTTTGTTTTTCTTTTGTTGTGGTAAATAAGGTGTGAGTGATGGAGAGTTTGATTTTGGTGATTGTGGTGGTGGTGTTTTGCCGGCCATATTATTTGTTTATGTTGTAAAAATTCTGTCTTGCAATTTCAATATTTCATGAGAATCTTTTCATGGCATATTGCAGAAATGTTCCAAAAATTTGTATATATCTTTTTACCATGGTACGAAACGTCACCCAGAGATGTAACCGTGTCATGTAAATCCTTTATTAGGTATACATGTTATAATGTGGATTTTAGAATCTGGGGTGTCATAGGCAGCTGGAATCATAATTTTGACCAATTTAAACATATGATTAAGAACTTCATAACTTTTAAAGTTATTTAGAGTTGGATGGTCTTTTTTTGGTATACAACTGATATCGAGGGGAGTCGAACATAGGACTTTTCAGGCTCGAGTGCAGGATCAATGCTCTTGACCGCTTGAGCTATAACTTGCTTGCTTCTAGAGTTGGATGGTCAAGAATTGCATATGTGATGATTCATAGATTTCTTTGAGGATTAGTATTCAAAGTTTAGCCCAAAATGTACCCAAACTATAGGATGATAATATAAGAAGAAACAAAGGAACAAAGAGTGGCTTTAGCTATGAGAATGAGTTTAACACATTGATAGTTAGAGAGTTGTCTAAGATATGAACTGTATCAGTCAGTGCTTTTCCGAGATTCAATCTTGGAAGATTAGAAGAGGTCTCGAGTTTGAATCTTTTTTTTATTAGTCGTACTTTTTTGAGCTTGAATCTCGGAAGATCATAAGAGATCTCAAGTCTGAATCTCTTTGTGATTGACTAAAAAACGGCAGATAAGTACAAAAATAATGTTTTCCTTGGAGCCTCCAACAGTAGGTTTTGTAGCCAAGGCCAAAAAGAACCAAAAAAAGGGATGTGAGGTGGGTTTTTGATCTCTATGTGGATTAGGTTGAGAAGGTTTGGCGGTTTGTCGTTGTTGGTTTATGGTTGCCATCTGAAATTGGTAGTACAAACGAAAGGGAGCCTTAACAAATAATGTAGCAGAGTTTGCAACATTTATCCTCTTTACCATACAGTAACAATAATGTGTCGTACGTCAACTCTTTGAACTATTAGATGTGACGGGTTCACCTTTCACTCTTATGGTATAGAATAATATTCACCGTCGGACCATCAATAAACTTGTCCCCTGTTGATTCGTCTCCAATGGGGCTTATCGTGGAAGACGCCAAGGTTTTGTCTAGGGAGATCACTGAAGTTCTATTTACCCATGTCCGACGTCAAGCAAATGGAGCTGCTCTTCGCTTAGCCCGAGCCAGCCTTTTCTCCGACAACTCATGCTTGTGGTTCGAGGAACCCCCAGATGTTTTGTTAGATGTTTTGTACGAGGACTGCAATTCTTTGTGGCAGCCTCTGTTGCAGCTGGTCCACGCGCTGGCTGCTTTTGTATGTTTTCTTACTTCTTTTGAATCTAATCGCCTTCTCTAAATAAAAAATAAAAAATGACATGCGATCGTGATCTCAAAGCTTACAACGTTTGTTTTCGGCGCATGAAGTATATGTAACTCGGTTGGGTAGTAAGACTTGCCTCTTCAACAAACATAGTTTATTAGGTGTCAAGTACAAAATTTCGTCAAATTTTCGACCGAGTTAACACGCCAGAGGCCATTTGTGAGGTGTTTTCGGCCCTCTAAAAAAAGTCAAAATTTTCATCATCATGTGCTAATTTTCAAAGACAATTACTCATCTTGGATGGAATTAGCACATCTGTGAGTTTTTCCGGCCCTCGGAAGAGTGGACTACATGTATAAATTTCGAAACTTCGAACTACAGGTTTGAAACTAAAACTTCGCCAAACTAGCTACACAGACCAATATTTACTAAATATTTTGTTGAATGAAATCTTCTATCGTCGCTGTAAAAGAAAAAAAAAAAAAAAGAGAAAAACCGAAACAGTGTCATAACAAAAGGCCTGCGGAGTATGAAACTCAATGGTAAAAATCAAAAGTTTATTCATGGGAACTGAGCTCAGTACAATTATTGTGTGGGTGTGTTCAGTACATTACAGTTTTATTTACCAAAGCTAGATTTGTCCAAAGCAAACTAAAACTATAGACCATAAGGGCGAAAGAATTAACGGATGGTAACGAAGCAAAGAAATTGGAAAAAGAATCAAAAGAATGAAATAATGGATGTGAATTCGTTGCTCAACATTTTAGCTGGAAAGTGTTGTGCAAGGTTTTAAAAACCAGAAAACGTCCAACGCTCTTGCTTCTCCTCTTCCATCGACTATACAGGCAGGTTTACCTTTCTCTGTGGAATCCTCCTTGCTCACCACCTTTTGGTTCTGCTCTACCTCTCCAAGGACTCCCCGTTCCTGATCATCATCCGGTTAGAAGTCAATCAGAAAAATGGCAGATAAATATTAGCAGGGATCTACAAGGCAATCTTAGTTCGCGCAGCAGATCGAGTCAAATCCAAAATGGTTTAGAGTTTGTTCATAGCACCGTAACACGCTATGGGGGTGATATGAAATGTCTGTTAGATAATATAAAGTAAATTACTAATGGGGTTATGCATGAAATTACAAGTATATCTATCAAGCACGGTTGTTCCAGTTTCGATGATTGAAATTTTAGTTTTATCAATAATATCTATGCAAAGCAAAAGCTAGGGTTTTTTTACACAGCTAAAAAACTAAAATGGTTTGTATTCAAGGATCAAATTTCAAACCTTTGAAACCGTACTATCAAGCTTGAGTTGCAAGAAAGACTCGAATATCTCAGTCAAGTAAATTAAAGATTGCCTTATATTTCCTTCCCCGCCGACTTTTGGATATCTTCGTCAGGGAAAGAACCAGGACCATAGTTTTAGTTCTTCAGGCAATTCTTCTTTTATCTCGTGTTAAGCGAACGAATATAATATGAAGAAGGAGAAGGATGCAGCTAGGTGCATACCATCAGCTTGGACTTGGAAGCTTTTGAAGGTGTGATTTTGCTGGGGGGCCTTGTGGCAGAAAAGCATTGAGGAGAGGGAGGGTTGGTCCGGATTTGCAACAAGCTCTCGCCCCCTTTGCGCTTAACATTCTCTAAACTTAGAGGGATTGGGACGTTCTCAGCCTCGTCATCTCTTCTGCACAAGGTGGTCATCAAAAGTTAACCATATGTATCCAATCATCAAAGCCAGAAAGTTTCAAGATTCATAGAGGTTTATTGACCTGTTATCAACCAGATCAGCGGATCATAATTTAAACTGCACCAAATGTTCTTACCATAACAAGTGAAAAAGAAAGTGTTGGTGCCATAAAAACACAGATGCAAACACACAATTACATACATAACAAAGAATACAAGTGCACAAAAATATAGAGGCTTGCATTACAAACAAATACATAGAGAAAAAGAATAAACTTACTTTTTCCTCCTTGGCTTCTCCTTGGTATTGCTCCCCTCCATTCCTTCAGTGTTCGTTTTGCTCACCTCAAGCAATGGCGTTCTCTCCGTTTGCCTCTCATTTTTCCCTTGATTAACCTCCAGCAATGGAGTTCTCTCAGTTTTCCCTTTACCCACCTCAAGCAGCGGCATTCTCTCTGTTTCCCTCCCTTTTAACTCACCAAAAACCTCACGGCTACACTCCTCCTCCTTCACTACCTCTTCCTTCAAACCCGCTGGGCTTTTCCTCACATCCGAATTCTCCACATCCTCTCTCTCCCTTGCTCTCATCGCCATTCTCTTCAACTCAGAACAGAAGTCTGTAATCTGATTCAGGATATCCCTCCCCGCAAACAAATTCCTCGCTGACAGCGTGCTTCTCAGCTTCGGAAGCACCTCATTGTTCGGTGGTGTGCTCTCAATTGGCTGCTTCTTCTCTGTGCTTGATTTGATTGTTGCCTGCATGGCCTTGGCTTGGTTCATTGGAGGGGTGGATAGGTTGGGGTTCTGATTTTCGCTATCTTCCTTGAATCTTGAATTATTAGTCGGGTAAATCGAAGATTGATTCAATCCTCTTCTCTTCAATTTCACATCTCTGAATCAGAAAACAAAAAGTTAAATTCTGCGGAAAATCAATTAAATTGTACTGTGAAAGAAAAGGATTCATGGGTTTTTCTTGCTACCTCTGGATTTTATCACCAAGTGGAGGAACTTCAGGAACAACAGCTGAGCTCGGAACCTTTCCCGAATCAACAAACAAAGACATTAGAAACTTTAGAAAGAGTAAAAAAAAAAAAGAGAATTACACAAAATCTTTGCTGGGGTAACTCCGAAACGCGAAGAAAATAGAGACGAAAGCGAAAATCAGATCTTATGCTGAATACCAAAGAATCAAAATCTTGAATTTTCAATCTTTCCCATCACATTTTCTTAGCAACCAAGCAGAAAATCAAGAAATATAATAAAAATTAAACAAAACCAACCAAAAAGAAAGAAAGACTGGAAAAGAAGAAACCTTGGGAGGCGATGACTTGAGGAAATCTTCAGCCGTCTTCGGATGCTTGCATTCTGCAATTCAGAAAAATAATCCAAGAAATTCATTAGTCGGTCCAAATTAGAAACAAAGAAAAAGAGAAGGGGTTGAAGTATAATTTGAGAAGGACTAAGGTACCGGGTCGGCAAAACCAGGCCTGATCGTCGACGGAATTGTCATTGGGGTTCAAGAAATCGAACCACTTGGGGGCGTTTATTTGCTCGTAGTATTTGTCCTCTGCGAATCTCCACTCTAAACGTTTCCAATCGATTTTTGCCGGTTCCATAATTCTCACAGACAAAAACCCAGAAAGAAAACGAGCTGTACAACAACCACTGTAAGAGAGAGAGAGAGAGAGGAGAGAGAGAGAGAGAGATTGGTGGGTTTTGGAGCTGAAGTGGTAGACAGTGGAAGAAGAAGTAACCGTTACGGGAGAGAGGAGAGTGAACATTGGTGGGGTCGATGGGGTTTTACTAAATTTTCGACCGTTAGAGATTAATTAATTAATTAACTATTGGGGTCGTGGCTTAGTAGGATTTCCCATTCTTGGATCTGGATATCGGAGGTACACGTGGCTTTTGGATGATAATCATGTGATGTATAAGATTTGCTAGATGTATCACATTTTAGGACAATATTAACTATACTATGTGGGAGAGATTCTATGGTTCTTACATTCATCAAAGGGCCTAAATTTGACTCTAGCTTTGAAGGAAACATAGATTGAGTTTGTAAAAAGAACAACGGTGTAACTTGGGGTTAAGGTGGAGGGCCGAAGCAACTAATATAGAAGTTTAGGAACAAAATTATACTTGAGGTAAAGTTCAGAGATCATTGTTGTGGTAAAAAAATTACGTTGCTTTTGATTTGACGAAATTGTACCTACAAAACAATTAAACACCTTAGGTTAAAGACCAAACCTTAAGCCTAGACGAGGAGGGGGGGCGGGGGTTGGTTAATGAACATCTGATTCTTAAGTCAGTTTCTCTCAAAAGAATGAGTGATTTAGGGTTGAATTGCGTAAAATCAACTTACCATAGAATTGACTGTTTGAGGGCTATTTGTAGACGGTTGGGCCGACCACATGTGTAAGGTTTGTCATGCCATGTGTTGATGTCCGATTGGCCAATTTGTGTCATCCGTTGGATGCAGTAGGAAAGTATATTTAAGATGCTTGAGTATAATCCTTGAAGATATTATTAAATAAATAATAATATCTAAGAATTATCTTTGGAGAATTATTTATTGATTGCGATTGTGTCTCCTTGATTAAAGGAATATGTCTTCAATTAGGTAAGCTTAAAGGTATGCATTAATTATTAATTATACGTTTAATCTCCTTGTCTTTATCTTCCTTGCCATGGGCAGATGAGCTTGGAGTAGTTGCAGTCAGTAGTTCAGGGTTTCTTGCTCAATTGATCTGCCAATAGAATAAATGTGGGCTTCATGCTCTTGGATCACATTGAATAAGCCCACTAACCTTTAATACTTCCTAGGCTAGGGTTTCAATAAATACGGGCCATGCCAATTAGTGAGGCCATTATCGTCAATAGTGAAAAAAAAATCCACGTGTCAGCTCTACAATTTTTTGGATTATTTTTTGCTCCATAACTGCCCTCACATCTGCTGTGCTGCTCATAGGAAGTGCAGGAGATGTAGAAATCTCAAGTTGAGTTTACATGCCAAAAATTAATTCATTGACTGTATTGAATTCTAAGTCTTGACTTGTATAAGTCTTCTGAGAGTGAGAAAGAGAGAAAATCAGAGATAGATAATTTTTTGCCCCTCATTTTCCCCCGATTTTCTTCTTTGTATGTTATACAAGGTGTTGTTCGTGTGCTCTACCCTCATCGTCATCTTCGCGTCACCACCAAGTGAGATGAAATTCTTATTTTTTGTCGTTGTTGTCGTGCGGTAGCTTTGAACTGGTAGGCTGGAGCCTGTGTGAGAGAAGATTGGAGGTAGGGCAGGCTGAGAACCACGTGTGGTGCAGTGGCACAGCTGGAGCCGCGAATAAAGTTGGGGGTTGAAGCCGCAGGAAATATGGGGTGGGCTAGTGCCGCGAGAGAGAGAGAGAGAGAGAAGCGCAAGGCCTCGTCGGTAGATTGGCCTGCTTGCTGAACCTTATAATTGGATAGGTGGGACCCACTTATGTATCACATTATCACATAACAGAAAAATTGGCGGAAATGTAATTGAATGACCAAAATGATTTGCGAAACCCAATTTCAAGGACCAAATTGTTGGATTTTTCAATTTCATGGACCATTTGATTGAAGTTGATTTCGAGGGCCGTAGATGATGAAAACCACTTTTATATTTTAGAATTGATATTTTCACCAATGCTCCGATATTTCTATAAATTTGAACTTCTTGATATCTACCCAAATCGAAACTTTAATCCCGTGGGTGCTACAACATATACCAAGAAAGAAACGAAAACCAAACGAACTCAAATAAAGTAACTTAGAAAAAAAACTAAACAAAAACTAAATGGAAAGAGATAAAAAGCAAAGAAAAAAAGAATAGAAGATGATCGGTATGAAGCTACCGATCATCATTGGAAATAGTCAGGTTTGAACTACCGATGTACACATGTAAAGGTCGGTCGTACCATACCGATCCTTTTTACTTTTCTTTTTCTTTTTCTTTTTTTTTTTGAGTTTTGGGTTGTTGTTGTTTTTTCCTTGCCATAACACAAAATTATAGATCTTCCATATTCTACATAATGTATTTTTCGGTACAAAATCTTTTTATAATTCATGTTTAAACACTCGAAAAACAATTATATAAAACCTAATTCACGAGTTTACATATTACCTCGATGCATTATTTGTTGATTTTGGAGTTGTAGAAATTTCTAACGTAACTTTATGTTTATTAGCAACGTCCATGATTTTATATTTTTTTAATACATTCATGATTTTATATTTAAGGCGATTTTTCATCGATATCGATATATTTATCGATATTTTTCCTAAATTTGAACTACCGATATATCTACGAAATCGACCTTTGTAATCCTTGATTGCTACAACATATACTAAGAAGAAGAACGAAAACGAAACAAACTCAAATAAAGTAAATAGGAAGAAAAAAAACTAAACAAAAACCCAAAGGAATAAAGATAAAGCAAGAAAAAAAAATTGGACAGGATGATCGGTAGAATCCTACCGATTTTCACGGAAAAGTCAATCTATACTGCTGCGATCTGTACCATGTAGAGTCGGCGGTAGTATCATGATCTCCCCTTTTCCAATTTTATTTTTTCATTTTTTTAGTTTTGGGTTTTTTCCCTTGCCATAACACAAAATTATAAATATTCATATTCTACATATTATATTTTTGGTACAAAATCTCTTATAAATTATATCTTAACAATTATAGGTGTTTGTAAGAGCGTACTAGAACTATCTGGGTGTTTGTAATTAATCCAATATAATTAACAATTAATTATATCTTATCATTTATACCTATAATGTTACGAGAACTATCATAGGTGTATGACCTCTTAGGTTCTAACTAAGCGGCGATGAAATTAATTAATAAGTTAATTTGTTCACAAACCATAAGGAAGTGACACCTAATTAATAAGTTAATTTTAATTTAATTTCATGGCTACCCGGATTAGGGCACATTCAATCATGAAAATTGGCTTTTAGGGCACAACTCTAACACATTCAATCATGGAAATCGATTCTATTCAAAAATTAAATAGTGCTGAAAATTTTGTTATACTACACATGCTTTTTCAACGACTTGCGATTCCAACAATTTGAGACTCTCTTCAAAGTAACTTATCAAAAAGCCCATTTCCAACTAATCACTTTTGGGTCGGACATATTCTTCTACATCACGGTTTTGATCCGTTTCAGAGCCAAGGTCAAAAATTGGAATTTATTTAAATCCTTCGGCCGGCGTGCATGGATAGTTTTTCTTTGGTTGATCATATGCAATCGCCATTCGATTGGAAATCCACCTAGTACCACCATACGGGGTCTTTTTCAAATGGCGTATTGCTTATCCTGACCAAGGTGGTGCGGCTCACGAAATTCAACATGGCTTGATTCTCCCATGTTTGTGGAATACAATCACGTGGCTTCGGAAGAGCTGTTCGATCAACTAGATCTTTTCATTGGGTGACAACATAAAATTCTTCAAAGTGTGGTACTCGCACCACTTTCTCATTTCTTCATTCATGGCTTTAATGGTTTTCATTGCTCATGGGAAAAGTGCATAACTTGATCAAATTTTTGTATTTTTATGAAGAAATGTCTGGAACCTTAAAGCAAGACCATTTTGAGAATGAAGTAGGAGGATGCTTGAAATGATTAAAAATCTTTACTTTGGTGATGTTGAGGAGTGCCACGTAGAATTGAACATGGAGTGATGAACCATTCCAGGTTAAAAACCATCAGGACATCTTGAATAATTGAAAACTAAGCGAAGATTTATAAATTGGAAAATGAGTGTAGAAACCCAAAAACGAAAGAAAAAAAAAACAATTTAAGGTATGTAGATACCCACAATAAACTACATCTTATGATTTGTGAATAAACAAACTATCGAGACCAAATTAGATAATTGGGGAGAAAGTTCATTGTGCGAAGCGGGTGCTATGAAGACATAAGTTAACCACATCAAATAAGAGAACGACACACAGACTGTTGACTCGATCTAACATATTTACCTTTGAGGTCGTGACGCCACCACGCGACCTTTGGCCGTCGTGAACATACATATCAAGGCGTCATTCGAGGCCCCATGATATTCCACTCCTACCATTGTGCCTTTTCCGACTCATGGAGGCTAAGGTCGACTCTTCGAGTCTCCCTTCGGTGTCCACCCTCCCGAGCACCACTACCCTGTGAGGCCCAGGTGCCTAGCTAGCTGCGGCCTCAGTGAGTTGTCTACGATGAGTATTTCAGCACAAATAACCAATTTGAACAAAGGAGATCGAGCCAACACTACTCGAGGAATTCTCTATGTTCTAGTTTCTCTCAAACTATTCGACTTAGGCATCAAAGGCCCTTTAGCGAGAGCACTCTCCTCCCGTATTCTCATGCGTTCGTAGAGATTGGGCTAACGGTGATTCTTGTTTTATAGGTGTGATTTGTCAATCCAACCACAGACGGAATTTGCATCCCGGGTCTTTGCCATAAATTAAGTGGGCTAACTACATTTTACACCATCAAGGTTTGAAGTGATTTTTAAATTGGGCCATGAGGTTTCCAATTTCTCACATCACCCTCCTAAGGTTTTGATCAATTTAAACCTTTTGTAAGTCGAACATCTAATTATCCATTGAATTGATGAGTTTTTAGGCTATGTGGTGCAATTGTGGCTAACATGTCAACCCAGTTACGGATTTCATGCTCACATGTCATCAATTTAATGAATATTTAAATAATTCATTAGACAAAAGGTGTAAATTGATACAATTCAAAACCTTAGGTTTGCTATATGAGAAAATTGAAACCTCGTGGCCCATTTGAAAATTACCTAAAACCTTGGAGGGCCCGTTTGGTGGGGCTGGATGGGATTGGACCTTAAGAATGGGATTTGAATTGGCAAGGATTGGTTGAGGCACTGAATCTCGGCCCCAATTGTTTGGTGAAACACTAAATTTGGATGAAATTGGATTGGACTTTCGAATCAATCCATTGTTTGGTACAACCTTGGATTGGACTTAAAAAAAATTCTTTTATTTTTTTATTTTCATTTTTCAATACCACATATAATTAATTCAAACAAATAAAAGAACTAAAATTTTATAAAGTCATCCAAGAAAGTACCCCGAACAAAGTCAAATTAAAATGTCAACCTTAAAATTCTTAGAGAATTCAACTAGGAAATATAAACGAGAAGTCCAAATTAGAATGCAACCTCAACAAAAATTAAAATTCTTAAAATCAACTAGAAAATATAACAAGAAACTACATCAAATCATGAGCTCTATGATCGATGCAAGGTGTCCTCACATACTCAGACTATCTTCACCTTCATCTAATGTCTTGAACACACGCACTTTTTGCCGGATCCGTAAACAAAGTAAGTAAGGTAATTCGATCCCCAATAGAAAACCCCATCTTTTAAGCTCTTCTCCTTTGTACTTTTTTGCACATGCCACAAACTTGTAGTTTATCATCGTCACTATGATCCTTCAACCCATCAACTAGCTTTAGCACTTTGGAATCATGGCCCTCTACCATATTCTCTGAGTACACTTACCATGATTTTTCCCAAACCATCAAAAACTTTGTTCGGTCTTTCCCACTTTTCCTACTTCAGGATGCGAGATGATGAATCGAGAATGAGCTTGAGTTGCTACTTTTAGTTTGATGAATCCCTTCTAACCCATTGTTAGTTTCGAATGCCTCCCACCTCATCATCTCATCATCATCCACTAACCATATACGAAGGAGCTAAAGATCCTACAATAAAAAAATATAATAATATATCCAACATTGTAACAATGTCACATATATAATGTGGTAAAAAACAACTTATTTGACCATTTTTCTCAGTGGTCATTGGATGTTCATAATAAAATTACTTGTTCTAAATGAAAATAAAATGACAATATTAGAAAAGGAATACCTCATAAGATTCCATGCATCATCGCTCTCCAACCTCGACACACTTCTTCTCTTCATTTCCAACCAAAGCCACTTTGGTTAATCAAGTCCACAATAATACTATACTTCTTCTTCCATTTCTTCATTTAGATTGTATGTGTGGATTAACTCTAATAATGGTATTTGGGCATAAACCCATGATTCGATTAAAAAAAAATCAAAGTACCCATGTTTCAAATTCGAAGAAAAGAGGGAGAAAAGAGAATTGCAACTGAACAAAGAAGAGGAGGTGTGAGAAAAGTTGCGAAAAATGGAAAAGCAGATCCCAGTAAGATCGAGGCGGAAGGGAGGCGCGAGCTTGTCTCGAACAACATAGAAGCTCGGCAGGAGAAAGCTTGTATGCATGGCGAGGGGTTGGATGGTAAGCATAGCGGGTCATTTTTGTGAGGAAGTGTTTGATCATGTAACTAGTCAAACAAACTCTATTCAAGTTTTCTTGATTGATAGATCGTGGCAGAGATTTATCCGTTAATAATTAACAATCCAATGAACATGAGCTTGGGCAAGCGATAAGTGTAAGAAGCCAATCAATGTTCAATAAAATTACTAACAGTAACTTCTGGAAAGACTTGGATTAATGATTCTTATAAATTAAGATATATATAATATAATATATAGTTCCTTTACAGTATTCTAGATTGAATAGTTTCAATGACATCTATATTTTTCTACATCACAAAGTAATATTTTTACTCTAAACTAGGCTAAGAAGAGGGAAAGAAGATTTGAACCCTTGGGCCTTGACACGGTTGGTTGTGAGAAAAAACCGTATTCACGGGACAATTGATCACTTGCGAGATAAACTTCCTCCATTAGAATGGAAATAAAATTCTTAACCAATCAATAATATCTACAAAATTACTCACACAAGATTTTTGGTGGAAATGTTTGCTTCCTTCCCCACCTTGAACGATGGAGGTTCATCTAAATTTTAACTTCGTTTCCTGGCCGCCCAAATTGGTAAAGGGATATTTGAGAGAATAAACCGACTGCAGAAAGTAAGCTGTTTACGAATAGTAGCTTAGTATTGAATCTATACAGATATGTTTGCCCTGTTTAGCTTGCTGACATAAACTTACAGCCCAGTGCCATGGTTTAATAGCAACCACTAGGATGGTCGATCTTAAACACTACAGTGTGACCTTGATGCCAATTAAGCATATTAAACACTGTGAAATGCCAACTGCTCCAATTATTGGGGGTTTTCTAGGATTTACGATATACGGGTGTTTCAAAGGCTAGATTAATTCTAAAGAAGTTCAGCATTGCAGAATTCGGTGTCCAGTGCATCGGTCACCCGGCTTCATGCCACGTCACGTTGATCTAGTTGACATCACATGACCAAACAGAAAGGGTGATATGCGCTATATGTGCATGCTACCTACGGCCCCAGCACAAACCCTTTTAGGAGTTCATTGAATTTGGATTCTATCGGAACTCCGGTTAAACGAATTTGGAGTTTCGAAAACCCGAACCGAGCCGAACCAAAAAATATATTTAATTATTTTATATAATATTTTAATTATGAAAATCATACAAATACTCAAAAAATGGGAGACAGGTTGAACCCCCTTCCCTCCCAAGTTGAGAGTCTTTGCTAAACCAACTTGACTAAATGCTTTATCTTGTTATCATTATATAAATAAAATGTTTAAAACATCCTAGATCTTTAATTCTTTATAAGTATATAAAATGAACAATTGATCCCCATCTTTCATCTCTTCAACCTAAGCCTGGCCAGCCCCCCTCTTTCATCTCTTCAACCCTAAGCCGTAGCCGCCCCCCCCCATCTTTCATCCCCCGCCATCGTTCATCCTCCCCCATCTTTCATCCTCCGCCCGAAGTCAGCCATGGCTTCCTTCGCCGTCAACGAGTGGGTCCTTCGCATCTTTTGGATCAAGGTTCACCGACACGGTCTTCCTCTCTATCCATGTCTTTCAGACTCTTATTCAATTGCAACAGATCTTAGGTTGAATGGTTGTAATTTGACTTATATTGTTGAGATCTCGATTGATTGTTCATGGATTTGAGTTTTAAAGATTTTTTTTTATTTATTCGTTTTCTTTCTCATTTTGCAGCAAAGTTGTGCACAGAGAATGAATTTATTTATTTATTTATTCGATGTGGGTGATATGCTGCTGCATACAAACCCTAATTCCCAAAACAAAACCATTTGATTTTCTGTTTGTTCGATTTTGATCCAAAATGATGTGCGATTTGCAGTTTATTTGTGTTTGGGCTTTCAGATAATATGGGCTGGGAAGTCCCTATTTTCTCAGAAGTTAATTGGGCCTTAAAGGCCTTTTTATATGCACCAGTCTATTTTAAAAAAACCGGGCAGATGAAACCAGAAAAAATCGGGCAGATAATTCGGTTTAGTTTGGATTTTGGCAAAAACCAAACCGATTGGAACCCGAACCCAGCCCTACCGTCAAATTTGTCAATTTTCAATCCAATTGAGGTTATTTTGTCCAACTCAGTGAGAAGAAAACTAAAAGAAAATGTAATAAATTTTCGTCCGCTCATATGTAATTGAAAGTCGGACAAATCGAAAGTAAATCATAAGTTGCACTGCTAAATTTTTCCCTTAACATTAACCAGCGAGATTAAAAAAAAGAATACAAGGAAATCACAAGATAATTGCATTGAAAAAGTGGAGAAATTAAATGTTCTTGTCTTCCCCTTAAGCATGTTGCTGAAATCTTATATTTTTATTCACACAAAAACAAATTTTCAGAAAATTACTCAAGATAAAGATTACATTTGACTCTGGACTCCAAAATATATGTTCTGCTGGGAAAAACTATCGGTACTGAAATTAATTTCCGAGTGAAACTATATTACCTAACTTTTGAGGTGGTTATGAAAGGCTGATGGGCTCACCACACAGTTCCTCCAACTCACTCTCTAGAATTTTCAATAAACGAGCTTTCGTCCTCCTATAAACCCAGGCTTGAGCATTCCGATCCCAGTCAAATCTCTGAGGACCACTGCATCAAGAACATAAATCTTTTAGCAAACCAAACTAAAAATTAATAATTTGTGCAAAAATAGTGAATGAAGCGTGACGCGGTTGCCTAAGACTGTACATAAGCTAGATGCAGGTAGGAAGAGTACGAAAATGTCCATCATGGGATACGATATCAGTATAAGTACTTGTCAAGATGGTGATTACGTGAGTCTATGTTTAGATCACAATTCACATGGCATTTACATGAACGAGATGGCTAGGATAGTAATGCATTCCACTTCTGTAAATGAAGGCTAAAAAACTACAGGGATTGTAGTTAGCTTCCAAAAGACAGGTCAATGGCCACCAGTTAGTATGTTATACATCAACGACGTGCCAAGAATGATGGGAACACATGTATGATGGTAACAGGTGAGGCTCACGTCTCCACAGAATACAGAGCACATGGATTTCTGAGATTGATTACGTATAATGTTATACAATAGATGCAGTAAAAGGTTTTTTAGCATATATAATACTAAATATCTCTCGCCCCACTCAGTCTCTTCCATTCATGAGTTTAAGGGCATCAACACATTCTTCCACGTGGGAGAAGGAAGGGCACAGGTTCCATTTGAAGGGCTACCATTCAAGGTTCTTGTCATTAATCAGATAATACTACACCTACAAGAATTAATTTCAATTTCATTCGAATAATTCTGAGCTTCCTTTCCAAAATCTTGTAGAGACTATTCATTCAAGGGAAGCTTTTTAATTCAAGCATGCATCATTTGATATGTTTTATTAATAAAGAACCTGGACAGTACTAGATCATTATAAGATTGTATTCAAATTTTCTGTAATTTATAATTCACTCATAAGTTTAAGGGATTAATTTCTGATCATAAGCCGTGCTAAGGTGTGTGCAAATTGCTCAAAAATAACACCGCTATCAGGAAATAGGAAAGAAGCCATGGACACAGACAACTCGTTCATTCACACATTTCATTATATAGACGTGCACTATGGTACACAATGAATGAGTTTCCACATTACATTACTGCTCATTCAGACTGTAAATGTAGTTAACATGCAAACAAAACAATGGCATAGGCCAAGGAATCAACCCGATTCACAAGCATTTTGAGCAGCGTACCATATAGACTCAAAATTGCAATAATAAATCTTGGTTGTTAACATGCTACATAATAGAACAATCACACAAGCAAACCTGAAACCAATAAGAGCGACAGAAGAAAACATACCTCACTGGGGAAGACAACCAAATTTGTCTATTTGGTGTTGTTTGTTCAAAACATAGGTGCCAAGATCCCGAGTTTTAAGGTCAGCACCTCATTCTGCAGAGGAAACACAAACCCAATTATTTACCAAAAATTACATTACTTTCCTAATTAGTTAATCAATTCCAAACACCAATCAGCCATTCTCACCCCATAGTCCTATGTCAAAGTCATCAACTTGAACAAAATCTCCATATTCCTGCCAAGTAGAACCATTAATGGAAACATAATGCATAACAATACATAATGTGTTATGTACCAAAACAAGAAAACAATGCATGATGAGTTGAAACTCGAATTACTCAACACGAAAAGGAACGCGAAACGAGAAATACCTCAAATTTCTCTTGAAGATCTTGTATTGTAGAATCGGCTAGCTGTGAAATTCATCATCTGTGATACGAGCTGTGCACATCTAACTCATTAGCAACATTCATTTTACGCCTCAACGAACAACAATTTCGGCTAAAATTCCATTTCCAACACAATCAATATCTTTAGCATTTGGAATTGTTAACTTAAATAAATAAATATGCGCAAATATAACTTAGGTTTACAATCTTTTAATAAAAAATAGAAGCGCGAGACACTAAATAGACAATAAAAGGCCGCTAAGCTGCGACCTATGTACAACTTATTGTCTATTTAGCGCATTCCCAATAAATAAAGATTGCATATTTTTAAGTAGCATTTCTTGCTTCCTACAACTTCTTAGAGAAAAGATCAAAACTTTCTTTCCTTATTTTCTCGGAACCAAGCAGGAAGACAAAATTTTTACAAAAAATTGGGACTCAGCTTGTCGATGGGGGGTAGGGATTTTAGTATCGTGCGTCGAGATTCAAGGGCTAGAGCAGTTTACGGAAGCTATCCATTGAGTCAGTCGTGGGCACGTTACGAGAGAAATGAGGAGACTTCGAAGCTTCTAAGAATGTGAAGCCGACTGGAAGCGGTGGAAGAGAAGAAGGAGAAGATGGAGGTACGAGAGCTCACTTGAGAGTGTCTTGATTAGCCGCTTTGGCCATTGCGGAAGCCAACGGCTTCTTTCTTGGGCTAAAGCTTCGGGTAGAAACGGGATGGGCACGATTGTGGGCCTACGACAACTTTACCTACCTTCATTACATGGGATCGGTTTATTGTTTAGGATGTGCACGAGTTCAATAGAAATCGATGTTCTCTGATCCACCTACCCACACGTGTCAACCAAGTCATGGTAGACATAGAATATGAACCATGGCGAAATGAAATAAGAGATAATAAGTGGGGTCAAATTTGAAAGCAACCTAAGAGTCATGGCAAAAGAAAGTGAAATAAGAGAAAATAAGTAGGGACAAAATCGAAGTATACTTGTACTTAGAAGCGAGTCTTTCAATATTTTTCGGCTTTAGTATAGATTGAATTTTATCATCAAAATTTCTCTTAAAAATAACAACCTCACATTGATTTTAACTAGT
The DNA here is from genome assembly GCA_018257905.1 of Gillenia trifoliata. Lineage (NCBI taxonomy): Eukaryota > Viridiplantae > Streptophyta > Magnoliopsida > Rosales > Rosaceae > Gillenia > Gillenia trifoliata. The sequence continues at coordinate 911,040 of CM031086.1, read as the reverse complement.
ACAATACCAAACATAATATTAAATAGTTGGTCTTTACTACGATATTGTACCAAACGCTTGACTATTTAATTAGAGTTGTGCTATCCACACATCTTTTTTTACTTCTCACACACCCTTTTCAATTCTGGCCGTTGGATCAAATTAATTGAAGAGGATCTAAGGTCAGAAATTAATAAGGGGTGGGAGAAGTAAAAAATGGTTTGTGGATAGCACAACCCTTTAATTAGTATTATCCAATGCACAAATTAGTCTATCCGAGACGAATCAAACGAAGCCATAAGCAAGTGCTCGAGTTCGTCGTTCGATAATAAGACTAGAATGTTTCCAGTTATATATTGACTCAGCTAATATAGATTAATTAACACTAAAGCTGATCAAATATCACTAATCAAGATTTACAACGAACTAACTATTCTCACAAGCGCCTATATTAACAGATATGAGGAAGGGTCTCCTCTCACAAAAAAGGAACAATGAATAAGAACATCCCAAGGCATATGTCTAACATCAGGAAAACTATAATCAAAATTTTGTTCTAACCCAAGTCATATGCATAATTCTAACTATCCTAACACCAAAAATCGAATTAAGGAACACCAAAATAGTAAAAATCGAATTCAAAACAGCATCAAGCATAAAAGAGATAAAAGGCATTCCAAAGTGTGGAGAACTATAAGTTCAGCGAGTCCAACTTACAGCAAGCCCCCTGTCTTCTTCTCAGTCCTAGCCTTGTTGAAGATTACAGTGAATCCCTCAGCTGATGCTGGATCATTGACATCCCATTCTCCAAATTTTGGCAACGGTACACCCTTTTCCTGTGGATTTACATAATTTTGATGAAGGGAATCAATCATCTAAAGTCATAGCATACCAAATTGAGATGTATAAATAATGCAATCTTATTATGTGCAAAGTCCAAAGATTCAAATGCTTGCATGAAAATATGAAGGCAGACGAAATCTAAATAACAAAAAGATGACTAAGATTAAGGTGATTGTCGGCTCCAAAGCATCGGAAAACAAACCGCTAATCAATACTACTGTTTTCTTAATCCCAATGCATAAGAACAAAAATGAAGATATAGGAAGTCATACATATTCATGTGTTGGTTTGAAATTCAACGTGCCCAAGATGAACGAAAAACAACTTTTTTTCTTAATCCCAAATACATCTCTATCCGATTGGGTGACTTTAAAACAAAAAGAAGGCAAGTACAAATAACTACACAGGACGCCGAGCAATAGATCATTGTACAGGACAGTCAAGTGCACCAAGCTCCAACCATCCACAGGTCAGAGGAGGGTTAGATGTATGCATTACACTTGCATCACCCCTACTTGCAGAGTGGGTAATTCCCGTATTGACCTGCAACCTCCACGAAGCAACGGAACAATCTTACCATTGAGCTAGGCTCACCCTCAAGTAAGAACCCATTGTAAATGAGCAATCTTTCAGAATCAAACACCTCAATACACAAAACCCAAATCGAATTACGCAAAACAATATCTAAAAATACCCAAAAACACAAAATCGAAAACAACCCAATTGAGCAAAACCACAGAGCTCGACAAAATACCAAATGAGCAAAGCAGAGGAATATTACCTCAGTCAATGTAGGGAGTTTTGGAGTTATGAGGAGTTTATCAAAACCCAGAAAAAAATACTTATCCGTTGCAAATTTATCAAAACCCAGAAAAAAATCTCGACGACCCAGAATTCAAACAAGCAAAAAAGCTCAATTACAACTCTTTAAAATCTTTAAACTAGCAAAAACTGAACCAAGTTTCTCCAAAAATAAACAAAACTCAGATAAATAACAAGCAATTCGTATCCCAAATTTTCAGATCTATAGTATAGGAGCCGTATGAACGTACCTATGGAAGAATCGGAGCCGCAAACGGAAGAAAAGGATGAGCAAATTCGACGAAGGAAGACGAGGCAGCATTGAAGCTGAGACGAGGCAGCGACGAAGGAATAGGGGACTTGTAACCCGTATGTGAGGAGAGTTTAGATAACCATGTATTGTGCATTCATAACCTATCATGTTCTGTCCATCTCACGTTTTGAAAGAACAAACAACGGACTGGAGGACTCCAGTCTATTTTAATTGATAACAACCTATCGCAATCAGTGCACCAAACATGCTCTCAGGGTGTAAAATATACTTAGCCCATTAAAATATCTATCATATTACCTAAATATATCTCAATATATTTGTAAAATGGAGTTGCCGATAATCGATAGAGGTAAAGCAATATTTATGCAGGATATCTTATAAACTTCGGAGATATTTCGACAATATCGAGAATTTCGGTAAAATTTTGATACTTTTGTCCAATATCTGACCAATTTGAAAGACTTTAGATGTATTTCGATGGAAAATTTTGGTGCAATTTCGATCATAAGATTCATTATAGTTACTAATCAATATCTCAATAGTATAATTTGAAATTGAAAGACAATAAAAACAATTGTCTTAGCTACCATGCATGTGTACCATGCATGTGTTCGCATTGTTTAATTTAAGAAACTTATCTCATACTATCTACAAACAACAAGGAATAGAAACATAGAAAATGTATTTTATACAATGTAATTTAAATTCAAAATTCTTATTGGTGTAGAATTGTGCTTAAAGTAAATTTTATCCACATTGGTTGCAAATTTTCATTAAGAACAAATTATTTCACGAAGTTTACATATTACATCCATGCATTATTTGTTGATTTTTGAGTTGTCAAAATTTCAAACATAACTTTTATGTTTATTAGAAAATTAGCAAGCTTCCATGATTTTATATATTTTTCTAATGCATTCATGATTTTATATTTTAAACTGAAATTTTCACCAATATAGATATTTTTCTAAATTTAGACTGTCGATATATCTACCAAACCGAAACTTAAATCCTTAGTTATAGCCCTATAGAGTCTCAAAATAACGTGTATTTTAGAGTGCCAATAACTTCCTTTTTTTCGCTTTCTTTATCTTCCATAGGTTGGCACTTTTCACATGCTAAAGCTTCTTGTAAAATAAGGAATTCATTATGTTGTTTGAACAAGTGAAGTTTTGTATCGTGAGATGTATAGAGAGATTAGGGAATTCTAGTCAAATGAAAAAACACAATACCATTAATTCATAAATGGATCGAATCAGTACCAAATCATCAACTTCACAGAACCCAAAAGTGAATTTGATATATAATCTCCTCAAGTCTTCAATCAATTAGCCAAAAGCATTAAAATTAACTAAATAAATTGACATGAATCTGATATAACAACATTTTCAAGAACACAAGCTGAAATAAACTAAACCTCTAGCTTCGACACCAATCAGTGATCTTACGCACAATATAAATTTGTCAGGCGATTTGCAAGAAGCTAAAAGAGTGGCTAGAAGGTGCAATTTTTGACAATCTCTAATCTGAATCTCATATTCACTTATCGGAGGTTGAGTTATAGGGTTTGTTTTCTCGACTACTTCACCGGAGCGTGTTAAACGAAAGAGATAACGGGGGAGGACCATAGTCTTCAACTACTCTATGTATAGGCAAAGAAAAAATAGCCGGACTATATGAAAGGGAAGGAAGATAAAATTTCAGCTTCAGCTAGGAAATGAACGTAGATTTTGCCTAAGTTTCGTTTTCCCAATTGATGCACTAATGCCTCGACTCCGCACCGAAAACCTCGAGGTTGCAAACTGGGCATACCTAAACAAATATAGAAACGGAAACGAGAGTGAGTTAGCAACTTAGCAGGATGGATCATCAAATCGAATAAAGAAAATAGTGAGATTCTGAATTCTGAAATCCATGATTTCAAGGCTTTGGCCTACCTTGTTGATACCGAGCCATTTGCTGATGCATTCGCTATGGTAGACGTGTTTGCATGGCAATGTGATTTGTCGATCTCCTCTTTTGTACCGCATCTGGCAAATCACACACCTGCTCGTGGAAAAAGTCGTATCAAGGAGCAAATTCCAAAAGATTAAAAGAAAAAGGAGGATTCTTCTTCTTCTTCTTCTTTTTTTGGTCAAAGGAGAATCCTCCATCAAGTTTTCTGGAAACAAATAAAAGAATGGGAAAAGAAGTGTTCTTTTGATAACTTCTACAACACAAACCAACTGAACAAATCATCATCAAATAAAGCAGACTAATTAGGCTGCGCCACGGACTTGTCCATTTTATCAGAGCAATTATATGCTAATAATTTTTTTTTTTTAGGAAAACATTGTTAATACAGTAACTAAAATAAAAAAAACATCACCATATATTACACATGTTTTATAGGATTAGAGTTCATCTTAGAGGATTAGAGTTCTCGAGAAATCACATTTTCAGTCGCTATATAAAGAGGTTTACGTCTCAAGTGCTTTGTAGATTATGACAAGATTATTTGCATTAGTATGACAGTTTTCTCATTAGGACATCACATTTACTTCTGAGACAAGGAAAAGATAAGGTCGGAAAATAGGTTCTCTGTTTTAGGCAGATAAATTCTCATTACTCAACTGTCCATGAGTCAGAATGTTACCTCTCTCCGGATTTTTTTCTTAAAAAGAAGTTTCCACACTTGTATTTTGACGATGGAAGCAAACTAATAAGTTCGTCGGAAAGACCTCGGCTTTGAGTGCCAACTGCCTCACCCAAGTCAAGTAATTCCTGGGGTCAATATATAAAATAAAACATTTCAATAGCATTCATGAAAAGTTTGGAAAATCCTATAGTTTGTAATAGACGTGTCAAACCAATGTAAATAACAAAACAAAGAAAAGCCAATGCACAACATCAGTGAAACAACTTGCCTTAAGTTCCCCCAATCTATACAGCAAATATGGCTTATTGCAATATGTCTCATATTCTTAATTTGGGCAGGGTATAAAGAAGTTAATCCAATATTGAAGTAATTGTTTATGCTATATAGCCAGTTTCATGCATTACTAACTTCAAAGAGGCAGGCGAACAAAGGTATGTGTGGGACGTGCAACCGCCCAAGTTTGTGTTAATGCTTAATAAGTCTCTTGTGGGAACAAAATGGTAAAGAATTTCTACTTCCAACAAGATTTACTTCATCTGAAAAACCCATGTCACAGTAACAATGCAGGATAATAGGATAAGGCATACATAACAAACCTCATAGGTCATGTTATCAGGATCAATGTCCTCTTGCCATGCAACCTGCAGATATACAGAGAGCAAAAGGCTGAAGTTTAGCATAACCGCAGTGCAGGAGTTCAAGTTCGAAATAATTAAGTGCATTTATTCCAAAACAAATTAGTAGACTTAGTAATGCACAGTAAATATGCATCTAAACTAACCAAAAGCAGGATCCATACCTCAGAAGTATTTGTATTTTGCTGATTCTGAATACCTAAAAAAGCAAAGAAATTCTTGATGGTCAGAGATAGTGTTCAATCGACTGGTTAAATGTCAGTTAACAAAACATGAGTGAAGTATAAAGCTTTGACGAAAATTCAAATCACATTATGGCATCATAGCACCTTTGGAAATCAATTGCAACAAAATGGTATTGTGCGTTTTAAAACCTAATGAAAATACGAAATGTCAAGGATAAATGGTCTTTGATAACTCCAATTGGCCAGTAGCATAATATTTGATTCCCCCGGATAAGTGACTGGTCACAAAGAAAACTGAACTGAACTAAAATTTGATTTCAAATTCAAAGCACAAGGAGCAAAGCATGCCAATAAGGGAAACTTTAATAAATTAAAACATTTGGCATCCATACTAATCAAAGTACGATCAATTAAAACCAATTTTCAGTATAAGAATACAAATAAGGAGAAGTTCCTTCCGACTAACATTCTTCTGGTGCAGCTTGATCTTCCATGACGGCGTCTTCTTCTGGCTGTGAGTCAGTGGTTGCAGGCTCTTCTGCATTCATCACTGAAGGGTATTCCCAAGTCCTCCTGCCGACGTCCATTCTTGGTAAATGATCATTTACCTCATAAGTACTGTAATAAGAAGAACTCCCCAGACCAGATGGTAAAAACTTGTATGAACTCATGTTCATTGACCAGTATGCAGTTTCCTGGACAGACAGCATATAAAGATTAGCATTTCAGCAAAAACTAAAATTTCAGTTCATCAAAATAATATTTAACTCAGGAAAAATAGAAACCGAAAACTATATGGCAATATCTTGAATACAACTAAAATCACAATGTACTGTATAGTTCCGAGTATTTGTAACGAAAAACTCAAAACCGTCACTCAGTACATTTCAGCTTCCCCAGCTGTTTCCAATACCTCATGAATTCCAGAGGAAAGACTAAACAATCTTACAAGCAAGAGGTATCTAAACCAATCTTATGAGGCGGCGAAACTAATGAGGCGGCGAACAACAAAAGAACACATCGCAGAATAACATTCACAACAAAAGAACACATCAAAAATGGACAAAGCTAACTTGCCTGATCATGCATCGGCATGGCGTGACCATAATTCATGGGTACATGAGCAAGACCGTCAAAGAAACCCATGAAGCCTTCGTTAGGCGGGTAAGGATAGCCGGTGTCGAGGTAATGCACTTCCATATGTCCATTCTCATTCATTTTTGCACCGCTTATCAAACTCACATTCACATAACACGCTACAAAACGGAAGCGAAATCTTTCAATACTTTTGCTAAAAAAAAAATGAAATTTCAAGAAAAATACAAACTTTCACTATAAAAGTATATATTCATATTTGTGTATGTATTTACTATCAATGTGTACATTGTAGCACTATCCTCATAGACGGAGAAACTTTCTATATAAATTCAGAATAAAAACTTTTTCTTTCGATAATTTGTGACAAATTACAACATATATTATAAAAATTTGCAAAATTTAGGGCAAACCATGGAGATGGACATTCTCAGAAATACTGAAGCAGAATTTAAAGCCCTGTTTCCTCTCCTAACTTTACATTCCTGTTTGGCTACTAAGAAAATGAAAGAAAAGAACTTCAAGACATAAAATTTTCCTTTTCTTTCTGTTTTGTTTTGATTTTCTCGGCAGCCAAACGCATGGCAAAGTTGTGTAAAGAAGCAGAAGCGGTACCTTACTATTAAGCCAAAACTTCCTTCACATTTGGCTGTAAAGCAAAAAATCTGAGAGACCGAACAGGCAGCTCGGAGGACAAGTAAGAGAAATTGCAGCCTTCTTTCTAACTTCAAACTTTCTTCCCCTTAATTTCTTGAGACAATTTGCTTCAACTCAGAGAGAGAGAGAAACTCAGAGAAGAATGGGGATTTGAGTTTGCACTTTACACACACACACACACAGAGTGAAGAGAGAGAGAGAGTGAAGAGAGAGAGAGTACTGTGTCTGTGAGAGGTAGAGGTAGAGAGAGAGAGGCTTTCTTTCTGTGTTGTGTTTGTGTTTCTCTCTCTAGAATTGTATTGTATTATCCGTTTTTTGTGTGTTGCGATTGGCTTTTGTGCAGAGAGATATGAGATTTTCACGAACACGCTTCCCTTCTGTGTTTTGTTTTGTTTTGTTGTTTCTTCTACCACGCCAACTTCTTATTAAACAACAATCCTCCTACTTCCTAACTCCTATTTCCTATTTGCTAGTGCTGTCTCTACTCTATGCTACACCATTTCACTTTATGTAATTAATACTTGTATATTTAGCAGGTCTACGAAGTACTTTCCATACACCTATATATGTGATGCAACACCGGTATATGAGATGCAACGTTTTTATGAACAGTTAAATTGAATTTTTTGGAATAAAGTAGACAAATCCATCAATTCACTAAAACGGTGCATTGTTGAGTTTTTCGTCCATGGTCATACTTATAATGTTTACCATAGTGTGAGGATGTTTATATTTTGTTCTTATTTCAATTTCGGTGCATTGTGTTTTCAATTTGACTCATTTTATTTACGGGTTTCAATTCTTTGATCCTTTTTTTCAATTACATGTGTCCGAACAGTGAGCGCTCTACGTGCAGACATTAACTCCAATTTAGCATAAACGATCAAAATTGTTTAGGCATTAAAACACAATGACTGAATTGACATGTTTATAACACATGAACTAAAATTGAAGTTGAAAAAACACACATGGGTCTAACTTGTCTCATATCTATTTGTAGAGGTTTGAAACATAATCTTACAACTAAAGCATATTTTGAGGATACAAATTGAACAACGTCATGGCTATTTTAGCTTTATATGAGTTTGAGTTGAAACTATAAATTTTTAACCGCGCTTTAAAAAAAAACAAGAGTAAGTAAATCAAGTTGTCTTTGACGTTCCATTATTATGTTATTAACATTAAAACTCAATGTAATTTGCTTACTCAAAGTAAAATTAAAACCCTCTTTCAATTTTGCATCTTATAAAATTAAAAAAAATTAAAAACTAAAAAGCTGTAAAAAAATTTATCATAAGTCCTCAGTAATTCTAAATAGCCGTTACTTGTGGACAAATTGATAGTCTCAAAGTTTATACTAGATTGGATAGGGGGAAAAGAAAATTAAGAAAGAAGAAAGTTTTTTATCTCAGAAAAGATAAAAAGAAAACAAAAACATGTGATTTACGGATGGATGGATGGTTGGCATTGAGTGATTGACCAAGGCAGGGCAGAAGGGTAAAAGCCGTTTTTACCGCCGGTGAGATCTGTTGGGGGGCAACCCGCACTTACCAGAAGATCTGTCCCTTTCTTTACTCTATTGAATCTTTGCCGTACATCTCAGATCAGATCTGCGCTGTAAAAAAATCTTCAAGGTTTCTGATCCCTACAATTTGCTCACCTAAAAGAAAAAGTTGTTTGGTCTCTATTCCCAAACAGCTTTATAAAGTGCAACAAGATAAGGTTAATTAATATCAAAAGTATCTCCTTCCAAACAACACTAGATAATAAACAAAGGAAAATTTTGGTTAACCACCCTCGTTTTCTAGGGTATTAGAAAGCAACTTATGTCTAAACGAGTTTACTGTTATTTGGCATTCTAGTTCAATAATGAACTGTTGATAGTGTTTCAGTCCAATAATGCATTCTTATGAGAAGAGAAACTTGCACAAGACAATGTATTATTAGACTGAGACGCTACGTGGCGGTGAACTCATTCCATACATATATATATATTTTTTGAATACATACGATATTATATATACTAAGGGGTGGGAAGTAGATTAAGCCTCATAATGGGCTAGCAATAATAATTTGGTTTGAATTCACCTTTGGCGAGAATCGAATCTAAAACATTTCACTTACAAGTAAAGAAAAATACTACTAGACAGTAGTACTAAGTGGCACATAAGCCATAATAATTTGGTTCCAATTCACCTTGAGTGAACTCATTCCATATTGTTGAATAAAGTAAAAAGTCTTACAACCATCCCTATTGATTGCACAAGTGATTAAATAAGAATAATATTGATATAATTAGTGGTGGACCAATGCCCGTCTTTCTTATCATGGTAGTGAGTTGGTTAGGGTACTGTTTTTATCACATCGTGATGAATCTATTTTTAGTTGAGTTGTTGGTAATAAGGCATAAGATTGTTTGGATTGTAAAACTCTTATATCACTCTATAGTATAGAGTGTAATAGTGTGTTCATTGAAGCGTTATAATTCATAAAAAAGAGCGCAAATAGTAAGTATCCGTCAAGTAAAAGAAAATGAACATAAGTGTGAAAAGCCCAATATTTCAAAGCTCTCTAGAACATGAAGCATTTTAGTATAAACTCCAGTTCAATAAGTTTCTAAGTTCGAAATTGTGATGAATAAGGTCTATAAGGTCTAAGAATTCATAAGTCGTCACTTATTACTATAGTGTAATAGTGGTATTCTTCTTTACTAGTAAGTAAGAGATCTTAGTTTTGATTTTCGCCAAAAGCGTATTCAAACTAAATTATTATAATTGGCCAATTGTGTAGTTTAGTCTCATTTCTTATTATCTTGTGTAAATAATATCATTGTATTAAAACAAATCCGTAAGTCAACTTTGCACTTTTGAATGATGCCTTAAGTAGTCATTACAAACTTTATTTATTATGTATTTAATTTTGTCCAAGTCATTCATTCATTGGTTTCATTAGAAAGAAAAGGTATAGCTCAGTATATATGGGTCCATTGAAAGCTTTGTTTGTACGCAATAGAAAATAATCTAATAGCCCTTTGATTGAACCATGTTACCATTGGAGAGTTGTTGTTCTAGCACATATATAAAAATGGAGCAAAATATTTTAACTTTGAATAAGTCAATACTTCAACCAATGAAAGAATCTTAAGCAAAACCACAATGGAAGAACTATTAGAGAGGTTTTTAACTAAGACTCCGCTTAGAGCATTTCTACTCATGCTAAATTGATATGGTTAGATTTTAAATTCAACCCAAAACACACCTCCACCCATTTTGGCAAGCCATGGCTGATGGAGCCTTGGCAACAGCCATATCGAATTTGAGTCCAAGTTCAGATCCATGACACTTACTATTCACAGTGGGTGCATAGTGGGATAATCATAACAACTCATTTTAAATTAATCTCATCCGTTGAATAATTAGTGAATAGTAACTGTCATGACAATTATTATTCACAATGGGTGGAGAGGGATAAATAAAAGTCAAAGTATTTTACTATTTAAGTGAATAGTAACTGTCACAAGTCCATTCCTAGACCGAAATCCACCAAATGGGTGAAAATGCTCTTAAGGAACTTGTCTCGTTTGGTGGGTAGGATAAGTAGTAGCATTGCATTATAGTAATCAAATCCTAATGCATGATACTTATGTCATGTTACAATGAATGAATTTACAGAAAACATGTATAATTTTTATTTGCATTTTGTAGGATAATCAATCCTTATAAAAAGGTGGGACAACTAATTCAACTTACTAATCCCATCACATGGCTCATGACGCATTACCCACAAATCAGCAGAAAAACATCGAACGGATTTATTGTCACGTGACGTTTCGATCTAATAATACATTGTGATAAATCAATTTTTCTTCATATAACAATGTGTTATTAAACTCATACGCTATGATAGGATGAACATATTTTATATAAATTACTCTCATGAACCGGACAAAAGACCTTGGCACTCGGGCCACGGGACCCTGTCCATGAAAATGGACCCAAGTATATCGCCTAACAGAAAAACATGATGTAATTAGTCCAAATGTTTAATACTATGTTAGGTCAACTATCTTCGTTGGTAAACCTAGTTGAGACTTCGTGAATGTACTCACAATGCACTTCAAGTTTTGAGACCTATATTAATTGGTGCACTTAGTTCAGGCATTGAGATAGGTGCCAATTAGCATGTGCATTTAAGCAAGTGGTGGATTGCTATGGTGATTAGAAGAAATTTTTAGTACTATGTTTTTCACCGGGTACTCTTTTTTTTTTCTTTTTTTTATTGATAAAACAAAAATTAAAGTTACAATAAGTTAGAGAGGACAAGAAACTTAACCCTAACACAGTGTCAAAAAGCCAAAAGAAACAACAAAAATCTAAGTGAAAAGACACAGAAAAATTGTCACATCCTTGACCGACTTTGCCGTAGCACGATATTGTCCGTTTTGGGCCACGTCCTCACAATTTTGTTTCTGGGAACTCACGAGCAACTTTTTAGTGGGTCACCCATCTTGGGATTGACCTAGCCCAAACTCGCTTAACTTCGTAGTTCCGATGGAATCCGAAGCCAGTGAGCTCCCAAAAGGCCTCGTGCTAAATGGAGGTGGGTATGTACATATAAGGCACATCACCCTCTCTCCATTGGTCAATGTGGGATGTCACAAAAATATATTATTTTCTTTACTTATATTATGACATGTAGAGTACTCTTTAAAAACCGGGTACTTAAAAAAATCTCTCGGTGATTAAAACTTCCTTCTTCAATTCATTGCGTCCCGGTCTCAAATCATCCCCCTACCAATTCACTTCAACTTTAAAATTTGGAACCCATAGACCACAGGAGTAATGTGACATTCAACTTTCTTTCTCTCTTTTTAATTTAAACATGTATGAGGCAGCAGTTGGGACCAAGAAATAAAAAGAAGAGAAACCGTTGTTCCCTAGTGGCGTACCTAGCTATATATTGATTCCCTGAATAAATAAGTTGTTTTTTTTTTTCTGGGGTCATAAAGCTCATTGAATGTGGATATATAAATAGATGAAATGCTAGTTGTGGGGAGTTCTATGGGACCATACTAGCACATAGGGCCTTGTACTACAAGCAAGGAATTCATGGGGCTTCCAAAAAACTTCTGGTCAAAATTAAACGTAAAAGGATGAGATGGTGTTTTATGGAACACATCAGTTGTTCCAAAGTGATGTGTTGAGTCAACTTCATTAAAGCTAAGCTTATTTTTATTTTAATTAAAGTCTTAACTACGATTATAATCATAATGGTAGAGGCCTAAACTCTTATTATGTTGTCTTTGGTTGGGGAGTTCGAGCGATTTAGACTACATTAGTAAGATATGCGTGATAAAACATTAGATAAATTTATTTGAAATGACTACATGCAATGCACAAAGAATTTACATATGACTACTTGAAATGAGTAATTTGAAAAATCATTTGTTTAGCTATCTTGTGATATTCATTTAGAAATTCAATCTCTCAGTCTAATGTTTTGTAATATATTTCTACCTAATTTTGCCTAAATCCCTCATCCAAATATTTAATTATGGTCTCTTTGGTTCTCGTATTAGAAATTTAAGAATGAGTATGATACTGTATTTCCGTGTTTAGTAAGCATATCTAGACCTGGCAATCGATCGGATTTGGGTCTGAATTCAATATGAATTTAATGTAATTAATAGGATATAGATCGAGACTTCTTATATGATTATTCGAATAAGACCCGAATTCGATAATCAGATTATAAATGAATTCGGATATGAATTAAATTTGATTTGATCCAACTTAATATAAACTATTATTTTATTTATATATTATTTTATAAAAAGACATTTTGATATAGATGCCTCAATTTTGAATCTTTTATATCAAACATCTATAGCTTTTAGACTTTTGATCAAACATTCTTTTACTAAATTTTAATATTTAATTATATTTAATTTACTAGTTAATTAACAAATTAATATAAAAAAAAACTCCTAAAATCTTGTAAATATACCTTATCTTGTCCTATAATAATTCGTCTCATATTAATCGTTTTATTACTCAAATAAATTTTTTTTTAAAAGGATTCTAAAAACACAACATCCTATTAACATACAATTATGCGACATGGTATATATATGCATGCACTATATATTAAATATAACGTACCAATAATTTGGTACATTATGTAATTCTAATTTGGATACGTATTAGTATTTTTAAACATTATAAAATACTAATTTTAGTATGTTACGTAATTATTGATGTGCTACGTACCAAGCTAATGATACATTGTGTTATCCTTATTTTGGTACGTACAAAACTAATAGTACGTTATGTGTAACCTTAAAATAACAAAAAATTTCATAATAAAACTTTGTACTAAAAACATATTATGTCAATTCTTAATTTTCAAAATAAATAAATAAAGAGATCTCTTAGTTTTAATAATAATTAACTCTTATTTAATATAAAATGTTGAGTTAGAAATTTAAAAAATGGCATGGGTAAAGGTGTAAGCACATTAATCAAAATTTAAAGTGTTTTAATTCAAAATTGAAAACCCACAAATATTTAATTAATAAAATGTAAAATTTGAGCACTCAAATCTAATTTCCCTTTTTATAAATATTATACTTGTATGGAATAGTAATTGAAGTTTTTTATGCATTCAAAATACACTTATTCACTACTTTATGTTTATACAACATGAAAAGTTCTAATTAACATAGATAAATATAATAAAAGAATGATGTTAGTAATGGTATTTTAATCTTTTGCATATCATAAATTAGTTCTGACAAGGATCCAAATTCAATCCGAATTCGATGCTTATTGGATATAGATTGACAAGTCAGATCCGATAATCCAAATACAAACCGAATTCCATAATCTGATTACAATTGGACTCGAATATAAATCAAAATTTATCCGATAAGAATTTGATCCGCTTATAGGTCTAAGCATATCCTTGAAGACGAAATATCTGTTACACATGGGCTTTTTCGAGGGAGGAGGGAAGCCAAAACCCTTGGGTACCCTGATATAGTGGTATGGTATTCCCATGCCATGAGAAATCATTTTGGCACATTTATTAACACCAAATAATTGTGCAACATCCATTTTCTCAGCATTTCCAAACACGTGAACCATAATCTTCCATTTCAGTTTCGTATAAAATGTCATTGCTTACATAAAAGTAGACATTCAATGTATCATAAATAAATAGAATTGAGAAATCGACCAAGATCAAAACTGATAAGCAATGACATCACCATTTTGGACCCTCCCTTGGTCTTTTGGTTTTTGGATAGCATAGAACGTGACATCAATTTTGGCCTTTCATCTTTGGCTAGTGCATTTGAGTTTATACATGCAGCACAAAAATTTTACTATGCTCTGACACGACACCAAAGCAATGGATGGTTAAGATCATTTCCCCAACGGAGACAAAAGAATCAGTGGTAATTTCATTTTTTTGGTAAAAAATTACAGTGGTAAATTAAACCCCTCGAGGCAACTATGTCATTTTTTAATATAAAAGGTATCTCAGGACACATTGATGAAAAACTAATCTCCTCCTCTATACATCCCTAGTACAACATAACACAACAAACGTAGTTTTAGCCCCACGTCAAACAGAGCCAGTGACCTTAAAAAATGCAACCGTGGAAGTTAAAACTCTGAGTAAAAGTTTCAAACATTTGCTTGCATTACACTAGACTAACTTTGAGGTTCATGAACTACATTATATCAAGAATAAGACTTCTAAATTTCATTTCTAATCTGCTTCCATACACAGAAACAATACGAAAACAGATTCAGAGAATCGCTTTGAGTAATTACTTTAAAAAAACGAGTTTCTAGCAACGGAATGATTTTCGCGCACACCAATTTTTCCTTTTGTGCACACCTCGAGTCTTGACTCTTGTTTATTTCCGTCTCTTAATTCTCATTTAATTTTTTTAACCGAACGCCAGAAATACACAGGTGTGTAAAAGGAAAAATACGGTGTGCGTGCGTAAAAATCACTTCCCTTCGACAATAGGCAAAATTTCAGAGAAAAACATTTGAGCAAAATAATTTGACATCATTTTAAGGAAGAATGATGCATCCGGATAGGCTTCATAAACTGTAAAAAGCAAAAACAGAAACACGCATAAATAACCAGCAAACCATATCAATGAAACTTGAAGATGAATGGAATTTTTCACCACTCAATAATCTGGTTTATGGGCAACAAAACTCAATCCCACAGTAAAAATCGGTTTGGGATTTAACTCCCCTATAACTGAATTATTTTAGGAAAAATTTGCCGAAATAAGTTCTTCAAAAACTCAAAAAGATTTTCATCACCATCTAAAAGCTATCTGGCTTGGGAGGAAAGAATATTCTTAACCGGAACCAGATCCGTACTTCTTGCCGAACACGATCAGCTGTAGCTTGTCATAACCAGACAGGACACCAGCACCAGCAATGGCACGGAGGATGTTAGCACCAGCACCCTTGAAGAGAGACTTGGCACCCTCGTTCTTCAAGATTTGTTGGAAGGCATCCAGGGAACTCTTGTACTTGACGGCTTCACCGGAGGTCATCATCATTCTTCTGCGGACTGTGTCAATCGGGTAGGATGCAAGACCAGCACCATTGGTGATGAGCCAACCGAGGGCAAAGCTAGCGAAGAAACTATCCTGTAGTTTTCAAAACAAAAAAACATTGTGTCACAAAACTGAAAGCTACAAGTTCTACACTCATACTGCAATTTCACACGGCCAATAATCCCAAACACTTGAAAAGAACCAAAAACGTATTCTTGTCACAATCAATTGAAAACAGATAACGACTGTGGCATAGCACTCTTTAAAAACCAACATAAATAGACACTTTATACGATTCTTTGTAATGCTTCACAAAGAAAGCATTACAACAAAGCGAGGCCAAAAATAATAAACAGAAGAACGGACGCATCATACAACCTTTTGCAAAATTATTAGTCTCTTCTCACAAGTTTGAGAAGGGAAATGAATGACTAATATAAGAAACATTATGCCATAACAATATGCACGCATACAAGAGATTACACAGAACATAACAAAATATCAAAACTGAGCTAGCAACTAACGTAAACAAAGGCAACACCCCCATAAGAATATATAAACATGAACAAAAAGGTAGTGAATAAATAAAAGTAATCCACTAACCTGCAAGCCTCCAGTCAGGACAACAGGCTTCAGTGAATCATACAGTCCAAAGTAGAGACCACGGTAGACAATGATTCCAACACAAGAGATGTTGAATCCACGGTAAAGACCAGCAAGTCCATCAGTCTTCAATGTCTTCTTGTAGACATCAACCAGACCATTGAATTGTCTCTCTCCTCCCTTCTTTGCAGCTTTAGCATCATTAGCCAAACGAGTACGAGCATAATCCAAGGAGTAGACAAAGAGAAGAGAAGAAGCACCAGCAGCACCTCCTGAAGCCAAGTTTCCAGCAAACCATTTCCAGTAACCATCCCTGTCTTTCTTGAAGTTGAACAGCCTCTTGAAGTAATCCTTGAATGCAAAGTTCAAGGCCTACAACAAATCCAGGTAACAATTTTAGTA
This sequence comes from Gillenia trifoliata, assembly GCA_018257905.1. Lineage (NCBI taxonomy): Eukaryota > Viridiplantae > Streptophyta > Magnoliopsida > Rosales > Rosaceae > Gillenia > Gillenia trifoliata. The sequence goes on along the minus strand of CM031086.1, from coordinate 894,338 downwards.
CAAGTATGCATCAAAACTTTTTTTTTTACCAAGGGAACATTTAGTAGAAGAATAACATCACAAACCTGAGTGGGGAAGTAACGGATAACATTGGCAGTGTTCCCTCTCCACAATGAACCGAAACCCTCTTCCTTGATTGTTCGGCTAAAGCACTCACCAATGCCCTTGTAGGGTTCAGACAAACGACCAGTTTTGATCATCTCATCCTGGTTCTGAATCAACAGCTTGACACGCTCAATTGGGGCAGCAGCAGTTTTAGATACGGCAGCAGAGACACCACCCATGAGAAAATCAATAAGAAAGTGGCCTTTCTCTGCAGGGGCCTGGACAAAGATAGGAGATGCAGTTGATGGAACCAAAGACATGTCAGTGGTAGCTCTGCATGCGGGCATGAAGGGATACTGCAATGCAGCATTAGTGTAGTTCCCATAGGCGCGTCTTTGGTACATCCCTGGTCTTTGGAAGCCATTATCGTAACCCTGAATAGATTGCTGAAGGAGCTGGCCAGCTACCTTCTGGACGACTGAAGGATGTTGAACCTGATCAACCATTGCGACTTGCCCTACAAGGGTGTGCATATACAATATCAGACAGAATCTACCAAGATAACCAAAAATAATAAACCTTCCTGTACAAACGATACAATGACCAAGTAGAAAAATATTTCAAGTAAAGACGACCCTACTTGGTCAAAACTGAACTGGCATCAAATATGCATAAGAGCTTCATGTACACGAAATAACTAACTATGAAATCCAATATACTTCCATAATCACAGCTATAGAGGCGAGCTTCGATCAAAAGGTCTATTGACATCAATAGTAAGAAAATATTTAAATATCTGACACAGAATTATCTCAAATGAAGGAGCTAAAAAGGCCAAATATGAAACATCAACTCAATCAAAGATTGATGTGACAGTTTTTTATAGTAAAAAATAGGGTTTCTCATGAAACATCAACTCAATCAATTTTCCAAACATGAACAAACAAAACTGTCACCGTATCAGATGGTATTTGAAAATTGGTGTATTACTCATTGAAATATGCCCCTGATCAATAAAAATCCAACCCCAACGACATAAACCGAATGGTCATCCCTTTTTGGTTTTGGCATTAACCAAAGTATCAATCCCCAATAACCTAAATAAAAAATACATCGCAGACCACAATTAACGTGGAGCGAAATTGACATAACACCGAAGAAATTGAAAGCCATACCATCCAAAATAACATTGATTAACCAAATTATTTCTTTGTTACCAAAAATCGACACATGATTATTCGACACCGGGTGCAAATGAACATAAACAAAAATCAAATCAGCCTATTAATTCATTCACAAGAGTATTCACTTAAAATCTCAAAATCTTCCAATTAACAACAGCAAAGAATGACCTGAACGAAATAAAACAAACAAAAACTTCAAAAACCAATCAGAACCGTCCAGATCTAAAGGATCCGGATCAACAATCAACAAATAAGCGAATCAAAACACTTCCATCATAGAAATGCTACTGAAAAATCAGATCTGAGAACAATGAACAGAAACGATGCAGTAAGAGCACACAAATAGAGCAGATCAGATCTCACTACAACAAGTCGGAAATAATCAGATCTAAAAACGAATTAATCGATTCAAAAAATCACCTTCGCAAATCAAAATTACAGAAAAAATTTACAGATCTGAAAGAAATTGAAAAAAAAATTGAAAAAAATCAGAGAGAGATATGGAGAAATTTGAGATCTAAAAATAACAAGAGAAAATTTAGGTTAAATTGTTTATACCTTCGGTGGTGGTGGCTGCGAGGAGTCTCCGCTTTGAGCTCTACGCTGAAATGCGCAAAGACAAAAGAGAGACCGAGAGCGAGAGAGCGAAGAGAGAGATGAATGGAGGAGACGAGTCTTTGGAAGGAGCAATGTTACCCTTTTATTGGCTGACACCTGACCCATCAGAAGCGAATCAGTGTTTGAATGGCTCAAATCACAGCCGTTAACTGTTCGATCTGACGGATGATATTTCACCAGAGAAAGTTAGGAACTGTCTAAGTAGACGGCGCCGTGACGACTCTGTAATGTGGGCTAAACCCTTGCTTGGAAAAGTATGTATTGGGCTGGAATCTGGGCTGATTGAAAGGAAGGGTTTTGATACTGTATGAGCGGCCCCCAAATGTCCCAAAAGAATATTCAATTTGCTTTTGTGGAGTTTAATTTTCTTTTCGGAAATGATAAATGTACGTCATTTTTCTCGTCTTACACATTTTATTTATTTTATTCGTTGTTTTTATTTGATTTATTTAATTTGATGAACAAAAAATACATAGTGGAATATGAAAGGTTAAAATTAGTGTATGAAAATCAATTCTCTTTTCTTTCTAACAAAAAACAGTGGCTGACAATTGAATTGAGAAAATTGTGTGTGACTAGGTCAAATAGTCATTAGCTTCTAAATTTCGACGTCATCGGAGTATTTTCATTGATTGATCTTTTCCTTGGGTTACAAAGAAGATCAAAGGAGAGTGGAATTTTTTTTTCTTCATTTAATTATAGGAGAGGGCATTTTTTTAAATATATACGATATTATTTACACTAAGGGGTGGGAGAGTAAGCTGAGCCTCACAATGGATTAGCCATAATAATTTGGTTCGAATTCGCTTTTTGCGAGAATCAAACCTAAAACCTCTTACTTACAAGTATAGATAAATATTACTAGATCATAATACTAAGTTATGTCTAACATTCGATCTGCAAGTGTTGGTAATTAACTTAGTTAAAGGTCCCAAAATTTCATTAAAAGCCCAAAATTTGATGGCCTGAATTTTCATTAAGAACCCAAATACATTCGAAGGCTTGAAATTTCATCAAGAGCCCAAATACATCCGAAGGCCCAATCGTCTCATATTCGAGAAAACTTGACCTTAGACGAAAGTGCAAGACGACGGGCTAATAACAAATAATGGGAATGTTAGGTCAAGTCACATACAAATCTAATCACACCAAGTCATCCACATCAACATAAAGATGATGATGATGTGTGAGTTTGTAATATGATTCAAACTTTAAAGTGGAAAAAGTAATTAGATGAATGCTAGCTACCTTTTTCATTTCTCTTTTTTTTCTTTCACTTCTCACTAATTAATTGACAGTTGAGTGGAAATAAAACTAATTTCTATTAAAACAGCTGAAAATAAAGCTAATTCTAATAAAACACTTTAAAATCGTGAAAAATTGAGATCTAAATAATTTTGATTACCAAAATACCTTTATACAAAATAAAGAGAAATGCTAGCCGTCTTTGTATTTAGACCTTTTTACTTTAACAAATGACACATATCAATTTTTACACAAAAAACAAAAACTTCTATGCTTATGTCTAGAAATTAAAGATGAAAAATAAAAAATATACATTAAAATTCTTGTTTTTTGTGTAAAAATTGACACGTGTCATTTGTTAAAGTGAAAAAGTTCAAATACAAATGTTAGTGAAAAGATTTTTAACACTCCCCCAAAATAAATTATATTTTGTTAAAGTTTCAAATGACAACATATATTGTAGTTTGGAGTGTTCTCCTTATTAATTAAGATTTAAATTAAGATAATTGTTATTTGCACTTTAAAAACTACATTTTAAACTCCTCACAAATATTTTTTTATTTCTAAATATATAAAATTTAAAGTGCAAAATGAGAAGTCCCAATAACAATTTCCTAAATCAATTAAGATATAAAATTATAAACATGTTTTTGAAGAACAGATTAATAAACCTTGCACACCCTTTAAAAAATGAGTGAAAAAAAAAAGGTTGTAAAGTTTATTGGAGGGGCTTCTCAACGATTAAGCTAACAAAGGCGGGAAGTGGAACCCCTCCGAAAATGGCAGCCATGGCGGCGGAAGAAAACCCAAAGCAGAAACGGGAACTTGCAATGGGTGAAGAAGAAGACGACGACGAGCATGGCGCCAAAGAAGCAGTGCTCCAAAAGTACTTCCTTCAAGAATGGAAGCTCGTCAAGTCCATCTTAAACGACATCGTTTCCAATGGCCGGGTCTCCGATCCCTCCGCTCCCCACAAGATCCGATCCATTGTAACACTCTCTTCCATCCCTCTTCATATTTGCCGCATTTTGCAAGATTGAAATTTTGGTTTGAACCCATTTGGAATTACTGTTATTATACAATAATGCCATTCTTTTTCTTAATTACTTTTTGATCGGAGACAATTTAAGTGAATAAGATAAGAAATTAGTTTGCTTTTTTGAAGTTTTTGATCAAGACACCCATTTTATAGTAATGTAAAATGAATTGGTTTTGGTTTTGGATATGTGGCATGCACCCAATTTCTTGTATTTAGGAGTAGGGTTTTGTGATTGGACCGGTTCCGATCAATTCGGAGGTGAATTGGGATAAATCCTTTTCTAGAACTCTACGATATGACTTAGGCCTGGTTATGGAGTTTGTGGTTACACTTGTCCGAGTTGGTTTCTTAGTTTGTCTTTCAAGGCATTATTCGATTGGCGAAAATGTTTTTGTTCTACGCTAAAATTTTGCTATTTGTTCCTTATTTGTATGCAGATGGACAAGTATCAAGAACAGGGTCAGCTAGTTGAACCTTACCTGGAGAGCATTGTTACCCCGCTCATGTTTATTGTCCGCTCCAAAACAGTTGAATTAGGTGTAGCTTCGGATAAAATTGTTGAAGTAATTAAACCTATATGCCTCATTATTTACTCTCTGGTCACAGTTTGTGGATACAAGGCGGTTGTCAGGTTCTTTCCGCATCAAGTCTCGGACTTGGAACTTGCTGTGTCTCTCTTGGAGAAGTGCCATCACACAAATTCATTGTCATCATTGCGGCAGGAAAGTACAGGAGAGATGGAAGCTAAATGTGTGATGCTTTTGTGGCTGTCTATACTTGTGTTGGTTCCGTTTGATATCTCCACTGTTGATACTAGTATTGCAAACAACAGTAATCTTGGAAAACTTGAGCCAGCTCCTCTGGTATTGAGGATAGTAGGGTTCTCCAAAGATTACCTTTCAAATTCGGGCCCTATGCGTCCTATTGCTGCTTTGCTTCTCTCGAAGCTTCTAACACGTCCAGACATGCCAAAGGCCTTTTCCAGGTTTCTTTCATCACATACATAGGTCATAAACTGTTGCATACCAACTGCCTACTTTAGCATTGCATGTTTATGTGATTAAAAATTATTGAAAATCCAGCTGAGTGCGAGCTGTGATTATACCCTTTGTATTTATGGAATTTAATCTTCTAGCCAAGGAGCTAATACTTTGAATAGAAGATAGTACGAACACTTGATGTCAAGTAACTTAGAATGTGATAAATTTAATATGAATACTCAACCTTAAGTACTTGTACATTACACACACATGCTGATGTGCATGTTTCTGTTATAATTTCTTTGTTAGCTATTATGCTGTAATTCTAGACCACTCTTATTGCTGCCTTTGCTTACCTATTTCTTATACATTTTCTTCTTCAGCTTTGTTCAATGGACACACGAAGTCCTATCTTCTCTGACAGATGACGTCATCAATCATTTCCGGTTACTTGGAGCTACAGAAGCCCTGGCTGCTATTTTCAAGGTTTGCTTTTACTTCTTTGTAGTTCATACGAGATTCTGAACCCAAACATAGTTTGCAATTTATTTGAGAAAGGTGAAGGACTAATAACTGTGACCCTATATAGAAAGTCAATATAAATGAGCAAGTATGATGATATTTGAGAGGATTGCAAGTTGCATACTGCATTTATGCTTTTTAATGGAAAAATAAAGTTACAGGGTAAATCCCTACCTATAACTTATTCAGTTTAGGTTAGACCAAATTAACAAGATTCTCTTGAAAGTTTTTCTTGCTGGAAGTTTTTGCGGTTAATTTCAATAGTTGGGCCGTTTCTCTGCACCATGCATAATATACATCCAGTGGCCTCTTTATCTCATGGGATCATGGGGATGTGAGGAGATGCTATTGACATCCCTGTAATACTTTTAACTCGTATGATTTTGTTGACGCTCATTTTGTGTGGAGACGAAGTACATAATTTCTTTAGTAAACTTTTTATGCTTGGATGCTTGAATTTCAATATAATGCTTTAAAATTAAATGGTGATAAAATATAATGCCTTATTGGTTGATGAGTCAGAATTTGTACTCTGGGTTGCACCAAATTGTTCTTCTTGAGTCCAGCTGTCAGGTTTAGAAACTATCTAGGAGATAACCTGGGTAATGAATTTTAATAAAGCTCACCATCTAAAACTATGCTTGATATAATGAGAAAGTAGTAAGGATAATATATATAAAAAACTGTTCGACCTACTTTGTTTTATGATTAAATATATTCATTCATTTCTACTTTGAGGTGTAAAATATCCTTTAACTTCTGTGAATATAAAGAAAACTGTATATTGTTAAGTTATGGAGATTGTTTAATGGATGCTACAAATCTACTTACTATGTTTTCTAGAAAGGTTGTCATTTATATTGGTCAGTATATTTTAATATTTCAGTATCTTATATACTATCTTCAATAGACAGGTTGGTGGGCGGAAACTCTTGCTTGATGTGGTTCCTATTGTTTGGGTTGACACTTTATTGTTGATCAAGTCTAGCAATGCCGCTAGGAGCCCATTACTGCGCAAGTATCTGATGAAACTAACCCAGAGGATTGGGCTTACTTGCCTCCCTCATCGTACACCTTCATGGCGCTATGTGGTTAGAAATGCTAAATTCTTTATCCTTTCCATATTTGGAACTTAGTTTTATGAATAATAAGTTGTTCTGTAAATGTTTAAGATACTTAATTTATCATTACAAATGGTGTGGATTTCCCATTGAGTTCCAATTATATGTCCCACCCTTTGGTATTTTTCTTTTCAATTTTTATGCTCTTCTTAAAATGATTTGAGTGTTAATGAATACGGTGCTTAGAGTACTTAAGAATTCAAATACCAGATCTGAGTCTGCATCTAGAAGTATAATCTTTTTGAAAGGGGTTGCACATTAAGCAATTCTTTGCATTTTACAAATGACCACACAATGGATTAGTGGCCTTTGTAAAAAAGCCCTGATATGTCCGGGATAGTTTTGTTTTTTCTCTGATGGCTTTCTCTTGCCTTAATCATGTACTTTTGATGCAGGGAAAAACAAGCTCTCTGGGAGAGAACATAACTTTGTCTGCATCTGAAAAAACTGGTCGATGCAATTATGCTTTAAATGCTGAGGATTCCAAGTCAGAACCAAGTTCAAGCTGCCTGCAAGATGAAGAAATGGATGTACCAGAAGTTGTAGAAGAGATTATTGAGATGCTACTCACTGGGTTGAGAGATACGGTATGTTTAAAGGCGTGAGATTCCATTGAGAACTTGATTACTATGAAGTTAGTGGCTCCTGCTGTTAAAGTTTCACTGACAATATGGATCTCTCTTTTTTGTTGGTCTCATATTGGTCATTTACTTGATCTTTCTTTAGAATTTTATTGGTTGGAACATTGCTGGCCTTCTGATATAGTAAATAACCTTTGGAGATGCTGTCATTCCTCAAAATTCTGCTTATCTGCAGACACTTTTATCTTGCTTTTTAACCAAACTGTTTGTTGTGAACTTGAAAAGCCAGCCCATCTGCATAACAGCTTTGAAATGATTCTCCTCATAAGTGAATTAATTCTTAACAATTGCTATACAGACGAACATAAAGGATTATTAGTTATACTTGTGAGATAAAGAAAACTAACTAAAAGTCTGATTTTCAAGATGTGGATGATTTGGCTGAGGCATTTGATGTTGGAATGAGAAAGCACACTTACAAAAAGTCCCATCCATTAGATGAAATCCTCCTAATTTCCCTTGGAAATGAGGAACAATATGTTGCTGTGGTAAATACTCAGGAACAGTTGGTTCAATTTAGTTCACTGGTTTATCATCTCCACCACCTTTTTCATTAATCCATGAGGTTTGATGCTCAAAATTGTTGGTGGTCCTTGAGGAATGAAATGATCATCACGTCTCCTGTTCCCTTTCGAGATGCAAGTCCACTATTTTTGACATGAATTCCAATAAACCTTTCTTTCATCTTCTTCCATAAGTTTTTTTTTTGGGTCGAATTACTTCCAAAAGTTTTAGTCTCTTAGAAAACTAAAAATGAGGGCTTCATTTGCATGGATCTAGGTTGCACCAGAGAGCAACTTAAGTTGGTAGTGATTCATCCTTGTTTTGGATATTTTTTATTTTATTTTATTTTATTTGAATTTATCTTTCCCACAGTCATGTGGTATGTACTTATTACTAATAGCATTTTTATGCAGGACACTGTTGTGCGTTGGTCTGCTGCAAAAGGTATTGGCCGCATCACTTCATGTCTTACATCTGCCCTTTCAGAGGAGGTCCTGTCATCTGTGTTGGAGCTGTTTTCACCAGGCGAGGTATAGTTTGGTTGCTTTGTTTGGTATCTTTTCCCATACTTCTACCATTCAACTGGTTAAAATGTCCATGCTGGAAAATCTTTCATACTTACATGGATTTCTGTAATCCTTTAAAACATTGCCTCTTTATGCCCTTTCATTAGTTGTAAGTAATTGTACCAATTTTGTTGCTCAAAAAGCTGTACTGATATTTTATTTTTTCAGGGTGATGGGTCATGGCATGGTGGTTGCTTAGCACTGGCCGAATTGGCGCGTAGAGGGTTGCTCTTACCTGTCAGCCTTCCGAAAGTTGTACCCGTTGTTGTGAAGGTTGTCTGGAAAATTAATATTCTCTTACCCACTTATCAATCTAGCGTATGCTAATTGACATTTTTGTTGAACTGTAGCGAAGTGTATATCATAAATGGTTGATCCACTAGCTAACAGTTTTCATCCACAATAAAATGATTTCTCATTTACTCTAAATTTGAGTGCCTACTTTCTTTTCCTGTAATTTATTTTCCCATTACATTATATTACGATCTAGGTGTAAGTTGTCATGAACATATACTTCTGGTACAACATGTCATATTTGAACTCTACTTTGCTTTTGTGAGCTTTTATTGAGCTTCAAGTTTACTCCGCATTAGGTTATTCTAAACTTCTAATAGGGTGCTGTTTCTCTGTTGTAGTTTTGTGAAAGATTAATGATCGATGTTAAAGTTGAATTAAATTCGAACTATAAATTCTTGGCTTGTAGAGATATAAATTAGCACTGATGAGAGTAAATCTTTTAAACAGGCACTACATTATGATATTCGAAGAGGTCCGCATAGTGTTGGATCTCATGTACGGGATGCTGCAGCTTATGTTTGTTGGGCTTTTGGCCGTGCATATTATCACACGGATATGAGAAATATACTGGACCAGCTTGCGCCACACCTTCTGACAGTGGCCTGCTACGATCGTGAGGTACTAAACTTTTATTATTAGTATGATTTGAATCATTATTTCGTACCACATTTGCTTTAGGTTTCTTATATTCTAGTTTTATGATGCTTAGGTTAATTGTAGAAGAGCAGCCGCCGCAGCTTTTCAAGAGAATGTTGGAAGACAGGGTAGTTACCCTCATGGAATTGACATAGTGAATACTGCGGACTATTTTTCTCTTTCTTCACGAATAAACTCTTACGTTCATGTTGCTGTCTCTATTGCTCAATATGAGGGTTATCTTTATCCATTTGTGGATGAGCTGCTGTATAACAAAATTTGTCACTGGGTATACTCCAACTTGAATTCTTTTGATGCTTATTTCAACTGCCTATGGTTTTCTAAGTTACTTTAAGCTTACAATCTTAGCTACCAATTTTTTTAAAAATTTCCCTACATAGACTGTTATCTATCACCGTAGATCTTATGCTTTAGTCAATGTCATCAGGATAAAGGTTTGAGAGAACTTGCGGCTGAGGCCCTTTCTGCCCTTGTTAAATATGATCCTGAATATTTTGCAAACTATGCTGTGGAGAAAATAATTCCTTGCACGCTCTCATCTGATTTGTGCATGCGCCATGGAGCGACACTGGCAGCTGGGGAACTTGTTTTAGCACTACATCAGTGTGGTTATGCTCTTTCTGCAGGTTGGTATTCTTACCTCTTAGAAATACAAGTAAAGAGTTACAATGAGTAAGATAAAAGTTGATGTTTGGGTCTACCTTAGATTATTATTGAGTACGCATTTTGCACCCAAAGAATTTTCTTATCCAGTTTGAATTTTCATTCTTTGCCTTTTTGTATAATTAAGAAGCAAAAGGTTTCAGATTCAGAAACATTTTAAAAGTACCGGTACTGGATCAAATGTGAATTGAGTTAACTTTCTTGAAATTGAAGCAAGAGTTATTGGACTTATTGACTTAGTTTATATATTTTCCGGTAGGTATCAGGACAAGGAAGTAGTATTGTTCACAAAAGTGAACAGAAAAAGTTGGTGCAGTGGGATAAGAAGGAGATAAAATATAGGAGTAGGAACATAGAGAAGTGGTTTCAAATGTTTTTTTTTTCCCTCATTTTTTTTATTAATGTTAAAAACAGTTGAAAAAATTTGTGGCACTACTGAAACTTAAAGGACATGATTGCTTTAGGAAAACAAAAAGGTTTGACAGAACTAGATCATACAAAACAAAATGTTTGCTTACCAAGAGTATATAGATGCTGTATCAAGAGCCTTAATCCATGAGGAGGATGCTATAAAATGACATGTCTAGGAGCCAACTCATCTGAGTTCAGTGACAGCATGGTTTTCAATTTTCAAAGTAAAATAGATCTTTTTGTTTCCAATTCAAGCAAAGCATTTGTACAGGGTTTGTTTTTTACTTTCTTTTCCTATCCCCTTTTTTATTGGTTGGTTGGCAGTTGTGGTGGTGGGGTGCATGATTGGTATTTACTGTTTTGTTAAACTTGGTGTTTACAGATAAGCAAAAACGTGTTGCTGGTGTTGTGCCTGCTATTGAGAAAGCACGCCTTTATCGTGGAAAAGGTGGAGAAATAATGCGTGCAGCTGTTTCCCGCTTCATTGAATGTGTCTCTATATCATCTGTGTCACTGCCTGAAAAGATAAAACGCAGTCTGCTTGATACTCTTAATGAGAATTTGAGGCACCCTAATTCGCAAATTCAGGTGGTTATCTCGCCTGAAGTCTTCTAGCTTATTGATTTTTTTTTTCTTTGTGATACCTAAATTTTGTGACTCAAGTTTTTTACTATTATATGCAGGATGCTGCGGCTAAAGCTTTGAAGCACTTTGTGCAAGCATATCTGGTTGCTTCATCTGTTGGAGGTACTGGTGATACAACATCAAAGTACCTGGAACTCTTGAGTGACCCAAATGTGGCTATAAGAAGAGGGTCAGCACTAGCGTTGGGTGTTTTGCCATGTGAACTTTTCGCCCATAGGTGGAAGGATGTGCTTCTGAAGCTTTGTGGCTCTTGTTTAATTGAGGTGCAAAAGGAGTTTTAGATCTTTATTTCCTTTCTCCTGTTTTGTGGAAGAATGTCAAAATGATGATCTAATTATATATCTTACGTGCAGGATAATCCTGATGAGAGAGATGCCGAAGCACGAGTCAATGCTGTCAAAGGACTTGTGTCAGTGTGTGAAGCATTAACTCGGGAAAAAGAACAATCTGGTATTGATGCTGTGGAGGGTGACATGTCCTTGTTTCTTCTCATCAAGGATGAAATAATGATGACTTTATTGAAAGCTCTTGATGACTATTCTGTTGATAACCGAGGCGATGTGGGTTCTTGGGTGCGTGAGGCGGCTATGAATGGCCTTGAGAGATGTACATATATCCTATGTAAGAGTGATTCTGTTGGTCTCACTGGAAGATCAGGTCAAGCCGATTCTGCACTGGGGTTGCAGAACAGTGATGACAATAACCAGCTGCAATCATTGTATGATGCCAATCTGGCTACCAGTATAGTTGCTGGAATTAGTAAGCAAGCTGTAGAGAAAATGGACAAACTGAGAGAAGCAGCTGCAAAGGTTCTACAGAGGCTTTTATATAACGAGATAGCTTATGTCCCACATATACCGCACAGGAAAAAGCTGGAAGAAATTGTTCCTAATGAAGCTGATTTAAAGTGGGGGGTAAATATACACATGCCACTTCTATAGTACTATTGATGAGTAATTGAAGTTCTTTGACAGAGATCCTATCCTGTACTTGCTTGTAGGTGCCGACCTTTTCATATCCTCGTTTTGTACAACTGCTTCAATTTGGCTGTTTTAGCAGATCAGTGCTATCTGGGTTAGTCATCTCTATTGGTGGGTTGCAAGATTCTTTGAAGAAGGCGTCACTCACAGCATTGTTAGAGTATCTTCATGTTGTAGAAAGTGAAGATCAGAGTGAAAGGTCCAGAGAGCATATGCTATCTACTGACATGCTTTGGGTTCTCCAACAGTATAGGAGATGTGACAGAGTCATTGTACCTGCATTGAAGGTAGTGTCAAATAATATCCTATTCTGAGAAGTGAGAATATGAATCTTTTTGTTTTACGGAAATTATGAAGGAATTAGAGGCTTCAGAGAGCGGAGTTAAATAATTAGTTAGCTTCTTGTATTCTTACCTGAGCTGAGACCTTGGCTGGCTTCAGAGAGATGATGCCATAACCATGTGTTAATGCTGTTTCCTTTGGCTAATCATAAGTTCATAACCTATTTATTGCAATATTCATCATCCTACCTTGGTCAAGTTTCTCGATTTTAATGAAACCTCTTTGGTATTGCAGACCATCGAGATTCTTTTCAGCAAACAGATATTGCTGAGTATGGAGGTAGTCCTTTATCATATTTAAACTTTTCGATATTAAGTGTATGTTTTCTGTTTCATATATTGATTTGCAGTCAGTCTTGCGATTATATATGTCGTGAGGACAGTTCTGATTTATTTGGATCTCAATTTCAATTTACAGGCTCATACACTTGTTTTCTGTGCTGGTGTTTTGGACTCTCTGGAAGTTGAATTAAAAGGGTCAAAGGACTTCTCCAAGCTATATGCAGGCATTGCAATACTTGGATATATCGCTTCAGTGTTGGAATCCATCAACGCTCGGGCCTTCTCTCATCTTCTCAGTTTTCTTGGCCATCGCTACCCTAAGGTTTGTGGTTCCCATGAAGTTTAAGAATTATGGATCAAAACCCTAATCATAATTGCATTGTCTTCTCTCTCAACTGATTGTACCGCTAAAGCGGGTCAGTTGCAATTGTATTTTCCGTTTAAGTTTTTTCTTCTTTCCTCTACCCAGATACGGAAAGCTTGTGCTGAACAAGTTTACCTTGTCCTCTTGCAAAATGGGGGTCTTGTGGCTGAGAACAAGATGGAGAAAGCACTTGAAATTATTTCAGAAACCTGCTGGGAAGGTGACATGGAAGCAGCAAAAATCCAGAGGTTGGAGTTGTATGATATAGCTGGTCTTGACACAGATATACTTTGGAGGACTAGTAGCCGAGTACCAAATACGGATGGTAACAGAAAGCCAACAACCACGGATGAAAATGCATCATACTCGTCGTTAGTTGAGTCATCTGGGTTCTAAATGTGTACACTGATGCCTCGTTTCCTTATGCTGGCTAAACACGACAGCCCTTTTCTATTGTTTGTTGTAGTTTCGTTCTTCAAGTGCGCTTCGAGGTGCTTGCTGAAATTTTGTTTGGAAAATCTCTACGGATCTTAAACATGTATTCAGTGAGAGCTCGTTTTTTGTAGCTTTTCGTTACGAGTCTTCGGCAAGACATGCTTTGTAAATGACTTGGTTATGCGTATGAGCGAAACGAGCACATGAACAGAGAAGGAAAAACCCTACATAGTTTTTTGTAAGTACTGACAGACCCAATCAGCTGTTTAGAAGCTTGAAAGCGTAAGCTCAGAGAGGAGAACAAGAGTATGAAGAATAGGAGTTCCGAAGACGGAGTCTAAAGAGTAGGAGTTGGGAGATGTAACGGGGGGAACCGAAGCCATAGGCATAGAAAGAAGAGGTATAACCGCTGCCAAAGAAAGGAATAGAACCCACAGACACCGGTTATGAACCCAGGTACGTTACCAAAATGAATGAGTAATAAGTGCGTCGATTCGCCCGCCAGGGAAGGGAGGTTTTTGCAAAATGGGAGACAAAAAGATTCAGTACTCCAGTGCTTGCAGTTCTGGTCTTTGCTTCTGTGGCATTATTTCCCACCGTAATTATACCATCTTCTTCACCTTGGGTGGCTGTATGACTTTTGGTATGTGATAAAAAAAAAAAAAGAATCCTGTGAAGCCACCCTTCTCTCCCTTTCTACCTGATTGTCAACCCACCTACACCCCCCACCCCCACCCCCGCCCCCTCTTTCCCCTACCCACTCGCCACCAGTCACACCCATTCCCTTCCCAGATTCAGCCCCGACAGTCTCACTCTCCCTCTCCGGCTCTCCTGTCGTCGCTCCCCTCCCCCACCCACCTCAGAATTCCCCGCTCCCACCCACCCTTTTTATTTAAATCTTTTAAGGTATTTTTTTTTAATTCTAAATTATTGTTAAAAAATTGGTTTTTTAATCTAACCACATGACATTACCCAATTGATTTTATGGGACCCACACGAAAGTCATATTAGCACATTAACATATTTTTAACAGAAGTGGACAGCAATAACAATTTTGATGACTAAAACAATAGATAAAGTACCAAACTGATGACTTTGAAAAATAATAGACCAAACTGATGAGTTGCTAAAATATAAAGGATCATTTATGATATGGTGGTTCAAAATATAGATACTCCCAATTTTTAAAAATTAGATTTTAATTTTTATACTTTTAACTAAAAATATAACAGTTAAAATGTCTCGAGCAATCATGCATGAAAAGGAAGGAAACCTCTCTTTAGTTTATTTGTTGACAGACCAAGACGATCGTAAATTTTTTTTTTTCCAGGTAAAGTAGTACAAATCAAATTAAACAATTAGGAAGCGCGCCAAATGTGGTTTGATTTGGTCTTTGTGGGAGTTCCAACTTGGGAGGCATAGTTGTTTGGAAAAAAGTCATGGACATGGGAACTCAGAAGGCTGAAGCTCAATTTCCAAACACACGTGCACTCGTGTAGTCTTGGAATCATTAAACTATGAGCATGGACTCTAGTCAAACAAAATACTTGTAAGTGAAGAAAGTTGGAGTATTTTTTAACTCTTAATGGTGGTTTAGGGTGTTGTTCTTATTCTTAATTGCTTCGGCAATATTCATTCTCCAAAAAATTTTGGGTGCTCCGGAATATTCCGTACTCTGAAGTTTTTAACCGTTGGATCTTGATTTTTATATTTTAAAATAAAAATCTAACGGTTAAAATACCTAAAATACAAAATACTCCAGAATATGCAAGAAAGTCTTATTCATTTTCTTATATGAGCATCTCGAATCTGCAAACTGGTTCTAGCTAAAATTTAGAAAATGTCAAAAGAAAAGTAACTCAATGAAGCGAAAAAAAGTTGATTCAAATAACACTAATAATTGATGGTTGTTTTTTAGATAAAAAGAAACTTTATGAAGAATGACTAAGAATTTACAAAGGACATATATGTCAAATATGAGTCACCTTCAACATAGGTCAAGTTTTCTCTTCATAGTTCTTTGTCAAGAGCACAATTATAAAATTTAAATCTTTAAGATTTAAACAACAGGCGTTGTTTTAAAATTTTGTTGACTATTAAGTCATAACCGTTTCGAAATACTCTCTTCAATAGAGTGAGAAAGTGATCAAAACTAGAAAAGTTCTCCATGTCAAGCGAAAAAGGCGACCACAACTAGTTAGAAGATGGAGATGATTAGAAGATACTAGAAACAAAAGTAGTGCAAGAGAGTGAAGAGACCAAGAAGGGTGCCACCGACCCAAGGGCAAAGGCCTAGCGGCTAATTTTTTTTTTCTCTCTCACCCATTCTCATAATTGATGGTTGGTTGGAGTAGTCACTTCGAATAAAAAAATGCTAAGCTTGCTAAAAACAACTTTCTAGTCGTTTTAGGACTTCACTTCTAGTCATTTCTCTCATCTCAAATATTTAACAAGTTATTTTGGTTTGAAGTCAAATGATCTAATTAATAACTAATTAAGTCATAAGTTCCTAAACTTCATTTTTACATCGACCAACATTGCATAACATAATTAAAATCTGCATTGTGCTTCTTGAGAGGGTCGTACAAAGAGTTCATTAATTGAACTAATTAAGAGCTTCGAAATCAGCTCATTATTTCCAAGTTTATAATTATCAGTGCAATGCCATTTACTGTATATATATTTGGTATATTTAACATGGTAAGTTATTGTATGCATATTTGTTAGTGTGCTAGCTCCTCAAATTTATGGGTTATCATATTATATGAATCTTCTAGCTAGTTTACCATCAACCCAATTAAAACAAAAAAAAACTCTTATATTTTCAAAGTCCCAAAAAACTTTAAACTCTATTGTTAAATAACATAACAAGAAGACTATATCAATGAACTACTCCAACACTAGCTATTCTCAAATATATAACATCTGATCATTTTAAAAGTCTCTCCACATAATTTTGTAGTGTATTCTTAACTAATTTAAGTCAAGTTCTATGGAATTTCAAAATTCCTCGTCCAAACGCACCTTTAGAAATCAAAATATAGAAACATAAAATTACACACTACTTAAATTTCAGTTACAAAGTTAGTGGCCATGGAGCCTATACTATGGGAACCTTTCTATCACGAAATAGTAGCAAGTGATTCATACCAAGTAAGCACCACATCTATTGGCAAACATATGCAATTTGATTGTTCCAATATTAGTCAGAGAAAACATGTCACATAATTCAAATTGTCCCCTGCAGCGTTGCTTGTCCTTTTGAGTATTAATTAAAGAGCTAGCCTCTCTCTCTAGAAATTTTTCTCTGTACTCAGAACACTAGTTGGTACATTATCTGTCACAATATAAGTGGAGAGTTATTTTTTTTTCAAAGGTCACTCCACCATGTATTAATTATAACACGTGGTGTATCGGCTCGTGTTCCGAGTACACTAAAAAATCTCTCCTCTCTCGCTTTCTCTTCCTCTCTCACAATGAATGTGCGATTCAGATTGAGCCACATATCTTGCATGCAAGCGCTTGCCGAAACATCACATCGTTATTTCTAGCCACCTTCACATATCTCTTATTCTAATTAGGGAATGAATGAATTAATGGGTGACACCCACTAAGTAGGATCCGACTAGAATACTTACACAAATATAATTATTAATGATTAAATTTTTTTAATGAAAAATAGTTTGCGTAAACATGAAATGCTTGTAATAGAAATTTTCGTTTTTATTTTGATAATTAATTAATTAAAATTTAATTTATCAATGGGGTGGGAGAACTTTAACTCGTGGGACTTCTTAGAATGTTGGCAAGAGAAAAACTGCTGCACTAACAACTAATTGCATGATTGGTAATTAATTGAAAGTTAACTTCAAGAAAGATCAATGAGAATTCAAATTTCATTTGAAGATCGTGTTTGTGTTAATTAAGAAAATATTTACAAAATATAGCATATGGCTATCACATTAGAACTATGCACATTACAATGGAAATATAGAAAATTCAGCTTAAGGCTGTCAAATTTACTTTACATGGAATTAGTGACCGCATAAGACCATCTCTAAGTCTCAACTCAGCCGTGCTAATTTTGAATCCATCCGGCCGATGCAAAAAATTACCTTGTGCTAGCTAATACTTTGAAGTTTACTTTACCACCACATTACTCCATGAGAAATACATTTTTGCCATGCAATGTAGAAAATTCAATGAGATGGGATGAAAGGTGGGTTCTTAAGTTTTATTAACTTTTTTTGACAAAAAAAAAAGTTTTACTAACTTTTTTTTCGGTAAGAGTAAGATCGCATGACTCTTAAGTAATCTTGTTCTCGCAAGTAAAAAAAATTAAATACTTTTTAAAATAAATAAATAAATTTAATAATGATATATATGAATAAACAGTGAGCAGCAATAGTGATGACGGTGGTGGTGATGGTAGCATCAATGGTGGGAGTATGGTGGTGGTGTCAATAGTGAGTTGTGGTGTTTGGAGATGGAGAGGTAGCAATGGTGGTAATAGCGGTGGTAGTGACGGTAATAGTGATTGTTGTGGCGAATGTGGTGGCGGTTACTTTGATTCCCAAGGAAGAAAATGAATGTGTAGAAGAATATATAAATAATGTAATTTTAAAAGCTAATGAAGGTGTTACAAGAGTTAAAAATATTCATTAATAGCTCAGCTCCGCTTTTGGTGAAAGCATTTTTGAAAAACAACTTATAGGTTGCTTTTAAAAATGCTGTCAGGAGATTATTGCTTTTAAAATAAGTAAAATATTTTATTTTTATCAAACACTTTATTGCTTAACTTTTAAGTGAATCAGCTTTTTGATGAAAAAAAATTTATTTAATTTATTTTTGTCAAATGAGAATAGACAAACATAATATTTTGATCAAACGTCATATAAAATGATCACACCGCTGATTAAACTAAATCAATTTTTCGCATTCGAAATTCAGCTCAAATAATATTGTTTGTTCATTTAATTTTTATTAAATAAGACTATAACAGTGATTTCACGCCAAACTAACACACTTGATGAATTAAACACTGATCCAAGTGGTCAGTCTTGCATACAATAAGAGGCTCCACATCTATTAAAAAGTGTCAGCAAGTTTTCCTAATTACTTCTATTGTTAAATGAACACTTAAATAACCAATTAGATGATAATTAAATGACGAAATAATATTTAATTTTTTGTTAAATTTTCTATTGATGATATTTGAATGGTGTGACGGTGTGGAGTGTTGTCTAAACATTGAAAAGTTAAAAGGCCTTACTGTGCTTATAAGAAGTTAGGCTACTCTCCTTATAATCAATTAATTTTAGATATAGAACTTCAATTTTCTTCATAGTATCACAGTAAGTTGGTCATACATGCTATATATGAGATATTCCACCCCTAGTATCACCGATGCCTTTTGTGATAAAAACCCACACCTATTGATAGATGGTTAAGTGGGGACAATATCGGTGATATTGGTGGTGGACATGCATGGGCTTACGAAATTCAACTTGGTATCAGAGCAGGCTATTCTTTTGACGCGTCCTGGGCTCGAATCGAAAGAAATCCTTAAGTTGGGCTTTCGAAGCTAGCTCGAGCTTAAGAATACCGAATGTCGATTAGTTTCCTATGTGGGAATTGGTTTCACTTGCGACCCCATGTGGGGTCACTCGTGAGGTGGTGTGTTGGAGAATAGCGTCTCACATTAACCATATGACAAAATATAATACAACTTATATATGAGATATTACATTCTTAATATCACTGAGACCTTTTGTGATAAAATCCCACACATAAAAACCCCCACCTATTGATAGGTGGTTATGTAAAAACAATATCGGTGATATTGATGATGAATCTGCATGAGCCTATAAAATTCAACTTGCTATACGTGCTTAGCTTGAATATCCCCACCCCTAAAAGGGCCTGTAAATATGTGAAGTGGTTACCGTTTTAGAGTGCGACCTTAACTTCCAATAGTACCTAAAAGATTGAAGATTACACCTCAAAAATTGCAAACCCCAATGTCACACCTGCTTTCATGAGTTTGTTGACCAGCCAAAAAAGAGGGAGCGGTACTGCATGTATATGAAACATTGTTCACGCCCATCCAAGCAAATGCTGGATGGACTCAGACCCTCATCAAGAAACGACTTGATTGCTTGAAGCAAGATATAAAAAGTGAAAATGTTAAAAACCAAAAATAACCTAAATCCCTCTCTCTCTATCTCTCTCTCTCTCTGGAGACAAGCTGCAAGTCTAATACCTGACTTTATCTCCCCATCTTGGCAATTTCTGTTTCTTACTTTGCAGGGGGGTAAAATTTATTGACTTTCTACGTACAGCTTCAGTTCTGTTTCTTTTACCTGCAGGATCACACTCTCTCTCTCTCCCTACCATTATTTTTATATACATATATTAATCTCATTCTGTGGCAAAAGTGCCACACCGTCTCAGCCAAAACTGTGTCTTCCTCCAGTACTGTACATGTCCTTCACTGAGTCTGAGAATACTCTTTTACCATGGCAGACCCCTATAACTCCAATCTCTACAATAATGGATGGATCAACTTCATGCCTCTCCACCCTCACCGTTGCCCTTCAAAACTCTCTACTGCTAGTTCTTATGCCTACTCCTCCAGAAGTACCCCATTTAATTTCAATATTTCCAATCCTCCACACACCTACTCTTCACATAACTTCTTCACTGACAACAAATCCTCTAATATTCATAGCCAGATGCCCTCATCCATTAATGATCATATTACTGTTTCCTCACCTCCTCTCAAAGAAGCTCTTCCTTTACTAAACAACTTATTAAGCCCTAGAGGGGTCCTAGAAGAGGAACATGGTCATGAGCCCTCAAGCAGCAGTACTATTCCAATGGAAGAGGAAACCAGGAACAAAGATGATGCTGTTCATGATGATGGTGATGACGGCGACGGTGACGACGATGAGGAAAACTTGACTGTAGCCCTACACATAGGCCTCCCAAGTTCTTCTAATTCTGGTAATGTAGTGCATGCTAAGTTTGCAGATCAGGTTACAATAGATCATGATGATCATAATACAGAAGGAGTGATCAGTAGTACTATTAGTCATGTGGTTTCATCAGGTAACCCTAGTGTGGCCATGGACAGACTAAACAAGAGTGGTCATTACTGGATTCCCACCCCTTCTCAGATTCTTATTGGCCCAACTCAGTTCTCATGTTCTATTTGCTCCAAAACTTTCAACAGATACAATAACTTGCAGGTATGATTTTATATACATATGGAGAAAGAAATCCCTTTTCAAATTCTCTTATTTCCTTCCCATTTCTTTTTTCCTTTATCTTGATCAAAGGTTAATTAGTTTCCTTAATTACTTAATTTTGAAGGTTAATTAGTCTCAGTGAGATTGCCTGAATGTGCATGTTTAATTAATAGTGACTTAAACTCTGTGTTGTATGCTATGCATATGTGTCTTTGCTTTTTATTTGTGTACTTTTTTACCATTTATACTTGGATGTTCATGTTCCTTCTTTTGGCATTTTGAAGACACTGATCTTATATCTATCTGAACGCTTCTGTAAAAAGCTTTCTGCGCGCAGAATTTAAAACTGCTGCAGGTTCAATTTAATTATATATTTATACCAAGAAGCAGTAGTGATTCCTGTAGAAAATGGTACCAGACATATATTGTTTGGTTGATAAAGCTTTAAGCTTTCAAATGTATTTGCAGAAAGCTAAAAATGTATTTTCAGAGAGAGCTTGAGAGGAAGCAAGAGTCTGTATATTTCTTGATATTGAACAATAAGAATTACAATGAATATAAATCTCATTGCTTCTGCAAGCATTGATGATTCTGCACAAAGGATACAGACACAGTTCTGTCCATGCAGACCATGAAAGTAACAGAACAGACTAACAGCTGTATACAGAACAAAACCAACAGCTGTAGCTGTCTGAAACATAAAAGAAACAAACGACTAAACAAACTAGCCGTTGCACGCTATGCTAAAAACAGCAAACTTCAAGTCTTTAGTTTCTTGCTTCATTTGGAAGTCATCGGGATGCGCTGACTCCATCGGATTGCTTCTTAGCTTCCATCGGGTTGCTCCCTGGATTCCATCGGGTTGCTACCTTCAACTTCATCTGCATGATTATCATCTGCAGGTTTGGAACTAAGCTAGTAGGTAGCTTAATTCTCAACACTTCCAGTACCACTGCTTGTTAACTGATAGCGTAGCAGGACAGCCTTATAGAGGAAAAGATGAAGCCATGATGAAGGTGATGGAGAGATCATCATGCATATCAATTAGTGGCAGCTGGATATATACTACAATTAACATTAGCAGTAGTTAGATTAAGAACGAAAGACTACTGTTTGTGCATTTACAATCTTGGAGGTTTAATGATATGTTTACTTACTAAGCTGTAGTCGATCCAATTTATATTCAAAGTCATTCATGGTATTAGAGCGAGTATGCTCACATGTGAAGTACAACAACCATATGTGCTTCAAATCTCTCAGTTAAATTTGGTCACATGACTAAAAAATTTGTTAGAAGAAGCGTGTGAGGATGTGAACAAATCTCCTACATCAAAAATTTAAGAAACCATACAAGAGCTTATAATAATTTAGGTCATTCTTTTTATTGCCAATTAATTTTATAGTGGAACTTAAACATTTTCATGACTCACATGATTCTTTAATTCCTTGCGTTTTTGAAAATGTGAGAAATTAGAAATAATAATATTGTAAATGAATTTGAATTATTTATATATGCATGCTAAAAAAACGACTCTGCTAATGTCATTGACATTTGAATCTCCTTGGGACCTTTGTAACTTTAAAGTTTCTATCTAGTGGGGAATATAAATGTGTATTATTTCTTCTAGATCTGCTAGGAAAATGTGGGAAAGGTACCTGTTTGGGCATAGTTTTAAATAGTTTTTTGTCCCAAATCAAACTTGTTTTCTTGAGCCTGAAAACACACCTACTTCAGAAACTATGCATTTTCTTGGCCAATGGTATTGACACTCAATTCTAGTTTCGTTCATTCCACCCAGTGACCAGTACAAAAAATTACCATTATACATTTCAGTGATTTCACAGTACGAAAAATATTTTCTGTACATTTCTTCTGCCCCTTTTTCTCTCTCATACACACATGTTGGTACTTATAAACTGAGAATACTTGCATCTCTGCATAATTGGTTTTTTGGATATATAGAAGTTGTGTAATAGCTTGGCTCATTCCCATGAAGTAAGAAATTTTACGTTAGTCATGTCAATTACAGTCTGACATATATGCATATCTCATCAAAAACACAAAAAGAAACATTTCTCCACACATATCAAACTATGATTGGTATGAATGTTGGAATTTCTATTTCCAAGACAAGGAGACAAGTATTATCCATATATGTATATATACTATATATAATATTGATGTTTGACATGTATAGCTTAAATTGCAGTTATAAGGCTTCAAAAGTTTTAGGTGCATGATGAGGTTACTTAATTATATGAAATTATATATCGCAAATCTTTTGGTTCTAACATTACTTATTTTTTTCTTCCTTCACATGCATGAAATTAATTAACTTTACAGATGCATATGTGGGGACATGGCTCTCAATACAGGAAAGGACCAGACTCACTAAAGAGAACTCAACCCACAGCCATGATAAGACTCCCTTGCTATTGCTGTGCACCAGGTTGCAAGCACAACATTGACAACCCTAGAGGTGCAAAGCCACTCAAAGACTTCAGAACTCTTCAGGTACATTACAAGAGAAAGCATGGCATCCGGCCCTTCATGTGCAAACGTTGTGGCAAGGCATTTGCTGTGAAAGGTGATTGGAGAACCCATGAGAAAAATTGTGGCAAGATTTGGTACTGCATTTGTGGGTCTGATTTTAAGCACAAGAGGTCTCTCAAAGACCACATCAAGGCATTCGGTCACGGCCATGGATCGTTCGATGTTGAGTGTTTCGAAGAAGAAGATGAACCTGCATCCGAAATCGAACATGATGCCGAGGCTTCTAGGTGTACTTTGCAAAATTAAGATTTAAGTGTGTGCATGTCTTATCTCTGTCTTCATCTCATATAGGTATTTATGTCCAAATGTATATTTGTTCCCCATCCTCATGAATGGACATATATGGTAACTTTGCTTTGTCTTTCTTATGCACATTTTTGTTTCATGTATTTCAACTTAGCAACTTCAACTGTAAACAATACAATTAAGATAACATACATGGTTGAGATAGTATAAATGATTTTTTGGAGAGGGAATTTCGTTATTAGCAAGTACCTAATTTTGAGACGACCAAATACAAGAATGATCATAATAATGTCCTAGATGGAGGAGAGATTTTTTTCAAGTGTCAGGTATTCAAGTGGTACTCCACATGTCATAATATAAGTGGAAGAAATAATATATTTTTACATGTCTCTTCATTTTTTATTATGACACTTGGAACACCCCGTTTGAATACCGGACATTATGAAAAAAATTCCTAGATTGACACTCTTTCTCCCTCCCTCTCCCCTCAAATCATGACTTCTGCGCACGGAGCCAAAGCAGTCGCTGTCCCCACCAGGGCTCTACTGAGGGGCTACCTAGAGGGTCCTCTGGTTTCCGGAGTCACAATTGTGGCTTCAAAAAACGTTGCAGTCGGAAGTTCCAAGCTGGTGCTGAATCCACGCGACCTCGCCATTCTCGTCAAGAAAGGTGGAGCGGCACCCACCGCCACCACCGAAGTCGCCGAGGCTGCCGCCGCCGCCACCTACCGTCCGGGAACGGTGTAGCGGGTGAAAGATGCCTTCGGGGAGCTGAACTCCACCATCTCTACGGGTCAGACCGTCTTGGAAGAATGGCCTTGGCCTACAAAGCCGCCAAGGACTCGGAGGGGTTCTTGAAAACCACCATGAGAAAGGTGAAGGGTAAGTTCGAAGGAGGCTTTGAGAATGATGTTGTGACGGAGCTGCTCAAAGAGGCAAATGCCAAGCTCGACGTCCTGATGGAGAGGATTCCGGTGAAAAAGCTGACAAGGAACTAGCGGCCCCTGGCGCGGTCGCCCACCGCCTCCTCCACCTCGAACAACAACAGCAATGGGAAGGGGAACGGGAACAACAACGGCAATGGGAAAAAAAGGAGGGATTTGGGCGAAGTTGAAAAATTTGTTTGGGGAGAGCTAGAGGGAGAGGAACAGGGCCCGACTCCCGAGCATGGGAAAAATTGAGATGTTCACCCGATCCGAGTAATGTGAGTGTATGCTTACAATGATCAAAGGTTGTTGTATTCTAGAGGGTAGGGCGCCATAACCTGCTACACTGAGACATTGTCTCCGAGGGGCGAAATCTATTCTTATGGACAGTGAACTTACACGCCTCAACCTACAATATTGTTCAAATGAAGCATCAACGAAAAGCAGTTTCTACACTCTAAAAGATAAGTATTTCTCTGTTATTTTGTTGACTTTATGTGACTAATTATGGTAATGAAAATTTTCATATAGTAATATTTATATTTTATGTGATTTGTTGTTGGAGAAGTAGCATCCACATCGCCAAGTTTTTCAATACTAAGTGGGCTGTATATATTGTTGGTGTGTGAGTCAATAGTCAACGATTTTGTAATTATTGTAATTTCCTTATTAGTTGGGATTTCCTTGTTGTTAGGGATTTCCTTGTAACTCTAGTCAACTATGTAACTTGTATATATATTTCCTCCTTGAGAGAAGAATACACACAACAATTCAAACCCTAAAACTCTTATATAATTTTATCTTGTCATCATAGCAGGTTTCGGTCTATCTCTTTCTAAAAAACCCTAACCACAGAAAAATTCAACCTTCTCGTACGGCTACCATGGCTGCCGACCCTATTCAATTTCTTCTCGTGCAATTTGTATCTTGTTGCCGGCCTTACTTTGTTAGCTGTCTTGTGTTCTAGACAACTAATCCTATCAAAACCCTAAATCAAATCCTACCTCGTTTTTTTCCGCTGCGATTATGGGAAAGGAGCAAAAACCCAATGCCATGGTTCCTGTCAATATGGCTTCGAGTGAGGTTCCCAATGCAATTGCTTCGCCGTTTGGATTCAAGCTCTCTGACACCAATTATCCAATTTGGTCTTAGATGATGGAGATTCATGACGCGGGATTGGGGAAACTCAGATATTTAACTGGAAAAACATCTTATCTGGATGAAACTGATCCTAGTTTTTCAAAGTGGAGTACTGAAAACGTGATTGTGAAGGGATGGTTGTTGAAGACCATGGAGCTCCATTTAATCGGGGGCTTATTAGCCTACCAACTGCGACAGATATTTGGGATGTTGTGTCCCAAATGTTCTATGATGGATTTGATGAGTCTGCTATCTATGAATTGAGGTGTAAGGCCACTCATACTAGGAAGAGTGGTTGTCCGGTAAATTTATATTTTGCAGAGTTGAAAAGTATTTGGTAGGAACTGGATAAGAGACGTCATAGTTGAATGGTATGTGCTGCTGATCTGAAAAGCATGAAGGAAGACCTCCAGAAAGATCAGATGTATGACTTTCTTGTTGGTTTTGATAATGTATTTGATAGGGTACGTGGTGATATTCTCCATATGAAACCATTACTGGGTCCAGAAGAATGCTGTAATATTATTCGGTGTGAAATACATCATCAAACTGCGATGCTTGGTACGAAAGAGATTGGTGTACACAATTCCATGGTGATGGTTTCCAAAGCCGCATCTTCTAGAGTTACTCAAGTCGTTTGGCCTCCAAAGGTGGATGACAAAGACAACTTTCATTGTGATTTTTGCAATGGGAAACGGCACACAAATGAACCTGCACGTCTCATACCATGCATTTTACCATTGCATCGGTGGTCCAAATACTTTATTATACAAACTAACACCCACAAACTCAATCATCCCATTTACCCCTTTTGTTAGTCATCTTATCTAATCAATTGATCTTCAACCCAAACCACCAATAATCGGCAATTTATCCCGCCAATATCCTAATCTACTGTGCCCAGACCCGAGGTCGGTGGAAAAATATAACCCCACACCTGGTGCGCGAATACAAATAAAAACAAAAATGAAAACGAACTTCTCTTATACAAATAATCCAAAAACCTTACAACTGTACAAAAATAATCAAAATTCTATCATGCTCTTATAACACAACTTCAACTCGTCTAGCTCTTTGTCATTCTCATTCCAAATATGCATGGTGCAAAATGTAAAGGGTGAGCGAAACCACAGCTCAGTAGAGACATAAGTCTTACCAAGAATAATTGTTAAGGATAAACCAAATGTCAAACAACACGTGGTTCAATTATATCATGTTATAAATCACATATAGTAAAATGATAATATGTGAATGCAGCTAAACTCTATTTACCCGACCCGTTAATCTATATAATAAAACAATCAGACTTGCACATCTCATACCATGCATTTTACTACTACAGCGGTGGTTCGAATGCTCTATTATACAAACTAACTCCCACAAACTCAATCATCCCAATCACCCATTTTGCTAGTCATCTTATCTAATCCATTGATCTCCAGCCCAAATCACCCATAATCGACAACTTATCACGCCGAAATCCTAATCTATTGTGCCCCGGACCTGGGGTCAGTGGAAAATATAACCCCATGCCCTGTGTGCAAGTAAAAATAAAATAAAAAATGAAAATGAACTTCTCTTATACAAATAACCCAAAAACCTTACAACTGTACAAAAATAATAAAAATTCCATCTCGTTTTTCTAACATAACCTCGGCTCATCTAGCCCTTTGTCACTCTCATTCCAAATATGCATGGTGTGAAACATAAAGGGTGAGCGAAACCACAGCTCAGTAGGGACATACGTCTTATAAAGGATAATTGTCAAGGCTAAACCAAATGTCAAACAACACGTAGTTCAATTATATCATGTTATAAATCACATATAGTAAAATGATAATACATGAATGCAGCTAAACTCTATTTACCCGACCCGTTAATCTATATAATAAAACAATCAGACCCGCACGTCTCATACCATACATTTTATCACTGCAACGGTGGTCCGAATGCTCTATTATACAAACTAACACCCACAAACTCAATCATTCCAATTACCCATTTTGGTAGTCATCATATCTAATCCATTGATCTCCAGCCCAAATCACCCATAATCGACAATTTATTCCGCCGATATCCTAATCTACTGTTCCCCAGACCCGGCGTCAATAGAAAAATATAACCCCATGCCCGGTACGCTAGTAAAAATAAAAACAAAAATGAAAACGAACTTCTCTTATACAAATAACCTGAAAACCTTACAACTGTACACAAATAATAAAAATTATATCCCACTTTTCTAACATAACCTCAGCTCGTCTAACCCTTTGTCATTCTCATTCCAAATATGCATGGTGTAAAATTTAAAGGGTGAGCGAAACCACAACTCAGTAGGGACATAAGTCTTATCAAGGACAATTGTCAAGGCTAAACCAAATGTCAAATAACGCGTAGTTCAATTATAACATGTTATAAATCACATATAGTAAAATGATAATACGTGAATGTAGCTCAACTCTATTTATCCAATCTGTTAATCTATATAATAAAATAATCAGACATGCACGTCTCGTACCATGCATTTTACCACTGTAACGGTGGTCTGAATGCTCTATTATACAAACTAACACCCACAAACTCAATCATCCCAATTACCCCTTTTGCTAGTCGTCTTATCTAATCCATTGATCTCCAGCCCAAATCACCCATAATTGACAATTTATCCCTCTAATATCCTAATCTACTGTGCACATCAGGTTCGCCTGAAACTGATTCCACAATGGATAGATTCAATTGCACAAAAGCTATTATCCGTTTCCATATCCCAATCTCTAATATATCAATAAAGCTCCACAACTCCAGTATATGCAATGAATTATGCATTTCATCCATATCATATCATGATATTCATTCTGTCAAATAAAGTAATATGACAATATACTAAATTTTCATACAAGAGATCATATCACTTATACAGTTATATCAAGTATTTCACAATGCTTAATCAAAATAAATACTGCAATGGTGATAAGTTCCTTAAGAAACCCCCTACCTGAGTTCCAAAGCTAGAGCTTAACTATGTCGACCCGTCCTTAATTTTGTTGGATTTTATTCCCCGAAAGTGTTAATTGACCAAAATGCCCTCGAAATGGCTGAGTGAAAATCCTACATGGACTTTTGAGCTCATTTCATATTTTGTCTCATTTCTTGACATATTCTTGTAGTACCCATCACTACAAATGTGTGAGTGCATACGAGATGTAAATCAGACGTGTAACAAAAACGTTACGTGCGTTTACGTCCAGGGTCACTTTCTCTCTCTCCTTCTCTTTGCAAACTGAGAGAGCACATCAGCACCCACCATTTCTTCGAAACCGAACCAAACCACCACCACCATCTTCGTTCTTTCCTCGAACTAAACACAACTATACTCTCCCATCTCGAAATCCTAAATCTTAAATCTTAAATCCTAAATCCTAAATCCTAAATCCTAAGCCCTCTTAGTGACTGTCAATTCAAATGGTAGAGAGAAAAAAAAATTATAAAAAAAATCAGCAAAAGGGAGAATTTTGTTTTTAAAGCCGGGTGCAGTGACTAGGTCGGGTGTGAATAGAAAAAGCCCAAGAAAGGTTAGGCTATTTAGCTCTACAATCAGCAAAAGTGGGCTGTTGACCAAAAGAAAAAAAATGAGATGACTCAGATCTAGGCCTGTAAAAAGGGACAAGGCCCGCTGGGCCGGCTCAAGCTCAGTTCTATTAATTTTTTGAGCTGTGGGCTGACCTGACCCAGTCTTAGGCTGGAATTTATCCGGCCAGATTTTAAATGGGCAAGGCCTAGGCCTTGTTCTTAGACCTGGCCCAATATAGTCCTATGTAATTTGAATACTTTTAAACTTTATTTAAAATAATTAACACTTATATCATTTGATTGACTATATTAACTAAACAAATACTTTAGTTCAAATGGTAATTGACAACTATTATAAGTAAAATGTTCTAGGTTCAATTCTCAATAATATTACTATTTTTTATAGTTAAATGAAAATGATTAAAGAGCCAAAAATTGAGTCGGGCTAAGCGGCCGGCTCATAGGCCCCAATTTTTTAAGCCTATGAACTGGGTCAGAGCCTTACATATTTGACTTATGGCAGACCCAACCTGGCCCATTTATTTCCTAAGGCCCAAATTAAGGGTTGTGTAAGGCTTGGGCCTTGACCTTTTAGGGCCGGGCCAAGCTGGCCCAATTTACAAGTCGACTCAGATTCGTCATTTAGGAAATTATTGAAAATCTTTTGTATTAAATATTGTTTCTTAGGGGCCGTTTGATAACCATTTCGTTTTCACTATTTTGAAAATTGAAAAATGAAATCTTGTTTGGTAACTACTTTCAGTTTTCAAAAAAGTAAAAATTGAAAACCAAAAACCAAAAACCAAAAACTAAAAACTAAAACAAAATGATTATCAAATGGCCCCTTAATTAACCCGGAAAAAGTTTTCATCTTTCTTTCATTTTCTTATTTGAAATTTGGGTGCTCAACTTTTCGCTCAAACAAAATACACAAGTAAAAATAGTTGTGAGGAGTAACTTTTATAACTGGGCCTACTAGAAAATTTGAACAGAAACTTAAAAAAACTAGCAATCATTAAAAACTTGTTTTATTAAAATGATAATGGAGTACATATGGTGTTTTACCGCAGTGGCGGAAAACAATCATGCTTATGCACTTAGATGCAGATTCAATTCTCCCTAATTCTCTTTCCCCTAACAATTTAACTCACTGAACGTTAGCTCACTAAAAAAATGATTGTGCAGTAACTATTAAAAAACAGTTTCTGAGTAAAGATTGAAAGAAAATACCTATTTTTTATGGGGTAAACATAATAAAAAATATGGAAATGGGTAAACCATAAGTACCCCTTCTTCAATCAACTCTATCCTCCCCCTTGACAAACCCGTAACTTTATTTCCATTCTCTCTCTCTCTCTCCCATCATACACTCACAATAGTCTCCGACTCTATGTATTTTTGATGGCTCTAGCTTTGGGCATTACTCAAAGCTTGTTTTGCAGGCAATCAAATAGTTTAAAGATGAAGCTGTGCTCGAATACTAGTGATAGCAAAACAAGCACATCCCAAATCCAGACGAAGAAGACGCGGTGCTTGAGATGCAGCACCCTTTACACAGACCAGGACAATTCCCCTGCTGCTTGCTCTTTCCACGGCCACACCACTGGTAATAATATTCATACCACAATCATCCACATGCTTCCTCTTTCAATTTCTCACTCACATGCTCATTGGGACCATGTAGGGTTTACTAGAATTGTGTTTCCTATTTTTTATTGAATTACATCGACACCCATAATACTTAGACTGATCAAATTTAGAGAAATAATCTTGGCACATTTTTTTTTCACTTTTTATATACGAATATTTTTTTCCCTTTCTATCATTTGGATTATAAATTCAAAGGAGAATTAACGGCTACAATTAAGAGGGTGTGCAAGAGGTGAAAATTAGTGTGCATAAATAGCATATCTGGCGACGCTACTTAAAATTTGGTTAAATTTAACATCAAATTACATAAAGTTATTTAAAACTAGCTACCCTAAAAATACAAACATTGAATATTTATTGTTTATATAATGAGATTGAACCAAAAGTTATTTTCTCTATCATGGTTAGCCAATTTTGGCTAACCGTTCAAGAAATTAAAAGTGACTTGTGGATGACTAGTCTGCGGGAGTGATTTTTTGGGAGTTTCAGTTACATGTGCCCTTAAAGCATATTTGGCAAGTTTGCTGGAGATGCTCTTAGTTTTTAGAAGCATGCTTAAGTCTCTAGATTAGATTTGAATAAACGATAGACAAGTCACGTGACTTGGCGTACAAAATTTAGCAAATGGTGGATATGGATTTTGTAGGAGAGAAGGGATTATTTGCACTGGCTCCGCCACACCAAGGAATTGATGGAGAGTGGAGTGACAAGTCCGGAGTAATTGTGTACAAATGGAATGAGAAGAAGAAGAGACCAAACACTGGAAGTAGGAATTGGAAGAAGAGATGGAGCTGCTGTCAAGAATATGATGAAAATGCCACACCTTGTCAAAAGGGATGGCATGTTTCATATGATGATGGCTTCACTTTGTATTAGCCACAACTGAATTTCTTCAAATAATTAAATGTATCGCTTGTTAATATGAAGTTTGCTAAATGATTCATAAATCTACAACAATCTTTTTTTGTAGTTTTTTTTTTCTTGAATATTATTTAACTTTGCTCTGATGGGTGAAACGTGAAACTTGGGTGCGACATTGCTCCGTCAAGGCTTTCGCTCGTTGCGGAAAATTCCCCACTACTGCCTCCCGTAGGAGTTTGGGTTGTGTATTAGTCCCAGTGTGGCTGATCATCCTCTTGGAGTTGCCGATCATCAGCTTGGTAAGCAATTGACGTGAGCCACCTCCACGGATTCCTCCTTTTGCTCCTCAGCCTACGGGGTATTAGCAGCCGTTTCTAGCTGAATTATAGTTTGTTTTGTAAAATATGTGCTTCATTAGAGTAAATTGAAATAATCCTCGGCTTTGGTTTAGCTTGAAGTTCGGCAAAGCTACACTGGTATTCAGTATCAGTAAGCTGCTCATTTTTCCTTGATTCGATTTGGAAAGTTCAGAAAAAGCACTTTACATCCCAGTGCTTCTAATCAGGACAAGTTGACTTGTTCTGGTTTGTACTTGTGCAAGACAGCAACAATTCTTGAAGAAGCACAACTCATTCATTCTCACACGCGAATATTGACGAATAGCTAATGTGGCCTAATCCTTCTCTACTTAAAAAAAAAAGTGCTTATGGAAATTAAATTGAAAGAATATATAAGCCGATGGGAAGGCCTGCAAGAAAAGGATCGATAGAAAATCGTTTTATTTCATAGTCGAAATCTGTATATATTTCTCAAATGTGCACAGCAGAAATTGACAAAAGGCATCAAATGTAATAAGCTAAAAGGATCCAATAGTTTTAAAGGATTCATGAACATGCTGCAACAAGTCATGGTCACGGTTCCACTCCGTCGTTGGCGCATTGACAAAATGTGCATACAGCTTGTTCTGAGCACAAGTCACTGAAATCAAACTATGAGCAGCAACTCCGTCGATCTCGTAGACGTAGTAAACTTGTCCTTTGTCGTCCTTCCTCTCCTCCGATGTCACATTATCCGCACTCGCTAGCAAGTCCTGCAAGCTCACATCTGACAGAGCCAAATTGTTCAGCACCGCATCCTTTGGTGCTAGTTGCCTAAACCCGGAAAGGAATGTCAAGTACTCTTTCTCTGACTTCTTCTTTGGGTTGTAGAATTCGCTATCAGTCCCATTTGTTCCTGTTCATCGAGAAAAAGTTATACTAAATATTGAGTTCGGATTCACAGTCCAATAACATAAATAGTATGGGTTAGAATTTGAGGACTCACATTTTAACACGTCATTATGGCTCTCATTTCGTAACTTTTTTCAAAAATTCGAACTATTTGTATTTCAATTCATCATTCATAGACCATTGCAAAAAATTTGTAGCGAAGAAAATAGACGAATACAGTTCTACAAAAAAACACTAAATTTAATTTGTGATTTCGGATTAAGTGATTTTTGTATAAATGATATTTGAGAGAAACAATAAATAATTGAATCGTTAAAATACATTACAAAGTAAGCTCCACGAAAATGTGTTAAAAAAAAGGTGTCCGATCCTAACCCAATATGTATATTAAGCGCCCTAACATAATTAGCATGTGATTTAATTATGAATATATAGCGAGTATGTATGTACCCTTTTCTACTTTTGATACCAAGCGCTCTTTCCATCCATCGGGCACGTCATAGACATACTCGGCGGAGGATTTCTTGTCGGAGTTGCCACCGTAACCGCCATAATTGGCCGCGCTGGCAGCAGTACCGTAGTAGATTTGGTAAGTTGTTGCTGCTGTGGAGTCTGCTAATGAGAGTGGAGAGGCTGTTAGGATGGCAGCTGCAGCGGCGGTGGCGGTTAAGGTAGTTAGGAATGGTTTGGAGGGTGGGATGGGCAGGTGGGATTTGGAAGGTGGTGGAGTTTGAGGTGGTTTTGGAGAGGTGATGGTGGTGTTGGTGGTGGTGGTGGTGGTGGTGGTGGTGGTGGAGGAGGAGGAGAAGAAGGTTGAGGGTGAGAACATGGTGGCCATGGGATTGGATTGAGGGGGTGTGGTTCTTTCATTTCTTTGTTATCTTTAATTTAAGATTTTCCTTATCCTATGTGGTGGGAGAAAGTTCGGATATTTGGCCATTGACCAATCATGTAAACCACAAGATGGACCCTTTTCATTTTTTTGTCCACCCTAGAGGATGTATGGATAAACAAAAGTATCCAAAAACATATATATATATTAGGATAATAATACTTGCATCGCTTCATGTGAGAAATGCACATTATTTTACTTCTTGCAAATAATGTATATTTATCATATAAATTTTATTATCAGAATTATTCAATTTTTTATTTTTATAAAAACTCGTTTGAATCGGAGATCGTTTAATTATCAAATATGTTACTTGATATTTATATTGTCATTTTATTTCATTATTGGATACATAAACGATATATGATTCTAATAATTTTTTGTAGGGATGATCTTCAAATGAATATTAAGAAATTGAACGATTCCAATTTTAAAATTTATATTGTGAAGATACGTTATTCGTAATAGGTGAGATATGTGTATTCCCATGTGGAAGGATGTAAATATTATCCATAAGATTATGCGTGTTGTTATTGGTATTTTATAAAAGTCATTGTGCACTCCAAAATTTTTATATTTAAAAATAAAAATACACTAACACAATGACTAAGATTATTAATAATTCCCCTTCTTCTTTATTTATCTACTAATCTTTCTCAATGTTCGTTATTCACGTTTTTACATGTGTCTCAATCTGAGTGGTCTTTCGATTTTATATTAGTTCATGAAACACCTGATTCCTAAATCTCTGGCTCTATCCCTTTAGTCAGACGTAATTGCTAGTTATATTTTTATAGGAGTTGTGGTGGTTTGAAAATAAATTTTATTACTCACATGAACGGCTTTGCGGTCTATTCTACTGAAGTATTTGTTGTCTTTTTTTTTTATTTATAAAATTTTAAAAGTTTAATAGGAGTAAAAAAGAACATAAAATAAGTTACAGTACAATATGGTTTTAGGGTGTGCCTACACATGTATGATAAGTTTATGTATTTATGCGAAAAATCGGATACAACCTACTAAATTAAGTCAATTGCTCTGGTTTGATTTTTTTTTTTTTTTTTACTATACTGACTAAATCGAAGTAACTAGATTTAAAATCAAGAAAATCAACGATATATGATTTAAACTATTTTATTTATAAAAAAAGATAAATTTATTTTACATGTCTCTCAATCTGAATAGTCTTTCGATTTTATCATTTTGAAAAGTTGTGGTAGCCATCTTCCTATGCAAGTTGTGGACCTGTGGTAGTTTGAAAATGTGTTTTGTGGAGCCAAAAATAATTCAGAATATTGTGAAGCTAACACATGAATTTTCATCTACTATTGATGAGAATGCCCTCATTAATTGGCAAGACCCATATTCATTGAAACCTAAGTCCAATAAACCGAGCTATAAGCATTGAGCTGCTAACTACAACTACTCCAAATTCAACTGCACATAGTGAGGAAGCAGGACAAGAGAATTAAAAGTATAATTAATAACTAATTCATCTCTTTAAGCTTTCCTAAATAAAGACATTTTTTAAATCATGGAAACACAATTAAATTCATCTCCAAAGATAATTCTTAGAATATTATTAATTAACTTAATAGTATCTTATTATTTTCAAACATCTTTAAGATATTTCAACTTCTTAGAGATACTTTCCAACTGTATTCAACGAATGACACACATCGATCAATCTGATACCGACCCATTGCATGGGATCCTTTACACATGTGGCCAACCTTACCTCCTATAAATTGCCCTTCACTAGTCCATTCTTTGGTAATCACTCACTCTTTTTAGAGAAACTGACTTGCATCGGAGGTTCAATTGTCAAACTCTCATTCTCTGGGCGTGTGGCTTTGGTCATTAACTTAAGGTGTTTCTTTGTTTTGTAGATATAATTTTGTCAAGTCCGAAAACGGCAGAATTTTGCTACCACAAGTTTCATTACTCACATGAATGGTATTGCGGTCCATTCTACTAAAAAAATCAGCTAAATTAAATGGCACTCACCACTAGTTCGTGTTAACTTTTGTAACTGATGTATTTGTTGTCCTTATTTTATAAAATTTTAAAAGTTTAGTAGGAGTTCTGACTAATAAGAAAGTGTAGAAAATAAGTTACAGTACAATATGGTATTAGGTGTGCCTATCGTGAATGAGAGGGTTATGTATTTATGCTAAAATCGGATACAACCTACAAATTTGAGTCAATTGGTTCGATTTGTTTTATTGTTACAAAACAGATTGAATCGAAGTCACTAGATTTAACATCAAGAAAATCGACCGTATATGATTTAAACTCTTTTGCATGTCTGTATAAAAACAGAATTTTTTTTTATATGTATTTCAATCTGAGTGGTCTTCCGATTTTATATTAGTTCATAAAACACGTTATCTTTAAAACTTTAACCCATTTTCTTTATATTTTTAGTCAGACATAACTGTTAGCCATCTTTTCATAGGAATTGTGGTAGTTTGAAAGTTCATTCTATAAAAAAATTCAACTAAATTAAATGGCACTCATTAGTAGTTGATGTCAACTTTTATAACTGACGTATTTGTTGTTGTTATTTTATAAAATTTTAAAAGTTTAGTAGGAGTTCTGAGGAACAAAAAGAACAAAATATAGTACAATATTGTATCATGATGCGACTATCATGAATGATAAGGTCATGTATTTATGCTAAAAATAGGATAAATTGGGTCAATTTGGTTATTGTTACTATACCGAATTGAAGTAATTGGATTTAAAATCAAGAAACGGTATATGATTAAATTTTTTTTACATGTATGTATCAAAAATAAAAAAATTTATTTTATATGTCTCTTAATCAGAGTAGTCTTTTAATTTTTATCACTTCGGTCAGACGTAACTGCTACCCATATTTGAATATAAGTTGTGGGAGTTTGAAAAGGAGTTTCATTACTCACATGAACAACATTGTGGTCCATTCTACTCAGAAAATCAGAATATCCTATAATAATAAAAATAGGGGTATAAAAAAGAGAAAATTTGAGGACCAAAGTGGAACGAACACTAAATATTAGGGAGCAAATGTGTAATTAAACATCAGAAAAAAAGTGCGCACCCGACCCACCCAATGCCATAATTTCTTACAACCTTCCGTTTTGTCCGCGATACTCAATCCTCTTTTCCGTCCACAGGGGCGTTTCCGTAATTACCCTGTAGAACCAATGGCCATTTCGTATCGTACACCGACCGCCAAAAAAACCCTAGATACTCACAATTTTGAGACTTTTACTCTCTCTCTCTCTCTCTCTCCCCCCTTTTCTTGTCAGAGCCTCAGGATGAATGAATGATTTAAGGCACGGTGATTCGTCGCTCCCAATTTTGTTTCTTCGTCAGTCCATTGGTTCCGAAGCTTTTTAGGGTTTCCAATTTTTGTTCCTCAGAAAAGCCCCTTTTGCTTTATCTCTCGATTTCTTGATCGCCATGTCCAAAAGGTGAGTTCTTTTTCATAAGCAAGAAACGAATTTGGATATTGAGTTTGTTGAAATTTCCAATTTTTGGATGTTGTGATTTTGCATATTGAATTTGTTATCTTATGTGTTCTCTTAGGATTCTTGGAATAGCTGTTTTTAATTTAATTTATAATTTCTCAAAATTGTTTGGTTGCTGAGAAAATGGAGGAGATTGAAAGGAGTTGTTGCCGTAGTGGTATGGTTGGTTGATTGCCCTTTGATTAATTTGCTGGGTAATGTTGGTTAGAGGTCCTCTGTGAATCAATATTTTTGAATTTTCCACGTGAATTTCATATTTTTTTTGTTCTAATATTTACTGTTTTTGTTAATTTATAACACATTTCCATGCTGTCTATCAATTATGGAATGGTTGTATTAGATCATTTGTGCAAAATATTGGACAAGTTTGTAATTTTGAGTCGTTGTACAATTCTGAAATCTGAATTATTTAAAGATATGCTAAGAAAATTTGTAACTTTGAGTAGTTGAAGAGGTTCTTTGTTTGATTTTTTTTTTAATAAAACTTTATTTAAAGAGTGGGGTAGTATTGGAAAGGATTACATGAATAAATCCTTTAATGTAGCGTTTTTAGCTAATTTCCTTATCCGACCGTAGTCATTTTACAAAGAGGATTCAATGGCTTATTTATTGAAGTTTGTTGAAGGTAATTGAACAACTTATATTGTCATTTCTGAATAACTCAGGGTTCTCTGCAAATTTTTTGCACATGGCGCCTGTTTGAAAGGGGAGCATTGCGAGTTTTCACATGATTGGAAGACTTCACCAAATAATGTAAACTACTTATTCTACTTTAATTGCATTTGCATTAAGTAATAATGATCAACATTTGTTACCTTATTAACTTTTCTTTCTGGTTCATCTTAACAGATATGTACCTTTTACCAGAAAGGAGCTTGTGCATTTGGTAGTCGATGCAGATATGAACATGTCAAAGCTTCTCGGGCTCAATCTTCTGGTTCATCGTCATCAACAAATTCTCAGCCATCCCTGGCTATTGATTCTGCATCTATGGCTCTTCCTGCAAGAACCTTAGCTAGTGGAGTTTCTCTTGCGCCGTTCTCTCTTTCAGAACTCTCTGCTTCAAGTAGTCCTTTCTTACCTCCCTCTAAACCTGCCTGGAATGGTTCTTTGGATGATGATTATGATGACGATGAAGGTAATGTTGGGGAGACTAGGGGTACTAGACCAGAAGATCGTGCTATTTGTTCATTTGCTGCAGCTGGTAATTGTCCTCGTGGAGAAAAATGTCCTCATATTCATGGAGATATATGCCCCAGCTGTGGAAAACATTGCTTGCATCCTTACAGACCTTTGGAAAGGGAGGAGCATATGAAGACATGTGAGGAAAAGCAGAAGCAACTTGAGGCTTTGAAATGTAGTCAAGAAATAGAATGCAGTGTTTGCCTAGAACGTGTTTTGTCAAAGCCCACGGTTGCTGAGCGGAAGTTTGGGATACTTTCAGAATGTGATCATCCTTTTTGCATATCTTGTATTAGAAATTGGCGCAGCAGTTCCCCAACTTCTGGTATGGATGTCAATAGTGCATTGAGAGCTTGCCCAATATGTCGGAAGCTGTCATACTTTGTCATTCCAAGTGTCATTTGGTATAACTCAAAAGAAGAGAAACAGGAAATTGTTGAAAGCTACAAGGCAAGGCTCAGGTAATTTTCTGCGCAAGTATCTTATTTTCTTTTGAAAGCTGGAATTCAATTAGCAGTGCTCCGTGTTCTGCCTTGGATATTTTTTACTATTTCTTATCTCAGAAGGAACTATTATGGTTCAAACTTTGTTTATAAAGAAGTTACTCAAGTTGGAGGACAGAATATCAGCTTTCTATATTACGAAGTTGGAAAGCCCTTAAGAGTGGGAAACTTGGGATCTCTCATTTTTTTTGTAATTATAATTAGTTTATATTGCAGGTCAATTGATTGCAAGCACTTCGATTTTGGAAACGGTAACTGCCCATTTGGAAGTAGTTGTTTTTATAAGGTAAAAAGAAGTCCTATATGGAGTTTTTCTGCTGCAATTGTCATTCGCATTGGTTTTTCAGTCATGTTGAGTGCAATTAACCATGTCAGGAATCTAGTGATGCCTTGGATAAGTATATGATGTTTAGTCTACTTGCTGAATCTGTTAATGTCCTGTATCTTGAGCCTCAAACACAAAAACCTAAACGCTGTACCTCTATTATTTTTTCCTTGTGTTTGTGGAGCCATGTGGTATATTATGTGATGGATTTTGGCTTAGCCCCTTGAATTTTATTTTTCTTATTTTTCTTCTAAAACTTGCTTTATTTTTTTCTACTCAATTGTTGTTCAAATTTATTGTGTGGCGGATGCCTTATTTGTGGTGTAAGTGGGTGGAATTTGTAATGTACTTGAGGGTATTGAGTTATAATTTACTTTGGTTTGTATTCTTTATGTTCAACCACATATTGAGTTATAATACACTTAGTTTTCTTGATGAAAACATTGTTTCCATGTCACCAACCCAAATCATTTGGCTTGTTGACTGCAGTTTAAGTACGTACTTGTTTAAGTGGGTGGTAGGTGGGGATAAGGTGGTTTATTATTCCATATTAATATTTTAATAATTTTATGCTTAAAGATTTGGTCATTTAGGCCTTTGCAGTCCGTGTTCAAGTGATATGTTTGTTTGATTTATTCCCATGCTCATGCATGTGCAACAATAACTAATAACATTTAGAATCAATGGCTTACTAGTTGTTGAATAATCTGTTTAGACATCTTTAGTTCTCCCAAGGGCTTGCAGTGGTGTCTGCATTATAGGTATTGGTTTAATGACACGGGGCTACATTGGATAACAGATTGCTTCAATTATACTTCTTTGTTTCTTTGTTGTGCTTCTATATTATACTTCTGGGGACTTAAAATTTGGATAGTTTCTCGTCTCTGGTTTAGTATCCTTCTTGTGATGATGGTGATACCAGATTGTGGATGGTTTGCAAAGCAGTTTTAGTTTATAACGTGTTCTTTTTCTAATCATCACAAATGATTTTGCTTCTTCAATCTCTCTCTCTCTCTCTCTCCATGTTTGTGACCTAGTCTATCATAGAAAATTAAGACCTATTGATTTGTCAGTTGTGTTTGGTTATATTTTAGGAGATGCCTCGAACTAGATTCTCCTGAATGTTAGCCTTAGAATCATGTGCCTTTCATTTTTGATTTTACTTTCCTAGAGAGGATTAGCTTTGTGACACCTTTAATGGATGGAATGTTTGTTGTATTCCAGCATACGGTCAAGCCAGGCTCATATGTATGGAAATTTCACAGGCCACCTCCAAGAAGGCCTCCTCCAAGAAGGCCTCCTCCGCGGCGATATGATATTGCGCCTATGGATGTCATATTTCATATGTTCGAGCACTTAGAAGAATTGGATGATTATATATTTGAAGATTTAGAAAACGAAGATTTAAACCCATGGGAGAGGGAATTATTAATGCAGATGGGTTTGGATACAAGTGACTCGAGTGAAGACGAGATAGATTTATGGCCTTGAGCTACTAGATTTAGCCAGTTGTATCATCTGAAATTTCCTACTTGGTTTTGGAGTTGCTGTGTTTTGGTTGTTGTTTGTATTTAACAACTCCTATTTATGAATGATGTATAGATTTACCCTCTATTAATGGGGTTATTTTTTGTGAATCTCAAATAGTGTTCATTGGTACGATGTGATATTTATGCACGATACAAAAGTTAACTTACAATTTAAAAGCTAAATTAACTGAAAAGGAAAAAAGGAAAAAGAAAAAAGAAACTGTTCTATGGTTTTGATTTCCCTTTGTGCTATAATCTTTTAGTTGTAAATTTATCCGACCAATCACCATGTTGCCCCGTTTTGGAGTGTTTGTTGTCTATAAAATTAGTTGCACATGGCAACTGCTACAGGCAAACAGAGTCATGTATACTTCCACCTCAAAGTATGTATGTCATGCATTCTGTCTTCCTCTTCTAATTTTATCTGCAGTGCGGCTTTTATTTTAGGTCTTTCTACTGTCATGTACACTTCCATCTCAAAGTATGTTTCGAATATGCTTTTTACTCTCTCTGCCAGTACATTGTCTGTTGTGGTGTTTACTGTTATGCTCTTACATTTTTTATCCGTGTCTCATTTGCGTGCACTATTGTTTATTGTGCCGGTCTAGATCCTGTTTATTTACAATAACTGGGTAATGAACTTGGCTGTTGGTCTGATTGCAGCATGCATACCGAGATGGCCGTTTGGAGGAAGTAGCACTGCGTCATCTTGGAAATGAAGATGGTCAGACAGTGATAGCTACAAATATTAGGTTTTACTCTGTACCTTTGATCAATTTCTCCATTTACTTTTCTTTTCATACTAAAAACTGTGATATTTTCAGGTTGTCAGACTTTCTTGCTGATCTGCACATAAGGTGAATAATGCCGTTTCGATATTCCAATGTAAGCAGTAGTTAGATTTTGGTTCTTTACTACTGTTGTCCATAAATTTACTAGTCCATTTAGGCCAGACCTTTAATGTGAAATGTTAAGTTGTCAAATAACGTAGACTAAGTTTTGCATAGAACCAAAGTATTAAATAACGCGCTACATTGCGCAATAAGGTGCGCAATCTAATGTGATGAAGGGGAATCTGCGATACCATATTGTACTGTAACTAATTATGGGCAGTGGTAAATTAGACTCTCAACTTAGTCACACTGAACGTTTAAGTTGCATGGTAGGTTTGATAAAATAAATTAAAAAGTTGTATGAGGAGGTCATTAGAGTTGCACATTGATGATTTTTAGTAAAAAAAATGCCGTATGCTTCAGTTTGTCCCTAATGTGCAGGATTTTTTTGCAACAAGAACATATGCGCAGCTCTCATGCTGGTTTTTCAATTGCAAATGGAATACTCCAATGTTTTGTAAGGTGTGGTTCATGTACTTTGAATTTTTTAAAGGATAATTTTATCTGCAGTATATATTTCCCTTAAATGATATAGGAGGTATACAATTTTCTTATACAATTTTCTTTTCGTACATTCATTTGAACTTAATTGTCGCTCTTCTGGAACATGAGGCTGAAAACAAACCTTGTATTATCTGATTTCTCTTGTTTTGGCGAACTTGATCATTATTTCAGTCTCACATTGTTACTTCCTACTACTGATTTTACACTGAACATGGATTTGAAAGCTGGTCTCATTGGATTTGAAAGCGGTGTATGTATAAATGTTTAATATCTAACTTTATATTCAATTCTTGACGCAGAATTGGTTGCTGGATGGCTATATCCAGTTGCGGGAGAGAAGACATGCTTGGTTCGGTTGTCATGAACTACATTTAACAGAATTCTAAGTTATTACGGAGTGGATGTGTGTATGCTCAGGATTTTGACAATTATGCAATGTGCCCGTCTGTGACTTGGATGAATGTCTACAGACTGGGACATTGAAATTGAATAAGAGGATAGGATGTCTGGATAATAGCATGTCAATACCAAACTGGCTTGGGGCTGTGTACATATATATAAATGGATAGTTTTTTAAAGGGATTTTTTATCGACGGCAGTAGACATTTTGATAAAAGAAATGTTTTTTTTTCGAGGATGCCGTTAGGTTATTTGCCATATTTTTATTTGCCATATTCTTCTACATGAATGGTACACATTCAAGTAGAAGAATCAACAATGGCATCAGCCTGCAGGTAGACTCCGTCAAGTATTCCAATTTATTGTTTTTTTTTAGCATAATTGCATTCAGAAGGTTATAT
Source organism: Gillenia trifoliata (assembly GCA_018257905.1). Taxonomy (NCBI): domain Eukaryota; kingdom Viridiplantae; phylum Streptophyta; class Magnoliopsida; order Rosales; family Rosaceae; genus Gillenia; species Gillenia trifoliata. The sequence goes on along the minus strand of CM031086.1, from coordinate 851,230 downwards.
TCGTCGTAATGATCAGGTTTTTAGCAATTTCGCATATGTATTCAGAAGGCTATATTCACAACTGTTGGAGTTCAATGCCAATCACTTAATTTTTGTCATATATTAACTGGACCACTGTGTCGGTTGAAGACTCATCTTGAAAAGAAAGGTTAGAAATTGGACTACTCTATTCTTCTCAACTGCTCAAATTTCAAACAATACAATGTGGTAAATATCCTACTCTTGATAGAGAATGTGAAGGATTGAGCGAAAGTGGACAAACACAAACTGTTTATATTTTAATTCATCATTAATAAAACACATTTTGATACGTTTTAGGGCTCACTGCGCAATGTAATTCAATGATCCGAACATCATAGATTATCATTGCAAAAATTTAGACAAATCCAAAACTTTTAAGACATTCGTTTGTAGTGAAGAAAATTGACACATCCCGATCCCGGACGAGCCAAGTGTCGGAAGTGCTGGCCGACACGCGTTAGCGTGACGAAAGCCAAAAAGAAAGTTGAAGGGTGAAATAAAGAATAATGAATATTTAATTGAATAAAACAGAGTGCGGAAGAATTTTTAGAATACACAGTAACCAGTGTGAGGGATACAAAGATATACAAAAGTATGAAAATCCCTACATCGTCATACCACCGCGCCATCGACGTCGCAAGGCTCCCAGCCAACTAACATGGAGGGGCGCAAAACATAAAACGGTGAGTGGGTCAAAAAGCAAAGTTTGATAAAACCGTTGTTTTCAAAAGTTTAGTAACCCCTCGTTTGAAAACAAGTATAATTTGAGAAAATACGTCATACCCGTAGGCATGAACCTCAAAATACTGTCGTGAAAACATGCGGGTACTCCCCGCTAATACTTTACTGACATTTGCTCACCCATATGTAAACACACAAGTCCACGTGGCTAAACCACAGTGAACAAGCTAGGTATAAAAGTAATACGCTGAGTACTACAATGACGCGAGTCTAACGCTAAGCGCTGGTGCACAAAGTGCGTCACACAAGTCCGAGTTGCCTAGTGCAACCTAAGACAGGCTAGTACCTACAGTGGATCCAAGGGTGCGTAACGGTACTGATAGTGACTACTCCAAACGTCAAGGCTAGTCCTGGCCACAAGACTGAGTACTAATACCTGGGGTGTATACATCTACTGATGAGCAACAGTATGAAAACATGCATGGCAGTATAGTACGAGTGTTCTACCTCCAACACCCGTAATGATATGCAAGTACGCTAACAATTTAAAGAAAGCGTCGAAAACCATATGTATAGATATACATTTATCAAAAAAAGACCCACTCACTCACCTGTAGGTAGCCGGGTCGAAGTACCCCGTCCTGGGTAGCCCCGGTAGTCCTCTGGATAGGCCCCACCTATATGAGATATCACCGGTACAATGATTAAACTCATAAAGGTCACTAATTAACGAATTAATTACACCTATCCCTTGCTTTTGTAATTTGGAGGTCCAAAACACCTCAAAAATTAACATGCATACTACCCCGAGGTAGTACACGTCGTCACGAGTCGCCCCGTGAAAACATATTTGAAAAAGGACCCTCCACGCGCCCTCACGCGCGGCTTGAAGGTCGGGAGCTCGGCTCCACGCGCAGCTCCACGCGCGGCTCACGCGCGAGCTGGTCAACCGAGCCGTTGAGCCGGTCAACTCGGCTCGGCTCGAGCCGGTCAACACGGCTCGGCTCAAGCCGTCACCGCGGCTCGGCTCAAGCCGTCACCGCGGCTCGGCTCAAGCCGGTCTAAGCTGATGACGTCAGCAAATCCGGTCTGAACCGGTCTGCTGACGTCATCATGGCCGGTCCAACCCGGTCCGATGACGTCAGCACCGGTCATCCCTGCCAGGATTCCGGTCGCCGGCGCCGCCGCCGGCCACCGTCGCCGCCGCCGGCCACCGTCGCCGTCGCCGGAATCTGGGAAAAATGGCCGGATTCTGGGTAATTTTTCAAAGCTTCATAACTTCTTCGTTTTAAGTCCAAATTGGACGATTCAAGTACCAAAATGAAGCTAGAGATGAGGGGAACAAGATTGTACCATTTTGGGGACCAAAAACTGGCCAGAAGTGGCCTGAAATCGAGTAGGAAATTCCGGCCAAAATGGTGCTCCTCTGATCTCGATGCTACTTCGAGTTCCAGACCTTGGGTTGGGTTCCCAAGGTCTCCAGAGATGATTTGGTGATTGTTTTGAGGTCCCTCGAGCTCCAGAAAGCCGAGAAGAAAGAGGAAGAATGCCACGGGGTGGCTTGAGTGATTTTCCTGGTTCTGGGTTCCTGGGTTTGTCCAGGTTTCTGGACACCCACGAGCTGCAGGGTTTTGGGTACGTTTTGGGTGAGGATTGGTGATGACAAAATGGCCAAGATTGGCCATGGTTTGGTGATGAACTTTGCTGAACAAAGAGGAAGAAGAAGGGGGGAGAGGCTCGGCCACAAAGAGCCAAAGCCAGACCAAATCCCAGGTTTCCAGGGATTGGTCACGTGGCCTGCAGCCAATTGGGCCCCAGCCCAAACAAGACAAATTCGAAGTACGGGAAACGCAGAAAGCCAACGCCCGTAAAATATTCGTTCGGAGTCCGAACGACGTACGGCTCACGTCTACGAATTCGTATCGACGAGCACGTCAAGAAAATACAAGTGGATGCGTCGTACGAGTTACGACGCAAAAGTCAACCGAAAAGTCAACCTAGGGGTAAAAACGTCATTTCCCACTTCCGAGAATAAAATAAATTAAAACTTTGAACGGGCTGTTACAATCTACCCCCCTTATAAAAATTTCGTCCCCGAAATTTCCATAAGAAGTACAATGAGGTAGATCAGAGTACAACACTGTTCACAATGCATCCTCTTCAAGCCGCTCCCCCGAAAGGGATGCAGGAGAAGAAGACAAGTGTCAGAACCGAAAGCTGACAAACAGTGCTCCGACGTCACCACGACTCAAGGTGACACCAGTGCTTCGAAGTTCAATCAAAAGAGGGAAACGATTAGCTGGAAGAGTAATCAGTCGTCCAAAGGACTTCTGATAGAGTTTACCTGCTACTACGTTTGCACGACCGGGAAGTGGTAATCGATAGTGCAATCGCAGTCACCCATCAGCTACATCCAACTCCTTTGACAGCGATTGAGGTCTCCCAGGAAAAGAGAAAAGAGACGCCTCAAACTTTGGTGGTCAGTGGACGGTCAACACGTCTCACCAAAGAGAAAATGTCGCCAGAATCTCGGAGCAAAGATACTGGCAACGAGCTTCGAATCATGGGTATGATAATTCATCTCATGCGGTTTCAGTCGCCTGAAGGCATGAGCGATTATCCATCCATGCTGTATTAGCACACAGACCAACCCGCTCAGTGACGCATCACTGTAGAACACAAGATACCGCCGTCGTTGGAAAGTGCTAATACAAGAACAGGAGTAAGACCAAACTTGAGAAATCGGAGATTTGCTCGTGGTCGTCGTTCCACACGAAGGTTAACGTTCTTCCTGGCAAGTTTCGTGAGAGGCAGAGAAACAGAAGAGAAATCCTTCACGAAACGTCGGTAAAAAAACCGAGCAAACCAAGAAAGTTCGAATCTTGTAACACTTCTGCGGTCGTTCCCAGATCTCCGCCACAGTAGCCAATTTTTTTTGTTTATGTTTATGTTTTTGTTTTGTCTCATCCAATCTATCTCTCACACAAACACATCTCCACCTCTCTCATCTTTCAAGCACTTTTGTCCAATAAAAAGAAAATTAAAAGGATAAAGTTTATATATTCATGATAATATCTTCACAATTTGTGTGACAAAATCATATCAAATAAAAAAAAATTCATACCAAAAAACCCAATTTAAGAAACCCACGTAATTTAACAAGATTGTAATCAAGAAGTTTTTGATGAAAAATATTTTATGAAATTTTATTCATGAAAAACACTTAATTGTTTGTTATTATTATTTTTTTAAAATAGTACAATTTCTTAAACTATTTTTCTCGAAGTAATGTTACCGTTTCTCGAAATAGTGTCACTGTTTTTAAAAATAGTGTCACAATTTCTCGAAATAATATTACTGTTTCTAGAAATAGTGTTACCGTTTCTCAAAATAGAGACACCGTTTCTAGAAGTAGTTTTACCGTTTCTCGAAATAGTGTTACTGATTTCTTTTGTATTTCTTTTTTTCTTAAGCGCAGTGATTCTGATGGTTGCATTAGTCAATTTGGTGTTGTTTTGTCAATGCCGAGGCCCTGTGAGAGTTCACGAATAATCTAGATCCTTTCACTCTTAGACCAACACCAATGGTGACCTATGACCAATAACAAATTTTGGTCTTTGTCCAGAAACTGTTTTCTCTCTAATGGTGTGGCCTAAATTTTAGGAAAAAAAGTTGTTAAATATCATTTTAGCCTAATTATTTTTTTCTGTTAACTTTAAAAAAAAAAAATTTGTTTAGATTAACTTAGCTTACTTTTGTGAACATTTTTACCTAAAAATATTTAAATTCCGATAAAGTATAAAAAATGACACAATAGACACATACGAAATAATGAAATTTGGAAGTGGGTACAATGAAATTTGAAAAATCACACACCTCCCACACCACACATCCTACCCACCAATGACACTCTCAAACCACACATCCTACCAACAACACTCCCACACCACATATCATACCAACGACAACCAATTCATTTACTCTATTTTAAGAAGAAGTTAAAAGTCATTCCAACACACACCAATTTCTTCAAAATCATCCATTTGTCAACACACACCATCATTTTTCAAACTTTATTCGCTTCATGGGTTCAAGAAGGTGAAGTTTGGCGATGCAGATGCTACAACTTCAATCAAATTATGATTGTGATCAAGAAATAATCAATGATGTAGCTGCATTAACCATCTCAATGATGGGCGATCTTGACAATACTGAATCTAGTCATAGCAGTTCAGTCCCCAGACGTAAGGGGTCTTCCGTCCTCTTTCGTCCTAAAGACGATGAGGAAGAGGTTTTGGAGCCTGAAGTTCCATATCTGAGTGCAATTGGCGCTTTGTTGTACTTAGCTCAGTGCACTAGCGGACATCTCCTTCTCTGTTAATCTTCTTGCAAGATATAGAAATGCGCCTACACGTAGACACTGGAATGGTGTTAAAGACATCATTTGTTACTTCAAGGGTACAACGGATTTGGGTTTATTCTATCTCTATGCATCTCAGAATAGATCACACCCCTTTGGTATTCGGAATGATGCTTGCCTTGTTGGTTATGCTGACGTAGGTTATTTATCTGACCCGCACAAGGCACGTTCTCAAACGAGTTATGTCTTTACCGTTGGAGACACCGCAATATCTTGGAGGTCAACCAAGCAGACCTTAGTTGCTACCTCTTCGAATCATGCTGACATTCTCGCCCTTCACGAAGCTAGTCGTGAGTGTTTTTGGCTGAGAGTTGTTGTTGAGCATATTCGAAACAATTGTGGGCTTTCTTCCATCGTTGACGTCCCTACAACGATCTTTCAAGATAATGCTGCATGTATTGACCAGATCAAGAAATTATACATCAAAGGAGACAACACCAAGCATATTGCGCCGAAGTTCTTCTTCTCACATCAGCAGTAAGAGCATCAGAACATTAAAGTCAAGTAAATCCGTTCCCAGGACAATCTTGCCGACCTTTTCACCAAATCACTGTCAAAATCTACTTTCCAGAAGCTTGTATAAGGAATTGGTGAGCGTAAATTGTCTGATTTGCAACATTGTTAGTTTCTCATTCGGAATATTGTCAAACTCAGAGGGAGTATCCTGTAGTATACTCACTTGACCTTAATGTACTTTTTTTCTCTACGATCATGATCATTTTCCCATTGGATTTTTATTGCCTGACTAGATTTTAATGAGGCACCCATTCTGGGTTGGTTATACCCTTGTGTGCATTTATTGACATCCGGCAAATATTTAGTATTGACATTGCATTAACTCACTTTTTTCCTAGACTATGGGTTTTTGTCCCGTCTTGGGTTTTACCATAGCCAGGTTTTGTGAGAGTTTTTATTTCATTTTATATGCAAGTTTCGTAATTGAGACTAGCGTGTTCTCTATTGTGCCTACGAGACGACTTCGTCAACTATCATCCTGAATATCTGATGCAATATCTACTTGAGTATTTTCACACTCAATGGGGAGTGTTGTGGATAATTTATATCCAGTATTTTAGATAATTGTGAAATCCTTAGTAGATATGGATTAGGCTATTCCGTTCTGTAAGGGATTAGAATCCTATGGTAATTGTACATATATTACTATAAATAAAGGCATTTGATATGTGGAATATACACAATACATATTCCACATACTCTATATTTTCACCAAATTCTCTCTCCCAATAATTATTTGCAGCACCTTCCGTATTTTGACTACAACAATAATATAAAATATCCTCATCAATCCATTCACTCACACATAAAATCAAAATAAACATATCTTTAAAGTTTGCAGGACAAAATCCATATCAAACAAAATAAAGGAAAGAGGAGCCCACAGAAAAATGGAGTGTATTGACCACAATACAAGAGAGAAAAAAGCAAAATGAACTGTGAAAAATATATGGGCTCTAAGAGCGCCACATGTTACTCCATCATTAGTTCTGTCATAAAGAATTAAACTATTTCGAAAAAAAGTAAAATTATTTCTAAAAAGGTGATTATATTTTGAAAAATCGTGATGTTATTTCTAGAAATCATAACATTATTTTTAGAAATGGTGACACTATTTCGAGAAACGGTGTATTATTTTTGAAAACGGTAACACTACTTTTAGAAACGGTGATACTATTTCTAGAAACGGTGATACTATTTAAGAAACAGTGATACTATTTAAGAAACGGTGACACTATTTTAAGAAACGGTGACACTATTTTGAGAAAACAGTGACACTGTTTATAGACACGGTAACACTATATCTAAAAATGGTGACACTATTTCAAGAAAATGTGATACTATTTCACGAAAATGTGATATTATTTCGAGAAAATGTGATACTACCTTAAGCTGTTCTCACATCTCACTAGTGATCAATAATTCAAAGCGTGCATGCAATCAATCATAAGCAATTAAATAAAAACTACATATCCATGCTAAGGCTTAAGGTTTCGCCCTAGTTAATGGAAATTAGTTACGCATATTCAAAAATAAAATCATAAAAAATATTATTAAAAAGAAAAGGAATGAAAACACCTTAAGGTAGAAAATCTCCAAGAACTCTAGCAAAATTCTCTGTCTCCAAAGTTGAATAAAAATAAGCATCCCCCACAATTGTGAACGGCAAAAGCAATATATCTGCTATGCCATTGCACAATCCCTAAATAATAATCTTTTGTTCCAACTAGAAAACTAATTAATAATAAAATAACTTAGAAAATATAGTCCTAATTAAACTATATTGAAAATACAATTCAAAGTATCAAAATTCTAACAAAATATTAACCAAAATATACTAAGAATAGGGATAAATATATAATATAAAATATACTCATCAAAATACCCCCAAACTTAGCTTTTTGCTTGTCCCCAAGTAAAACAAATCTAGAAAACCAAAAATAAAAGCTAATGAACTAAAAACTTAAATAAAACCTAGTTAAAACAAAATTTTCAATTTCAAGTTGCAATCCATAGAAAATGTTAAAAATTAGAAAATCTTTTCATAAGATCCAACTAATCCCACCACAGAGTCTAAGCCATTTAGAATCAATTAGAAAAGAATTTACAAACTTCCTTCGGTGTAAAGTGAACCATTATAGTTAAGGACACTCGACCAAAACCCTTACCTATCATCTCTTTTATTTAACACTTCACACATTTATATAATCATTTAATATTATTGTTATTATTTTTAATTTCATGTGTTTTTTCATTTATATATATATATATTTTTTAGTATCAGTAGTAGTCGTGCAATGTCGGTTCACTTAAGATTTCGATCCAACCCATGTAGGGGGCTTTAGGTCAATGACTCCCAAAGCACTAAGGTTTTAAGGCACTAGTTGTAGAACACCCCTAAGGACTTATTAACCCGAGCTGGAAAGGCTACGAAACCAACTAACCACCCTGCCGCATGCCAAAACTCCACCGTTTGACGCGAGAATCACTACTGATTAGGCAGGACTGGCCCCGTTACTAGGTAAAGCCTCGGGTGAGACAGTTATTACTTTATAACACAAACTAACTTTATTTTATATAAAACAAAAATATAAATACACTCAGACAAAAAGTAAGTGTTTCAATCTCACTCTCCACAAACCATGTTGGTGTGATGTGCAAATTGTCGAAGTAGAATTCACGAATTAGTGTCTAAGCAACGATAAATATAAAAGACTCTACTGTGGGATCAAAGAATTAGTGTCTAAGCAACGATAAATATAAAAGACTCTACTGTGGGATCAAAGTTCAGTATGTCCATTTGTTCTAACGTTTAAAATAATCTATGAATATTAACTCGAAAATGAAAACTTTTAACTTACTCAAAAATTAAAAATCTAACATTTCTTATTTCCCACCCCCAAACTTAAATCCCACATTGTCCTCAAGGTGTGAAAAATAAAGAAAAAGAAACAAAAAAAACAGAAAACAAAAGAAAACTAAAAAAAAAAGAAATAGATAAAAGCAAACAAAGAAAAAAAAAACAAGAAAGAAAATTAACAAAAGAAAACAAAACAACAATAAGAAACGGAAAAGAATGCACCTGGGACCTGGAGCAGTGGCATTTGCCCTAGCTGCGCCTCCAAATAAGCCTTCTCCTCCCCTCGGCCCTCGTTCTCTCGCTTTCTCTACCGCAGAACCCACTCCCATTTTTATTTTTTTATTTATTTTTTTCTGCAACACACAAACCACCATCTCTGTTCTGTGCTTGCCATCACCCAAACCACCATTCTACATCTTGAAACGACCATTCTCTTCTGCATTTTCTTCAATTTCTGCAATGTGATAAATCTGTGATGGTAATTGCTGCAATTGCACAGTAATTATAAGATGAGAAAATTTGTGTCAAGTGCGTGTCTCATAATTTTGTCTCTGTGATCCCAGCAGCCACACCAAAATGGGAAACAACATTCCCAGAACTGAGGACTCTGGTGCTTGGATTCCCTGGTACGTCTCGTAGAACTGCTCCATTAAACTCTGATATGCATACTAAATATGTGAATATGTGGCATATCTGCATATGTGATTAATTTGGTATATTTGGGAGCATGCTGATTATGTTGAGGGGCTGGGTGCAGGATTCCAGTAAAGGATTCTCTTTATTGTCCATGTATTAACCAATAATTGTGAAAAAAAAAATGAAAAATCAAACGAAAAGAATAAAATAAGAAACGATTTGAGAAAAATTGGGTTGTCTCCCAATAAGCGCTTTAGTTATCGTCTATAGTTAGACGTTGCAGAAATTTGGTGGTTAAGTCACTGCGCCTTTCAAAGTTACTGACTCCTTTGCAGCGTCATAGGATAACTCGAGACATGGCTTCAATCGATATCTAGCCACTTTAAACGCAAACCCTGTAGCTTCATTCTTGATCTCCAGAGCTCCATGTAGACAGACCTTAGTAACCGAATAGGGTCCCTTCCGGCGACACTTGAGTTTTTCTGGAAATAATTCAAACCTTGAATTGAAAAAAAACCTTCCCAGGGTGAAATTTTTTCTGAAGAATTTTTCTGTCATGAAAAGCCTTTGTCTTCTCCTTAGAGATCTTTGCCTTTTTGTAAGCTTTATTGCACGTTTCTTCAAGCTCATTGAGCTGCAACTTCCTCTTTTGTGCATGTGTCCACTTTGGCAGCTGTGCTGGCACGTTGTCCAGTGCAGCAACAATTTTTTTCACATCCCTCTTATCAATTTCATTCGTATTCTCATCGTGTAAAACATTCAGCAACTGATCAGTTGACGATCTGGTTAGAAAAGTAGGATGAACTAATCCATCCAATACGTCAATGCGCATATAGTCTTGTTGCTTTGTAGTGTGCTTAGCATCTTTTAACAACTTGAACACAACTGACTGGTATTGAACTCGAAAAGTTAATGTGCCAGCTTCCACGTTAATACAAATTGTCAACCTTGATGATTAAATCTTCAATGATTTACCTAGGATAAGTAACAAAACAGTCCACTAGTTCGAGAATAACTGATGTAGACTTTATATCTCCTTGGCCCAATCTCTGGAAAACAGAATAAGACATTAAATTAATACTAGCACCTAAATTAATTAATGCACGCTTAAAATTAGAATTTCCAATAGTGCAAGAAATTGTAAAACTCCCTGAATCTTTCTTTTTGGGTGGCAATTTGTATTGTAGAACTGCGTTGCATTGTTCAGTAAGAACAACTTTAAATTGTACTTGTATTACTATAAATAAAGACACCTGATATGTGAAATATATATAATACATATTCCACAATTTTATATTTTCACCAAATTCTCTCTCCCAATAATTACTTACCGCATCCTTCTATATTTTGACCACAACAATAATATAAAACATACTCATCAACCCATTCACACACACATAAAATCAAAATAAACATATCTTTAAAGTTTGCACGACAAAATCCATATCAAATAAAAGAAAGGAAAGAGGAGCCCACAGAAAAATGGAGTGGTGATAGACGTGGGATTGACCGCAATACAAGAGGAAAAAAAGCAAAATGAACTGTGAAAAATATATGGGCTCTAAGAGCACCACATCTTACTCAATCATTAGTTCATAATTAAACTATTTCGAGAAATAGTAAAATTATTTCTAGAAAAGGTGATTTTATTTTGAAAAATTGTGACGTTATTTTTAGAAATGGTAATATTATTTTTAGAAACGGTGATACTATTTCGATAAACGGTGACACTACTTTTAGAAATAGTGATACTATTTCTAGAAACGGTAATACTACTTTAAGAAACTGTGATACTATTTTAAGAAACGGTGACATTATTTTGAGAAAACGGTGACACTATTTATAAACACGGTAACACTATTTCTAAAAACGGTGACACTATTTCAAGAAAGTGTGATACTATTTCAAAAAACGGTGACACTCTTTTAATAAAAATAATTTTAAGAAATTGTACTATTTAAAAAAAAAAAGTGTTTTTCATACATAAATTTTCATAAACATTTTTCAATAAAAACTTGTTTATAGCAATTTTGTTAAATTATGTGTTTTTCTTAAATTGAGTTTTTTGGTATGATTTTTTATTTGTTTGATATGATTTTGTCACACAAATTGTAAAAATATTATCTTGAATGTATAAATTTTTGTCCTTTTTTTAATTTTCTTTTTATTGGACAAAAGTTATTAAAAGAGGAGAGAGGTAAAGATGTGTGTGAGAGAGAGATAAATCGGATGAGACAGAACAAAACAAAAACAAAAATAAAAAAAAATTGTAAAAAGATATGGGGATGAGTGGGTGACAGAGAGAAAGAGAGGGAGAGATGTGATGGATACGTGAGGAAGTTGGGAGGGTGGGACCCGCGAGCACTGTTTTAGTTTTTTTTAATAATTATATTAAACTTTAAGTTTTTTTTGTAAAATTTTAATTTATTTACATTACATTTCATGTCATTTTTATTAAACAAAGTTATTACAGTGTTTTTAATTAAAAAAATTTTGAAAACATCATTTTCATTAAAAATCCCTTTAAAAATAGAACATAATGTTAAGGTAAGGACGAAGCCGACATTAGTAATATAGTGAAAACGAAATGGAAATGTGTTTGGACAAATTTTTCCAAATAAAAATATGTTTTTAAGATAATTTAAAGTGTGAACTCTACCTATAATATTGAGTGGTAATTATGAGCAAAGCAAATTTTTTGATATATTGTTTTTGTGCATGAAGATATGGGTCAAATTATCGAAGTTGGAAAAGTATTTTTTAATGCTTAAGTAGATGAGCACTTCTCATGTTATTGCAGTTAATTAAAAAGCTTTTAGCAACAATAATCCCTTTTAAACAATGGTTGCACTTTTGATCTCACTTTTTTAAAAAATTGATTTTTTGATCAACAAAAAGAGGAAAAATGCAACAAAATCCTCCTCTTTTCGATGTTGAACCATCACTCAGTTAACAACACCACAATCACACCAAAACTACACCCAAACAATTTTATAAACATCCAAAAACCCATTTTCAAAAAACCCCATTAATAAAAAAGGTTTTACATTTCAATTTGATTTAAACAAAAATTCTTAGGATTTTGAACCACCACTTGCACTCTCACAGGACCGGCCCTGACCTAACAGGTATTAGAAGTCAACAATACAAGTGATAAATCTTTATATTTATATTATATTTATTTATCAAATTATGTATTAATCGGAAAAATTGAATAGTTGAGCTAAAAACAAGATGAGAGAGAAAGAGAGAGAAGAAGAAGAAGACGAAAAACTTACCCACCTACTTGCATGGTGTACTTTTTCAAATTTGATTAGTCCATGCAGAGCAACTAAATGAATGAATCTGAGAGTGTCGTTGAGTGCCGTTATGGTATTGTTGTGTTTTCAGAGGGTTTTGATCAACGAAGGACATGTTGACCAATAAAATGATCAATGAAGGGCAGTATGAATTTTTCAAAGTAAATTTGATCAAAAGAATAAATTTTTAAGGAAATTATTATTAACAATTCAAAAAAATTTCAAGTGTAATTTTCTTTTGAAATATAAAAAGTTTGAAGTAAAAAATAAGACTTTTGAAATACTAATAACAATTCTTTTTATTTTTTTAAATTGGAATCAAAAGTGCAACTATTGTCCAGAAAAAGATTATTACGGAAAGCCCATAGTTTAACACGCCGTGAGTCCGTGAGTCTTGAAAAACATGTGGTCATGCTCTCTTTAATAAACTAACATAAAATGGGAGGACCTAGCTGGTATTAAAAGTCAACAATACAGGTCATAAGTCTTTATATTTTTATTTTTTTAATTTATCAACTGATGTATTTAGACTCGGCCATATAAAGACTAGCAGGAGCCGCCATTTTTCACTACGCAAAACCATCTTCTCGTTTACAAGCTTCTACTTTAATTCACTTCACCTGTGCTTTTTTCTTGTCCTGAATCGAAGAAATGGCGGAAGGAGTTCTCTTCAACATTGCAGAAGGGATCATCGAAAGGCTAGGCTCCCGTGCTTTCCGAGAAATTGGATTGATTTGGGGTGTCAAAGATGAGCTCCAGACGCTTAAGGAGATAGTTGCTGGATTCCAAGCTGTTCTTCTTGATGCTGAGCAAAAGCAAGCCAACAACGAAGTCAAGCTGTGGCTCCAAAGCGTAGAAGATGCAGTTTATGAAGCCGACGACGTGCTGGATGAGTTTAATACTGAAGCTCTGCGGAGACAAATGGTGCCTGGAAATACTAAGGCGTCAAAGAAGGTACGCCTTTTCTTCTCTAGCTCGAATCAGCTTGCTTTTGGGCTAAAGATGGGCCATAAGATTAAAGATATTACCGAGAGGCTTCGTCAGATTGCTTCTCGTAGACCCATTCACTTAAAAGTAAATCGTGAAGATACACGATTTACAGTTAGAGAGAGAGTGACTCACTATTTTGTCCGAAAGGAAATTATAGGGAGAGATGAAGATAAAAGGGCAATTATTCAACTTCTGTTGGATCCCATCATCTCAAGTGAGAAGGTGTCAACTGTTTCCATTGTTGGATTTGGGGGATTGGGAAAAACTGCACTTGCCCAACTCATATTCAACGATGAGGTGATTCAAACTCATTTTGAGTTGAAAATGTGGACATGTGTCTCGAATGTATTTGAGTTGGATACAGTTGTTAAGAAAATCCTTCAATCCGAACGTAATGGGATAGAGCAGTTGCAAAATGAGCTTAGGAGAAAAGTAGATGGGAAGAAATACCTCCTTGTGCTGGACGATGTGTGGAATGAGAATCGGGCGAAGTGGCTGAGCTTGAAGGACTTGTTGACGGGTGGGGCGAAAGGTAGCAGAATACTAATAACCACTCGCAGTGCAACTGTTGCGACGGCATCAGACACAGCTAAACCATACACCTTAAGGGGTTTGGATGAAGAGCAGAGTTGGTCTCTGTTTAAGAAAATGGCTTTTGAAGATGGAAAAGAGCCGGAGAATTCAACAATCAAGGCAGTTGGGAAGGAGGTTGCAAGAAAATGTCAGGGAGTTCCACTCGCTATAAGGACGATAGGTGGGATGTTGCGCACCAAGCATGACGAAACAGAATGGTTGAATTTCAAAGATATGAAACTTTCAAAAATAAGTCAAGAAGAATATGAAATTTTGCCAACTCTTAAACTAAGTTATGATATTCTCCCGTCACATTTGAAGCATTGTTTTGCTTATTGTAGCCTGTTCCCACCTGATTATGAGATCCCAGTACAAAAATTGATTAAGCTTTGGGTGGCGCAAGGGTTCATTAAGTCATCCGACGAAAACGAGTGTTTGGAGAGTGTTGCGTATGAATATTACAAGGAATTGTTGCGGAGATCTTTTTTTCAAGAAGAAGAAAAAGATGAGTTTGGTATAATAGAAAGTTGTAAAATGCACGATCTCATGAATGAACTTGCAATCGTAGTGTCGGGGGTTGGAAGCACCGTAGTTGATCAGAATCAAAAGAATTTTCATGAAAAGTTTCGTCATGTATCTTTCAGTTTTCATATTGATTTGTCGAATTGGGAAGTGCCAACGTCTTTGTTAAAAGCAAATAAGATACGGACTTTTCTTTTTCATCGCCAATATTTTGGGCTTGCTGATGAGGGTTTATCATGTAATTTATTTTGTACTATTATTGTTTCAAATTTTAAATCATTGCGCATGTTGAGTCTCAATCGTTTGGGAATTAAAATATTACCAAAATGTCTTAAAAAATTGATACATTTGAGATATCTCGATCTTCGTCATAATCCCATCGAGAAACTTCCAGATTGGATAGTTGACCTTCAAAACTTGGAAACACTAGATCTCTCTGGTTGTGAGAATCTTGTGGAACTGCCTAGAAGCATTAACAAGATGATCAACTTAAGGCATCTCAACTTGGAATACTGTGATAAATTGACTCGAATTCCACGTGGACTTGGTGAATTGACTGGTCTTCGTACATTGGGCACATTTGTTTTGAGCGAAAACAATTCCTGGTTGAGGGACAGTGCTGGTCTTGGTGAATTGGGGAGGCTTAAGGAATTAAGAGGAGAGTTATATATTATAAATTTGAGGCACGAGAAAGATGTGATGTCAAAATCAAACGGTGGCCGTGCGCCTCTGAAGGAGATGCAACATCTCCGTTCGTTGGAATTGTTCTGGAAAGATGGAGAAGATGTAAACGCAGTTGATGAGAAGAATATTATTATGTCAATGGAAGTATTGCAACCCCATTCAAATCTGAAGGAGTTGTGCGTGTGGTATTATTGTGGTTTGAGGTTTGCGGGTTGGTTTTCTTCTCTCATAAATATTGTTAATCTCAAATTGTATAGGTGTAGTAGATGCCAACATCTTCCACCGTTGGATCATTTGCCTTCCCTTAAGGTTCTTCGACTTGAAAATTTGGAGAATTTGGAGTACATATCAGACAAGGAGAGGGGTAATAGTACGAGTGATGAGATGATGATGAAGTCATTCTTTCCCTCCCTGGAGGACCTTTGTGTAGAAAAGTGCCCTGCTCTGAAGGGATGGTGGAGGGCGCCCACTCATGACAGTGCATCTTCTTCTTCTTCTTCGTCAACAGAGAATCTGTCGTTCCCGTTGCCTTCATTTCCTTGTCTTTCTACATTGAGGATCTGGAAATGTCCTAATCTAACATCCATGCCTCTGTATCCAAATGTGGAAACATTAAGTCTCAGTGGGATCAGCTCGAAGGTCCTTCCTTCCTTGTTTGTTAAAGTTGGAGCACATGATGGTGGTGTTGATGTTTCTGCCTCTTCTTGTTCCCCTCATCTCTCCAAATTAACAGATCTGTCACTTTATGGAATCGAGGATTTAGAATGTATAACGTCCGAAGGGATGGGCAACCTCACATCACTCAAGTCGCTTTCCATTGAAAATTGCCCAAATTTGGCATCACTGCCAGAAGGGATTCGTGGACTCCCCTGTTTAAATAGATTGGAAATTTTGCGTTGCCCCATGTTAGGGAAAAGATGCAGGAAAGAAACAGGTGAGGACTGGCCTAAGATTGCTCACATCCCATTCATTCGTATTTGTCCCAATTATTAAGGTGCGTTTTCTAACCTCTTTCAGTTTACACTTGCTTTATTCAAATGCCAATCTCGTTTCTTCATTTTCTTCTTCATTCATCATTCCTTTTGCTTTCAATCAACATTCATTACCTGCATTTTATTTTCAATTTCAGATGACATACCATGTCGATTAAAGATTTCGACCACACTTACAACTCTTTTGCTATCTGATTGAGCAACAGAAGTTCCACAGCAAAGCGGTATGCATTCAATTATTCTTTAATTTCCTTCCTTTCGATAATATAGTCTTATCTTTATTCATTTACATGCACATGCATGTTCTTCCTCAGCATCTTTAATCTGCCTTTTGTTTCTTCATATCTAAAATAATAATTTCAATCCACAAATCGAATCTAAATTAATCAACTTAAGTGGATGATTTGATGAATTTGGTTCTTTTTTTCCTGGTATAAATAGGGTGTCATCTAGCACTTTTTGTTATATAGTGCTGTGAAGCTTATGACCGAGAAATTACTGTCAGGCAGGTAAATTGATCTTCAAAAGTTCTATTTACTTTTACATCTTTTTTTTTTCACTGTTTTCTAAATACCCATCTAACTCGACCTACTTGTCTACTTCAGATACTCTACAATGGCAGTTTAGTTTTCTAGATCACTACTACTTATAAGGAAGATGAACATTAAATACTGAAACCAAAGACGGTTTAGGAGTTTGCGCTTTTTCACTTAGATGGCATTGTAGCTACCAAGCAACCAGCAAGATGACAATTTGTAAGTACTTCATTCAATTCAATTATTACACAACCGTTGCAGTTCTTTTTATTTTTCAAGCTATATGATATGGCTTCAAATTTTTTTGGTTTAGGTTTTGCTTCTTGGTTTACCTTCTTGGATATGCAGTACTGATTCAACAAAGAAACAGATGGGATTAAGGAAGCGAATAACCATACAGCTTATACAGGTCTCTCATTTGTAGATGTGATAAATATAGAGTCACCATCACGGACATATATAAATTTACATTTTTATCTGTGTCTCATTTGCGTGCACTATTGTTTACTGCTGGTCCAGATCCTGTTTATATACAATAACTGGGCAATGAACTTGGCTGTTGGTCTGATAGTCAGCATGCATACCGAGATGGCCGTTCGGAGGAAGTAGCTACAAATATTAGGTTTTACTCTCTACCTTTGATCAATTTCTCCATTCACTTTTCTTTTCATACTAAAACTGAGATATTTTCAGGTTGTCAGACTTTCTTGCTGATCTGCACAGAAGGTGAATAATGCCATTTCGATATTCCAATGTAAGTTAATGCAGTGGTTAGATTTTGGTTCTTTATTACTGTTGTCCATAAATTTATTAGTCCATTTAATGTGAAAGGTTAAGTTGTCAAATAACGTAGACTAAGTTTTGCATAGGACAGGATGATGTATTAGTGTAGCAGTGGCCATGTTTATGCCCTGATACCATTTTGTTCTGTAACTTATGGGCAGTTGTGAACTTAGTCACACTGAACGCTTAAGTTGCATGGTAGGTTCAATAAAATAAATTAAAAAGTTGTATGGTAGGAGGTCATTAGAGTTGCACATTGATGATTTTCCCCTTCATTAATGATTTTCAGTAAAAAAATGCCGTTTGCTTCAGTTTTGCCTAAATGTGCAGGATTTTTTTGCAACAAGAACATATGCGCAGCCCTCATGCTGGTTTTTCAATTGCAAATAAAATACTTTGGATTTTTTAAAGGATAATTTTACCTGCAATATATTTCCCTTAAATGATATAGGAGGTATACAATTTTCTATTCGTACATTCATTTGAACTTAATTGTCGCTCTTCTGGAACATGAGGCTGAAAACAAACCTTGTATTATCTGATTTCTCTTGTTTTGGTGAACTTGATCATTATTTCAGTCTCACATGGATTTCTCTTGTTTTGTTACTTCCTACTACTGATTTTACACTGAACATGGATTTGAAAGCTGGTCTCATTGGATTTGAAAGCGGTGTATGTATAAATGTTTAATATCTAACTTTATATTCAATTCTTGACGCAGAATTGGTTGCTGGATGGCTATATCCAGTTGTGGGAGAGAAGACATGCTTGGTTCGGTTGTCATGAACTACATTTAACAGAATTCTAAGTTATTACGGAGTGGATATGTGTATGCTCAGGATTTTGACAATTATGCAATGTGCCCGTCTATGACTTGGATGAATGTCTACAGATTGGGACATTGAAATTGAATAAGAGGATAGGATGTCTGGATAATAGTATGTCAATATCAAACTGGCTTGGGGTTGTGTACATATATATAATTGGATAGTTTTTTAAAGGGATTTTTTGAGGACGCCGTCGCAGTTATTTGCCATATTTTTATCTTTTCGATCAAACATGAATGGTACACATTCAAGTAGAAGAATCAACAATGGCATCAGCCTGCAGGTAGACTCCGTCAGGTATTCCAATTTATTGTTTTTTTTAAGCAAAATTGCATTCAGAAGGTTATATTCCTCGTAATGAGGTTTTTAGCAATTTCGCATATGTACTTTACAACTGTCGCAGTTCAATGCCAATCACTTAATTTTTGTAATAATGAACTGTACTGTGCATAGTAACATTATTTATTTATTTTTTTCTCAACGGTCATTATGAAACTGGACCACCATGTTGGGTGAAGACTCATCTTGAAAAGAAACGTTAGAAATTAGACTATATCTATTTTTCTCAAACTGCTCAAACTTCAAACAATACAATGCGGTAAATATCCTACTCTTGATAGAGAATGTGAAGGATTGAGTGACATTTAAAGTGGACAAACACAACCGGTTTATATTTCAATTCATCATTAATAGGACGCATTTTGATACATTGTAGGATTCACTTTGTAATGTAATTCAATGATCCAAACATTGTAGATTATCAATGCAAAAATTTAGACAAATCCAAAACTATTAAGACATTCATTTGTAGTGTAGAAAATAGACGAATACGGTTTTATAAAAACTACTAAATTTTATCCAACAGTCATATGAATTCAAATTTGGGTATTTTTTGGTGGATATGATATTTGAGATAAGACATAAAAGACGTGTGACAAAACTATGTGTCCTCGAATCCTAACCCTATATATATTAGTATCAAATTTGTTATTTGCAAGATTTGAACTTAAAACCTCTCACTTATAAACAAAGAGGAATATCACAGTTATCACTAGTTCACAGTTATCACAAGTTCATAAAAGACGTGTGCAATTCACAACTATTAAGTTCTCTATTCTCTCTCTTGCCATCTCTCTCTAAATTTTCCTTCAATAAACATAACGTTAAGAAACGAGTTAGCATTAATAATACATCTTCTGTTTTAGGGAGCTTTAATGAAAAGAACATTTTAAACTATTTTTTTAACTAAAAACACTCTAATAATTTTATTTAAGGAAATAGGTTTAAATGTAATAAAAAGAACTTAAAATTTAATAAAAATAACAAAAATTTAGTATAATTAAAAGAAGACTAAAACAGTGTGACAGACGCGCGTCCCACCCACCCAGGGGCCCACCCGTCCATCTCATCCCTTCCTCTCTTTCTCTCTGTCACCCACTCATCCTTAGTTATTTTTACAATTTTTTTTTGTTTATGTTTATGTTTTTGTTTTCTCTCATCCAATCTATCATTCTCACAAACATATCTCTACCTTCTCATCTTTCAAGAACTTTTTTCCAATAAAAAGAAAATTAAAAGGATAAAATTTTATATATTCATGATAATATCTTCACAATTTGTGTGACAAAATCATATCAAATAAAAAAAAAATCAAACCAAAAAACCCAATTTAAGAAACCCACATAATTTAACAAGATTGTAATCAACAAGTTTTTAATGAAAAATATTTTATGAAATTTTATTCATGAAAAATACTTAATTGTTTGTTATTATTATTTTTAAAAAATAGTACAATTTCTTAAACTATTTTTCTCAAAATTACTGTCAATATTTTATTGAAATAATTTCACCGTTTCTAAAAAAAAGTGTCACCGTTTTTATAAATAGTATCAGCGTTTTTAAAAATAGTGTCACTATTTCTCAAAATAGTATCACTGTTTCTAGAAATAGTGTTACCGTTTCTAGATTTAGTGTCACATATTCTCAAAATAGAATCACTACTTCTAGAAGTAGTTTTAGCGTTTCTCGAAATAGTGTTACTGATTTTCTCTTTTGCATAATGATCTTTTGTATTTCTTTTTTCCTAAGTGCAGTGATTCTGATGGTTGTATTAGTCATTTCGGTGTTGTTTTGTCAATGTTGAGGCCTTGTGAGAGTTTGCGGAAAATGTAAATCCTTTCACTCTTAGACCAACTCCAATGGTGGCCTATGACCACTAACAAATTTTTGCCTTTGGCCAGAAACTGTTTTTTCTCTCTAATGGTGTGGCCTAAATTTTAGGGCAAAAAGTTGTTAAATATCATTTTAGCCTAATTATTTTTTTCCGTTAACTTAAAAAAAAAAATTTGTTTAGATTAACTTAGCTTACTTTTGTGAACAGTTTTACCTTAAAATATTTAAATTCCGATAAAGTATAAAAAAATGACACATCAAACGCATATGAAAGAATGAAATTTGGAAGTAGGTACAATGAAATTTGAAAAATCACACACCTCCCATACCGGACATCTTACCAACGATACTGCTACACCACACATCTTACCTACCAATGACACTCACAAACCACACATCCTACCTACCAAAGACACTCCCAAACCACACATCATACCAACAACACTCCCACACCACATATCATACCAACGACAACCAATTCATTTACTCTATTTTAAGAAGTAGTTAAAAGTCATTCAAACACACACCAATTTCTTCAAAATCATCCATCTGTCAACACACACCATCATTTTTCAAACTATATTCCCTTAGTGGGTTCAAGAAGGCGAAGTTTGGCAATGCAAATGCTACAACTTCAATCAAATTATGATTGTGATCAAGAAATAATCAATGAGGCAACTGCATTAACCTTCTCAATGATGAGTGATCTTGACAATATTGAATCTAGTCATAGCAGTTCCCCTGACGTAAGTTCCATTATCGTGACAAAGTAAAAAGGTATGAAGACCTCATAAAGGATTACTTTTACATAAATTGTTCATTTCCTGTAGAAATTTTTTGGGAGCATTTTTAAATGAGAAGAGAGATGTTACTATCCATCTTGAATGAAGTTGTTGCTCACGACGACTACTTTACAAGGAAGTGAGATGCTACAGGCCAACTTGGTCTATTACCAGAGCAAAAGCTGACATTCGCATTTTGAATGTTGGCCAATGGATTCTCTACGGACACAACCAAAGAATATTGTCGACTAGCTGAATCCACAACACTTGAAAATCTAAAGCAGTTTTGCATGGCTATTCAAGCCATATATGGGTGTGAATACCTTTGAAGGCCAAATCGGGATGATTTGAAGAGGCTTCTGCGTAAGGGTGAGAAGCGAGGTTTCCGAGGCATGATAGTAAGTCTAGATTGTATGCATTGGAAGTGGAAAAATTGATCTACCATTTGGGGTGGTCAATTTAAGAGTCTTCACAATAAGCTAATTATCATTCTTGAAGTTGTGACGACCCTTGGATTTGGCATGCATTCTTCGGTGCACTTGGATTGAACAATGATATCAATGTTCTTTGGCGTTCTCCTTTGTTTGATGATGTTGTCAATGGATGGGCAAAAGAATACAGGTACAAGATCAATGGTCATCAGTACGTACTAGGTTATTATTTGACAGTTGGTATCTACTCTTGGTGGTCTACATTTGTGAAATCTTATTCTCACCTAACAATGAGAAGAAGAACCTTTTTTCTAAGAAAAGGGAGGCGAATAGGAAAGATGTGGAGAGAGCTTTCGGGATACTTCAAGCTCGATGGACAAACATTAGAGGGCTTGCACGAATATGGTGCGGAGAAGACTTACACTCAGTCATGATGACGTGCATTATTTTGCACAACATGATTGTTGAAGATGAGTTTAAAGAAATTGAAGAAGATTCCGATGAAGAAGATAATGACCCAAGATCAAGTGCGAGAGCAAATGCAAGAGAGGTTGACTATTTAGTGGCTACACGTACGAGACACGACAAGATAGGGTGACACTTATGGAGTATATGAGACGTCTTAATAGGATTCAAGCTCCGGAAGGCCATGACAACCTTTGTAGGGATTTGGTGGTACATATTTGGCAACGTGAAAGAAATCAAATGGTTGAAGATTCAGAATGAAGGGTGTTTGTCTCCCTTTCCAATGAAGTGTGTATGTGTGCTTGTATGCAAGTCTTTCTTTCCAAATAAAGTGTGTTTGTGTGCTTGTATTTCCTTTGAAATAAACGTATGTTTGTGTGTGCTTTCTTCCTAATAAAGGGTGTGTGTTTGTCTTTCACTTGTTAATTCTTAAATTTATAACTATTGAAGCAATTGTTGTGGCCTTTTCTCAAGATTCCATTTTTTTTTTTGCTTCAAGTTATTCAACTATAATTGCCATGACTTTTTTGGGTCAAATTATTGGCCTTTTATTTTTGTAAAAAAATGAGAGCATACAATTGCATAAAATATAATTACTATTAATACTTAAATTTATAACATAGGTTGATCATGCAACAATTAGAATCAAACAATAATTAAAAACTCTCTAAACAATTAATACTTCAAGGGAAAATTAAGATACTAAATGAGATTTGAAAAAAAAAAAACTAATATGGTTCAAGTCTTGAGTGAAAGTTATAGCCAATATTATCAAAGAGAGTGTGTCTTGATAAAATTTCATCTTGCATTTCACAAAAGAACCTCTTCCTCCATGAGTATATTGGTCGATATCCATCTTCATTATATCCAACTTGTACACATCTTGGTCCAACTTATCTTTTGTGACTTTCCTTGCCGTTTCCTACTCTTCCATTGCCATATGCCACTCCATGAGTTTGCGCATTTGCAACTTCTCTTGATTGCTCTCTTTACTACAATGAAGTAGTTTGTCAACTTTTTCTCATACTCGTCGCTAGTCTAACCCACTTTCTTTCCTTTTTTTCTTTGCTTCCTTTTGCTTATTGTGCCCCGACTGTCTTGCTATAGATGAAGATGGGCTCTCATCTACAAAATCATCATCAAGATCAACACTTGCCCAGCCTTCAGAAGGTTGTCTTGAAACTTTAGTAGATACACTTTCAATCCACCTAGGAGAATATTTGAGGATGTTCCAAGCATGAAATAACTTGAATAAGTGACTTTTAGGAGTATCGAGTGTCATGAATATAGTTAACGCTTTATTAATCTATGTATGAAATAAGTAAAGATTGACTAGTTAAAAAATGCAATTATGCACATTAAAAATATATATACACATGAAAAAAAAAAATATGTGAAGAGACACTCACCATATCTTCTTGACTCTTTCCACTTTCAAGAACATCTTTGGCTGTATGGTAGGCCGACTTCCAACAAGTGCATTTTTTTTTATTCTCTTAAACCGATCATACATACCATGAAGGGTTCGTGGCCTGTCAGGCAACAATGGGTGATAGGTGCTAAGGAACAATTCATAGATGTGAGACCAAAATTCTTGAATATTTTAGTTTGTCCCGGTTGCACTATCTTCGCTAATATTGATCCAAGCATTGCACAAAGCTAGATTTTCATCATTAGACAAATTAGGTAATTTTGTACTATTTTTGGCATCTTGAAATTTTTTGGAAGTGGGTAGAAGAAGAATGCCAATTTAGAAGTGGATAGAAAATTATTTAGAAGTGAGTATAAGGAAGAATGAAATTTGGATGAGGAAAGGGAATAAAATTAATTTTATGTGGATGTGAATGACCAAATGAATGAGTATTTACAGAGTTTTGGGATGAAATTTCAGTTAAATATTTTTTTAAAATTATTTTAGCAGTTGAATTTTAATTTGGACCATTGAATGATTTTTCTTACTTTTATATTTGATATCATTTGATTACTGCCGTTGAATTATAAGTAAAAGTAAATAAATAAATAAAATAAGAATTCAGACATAGCCGTTGGATCAGCTAACAGTCTAGCAATCTGGACCTTCCATCACAAATGAGCCAACGACTCTTTTCTACTTGTGGCTGACAGGCCTGACATCAGTTGAGGCCTGTTTACACCGAAAATATCCATTGGGTCAGAAATAAGTTTTGGACAATAGGCTGAGCCTAAGAAGAAAGGCTCAGCCCAGTCCAATAGCCAAAAAGGAGGAAAATATGTATCTACCTTCACTAACTGCATTAAATGCAAAGTACTCGGCAGTTTTGGAAAAAATCTGATTAAATCTTCAGGAAACGGCTAAAATCTCAGAATGACGGCTTACAGAAAAGAAAAATTGAAAGACAAGTACCTGGTTCTAACAGACAATGAGTCAACTCCTTGTGTCCCTTGAGATCCCGGTACTCCTTGTGTCGCTTGAGATCCTGGTACAAGCATAGATATGTCATCCAAACAGTGTGCACAAAAGTAAATGAATATGAAGAATGTACTCTTATTCGTACAGACAGCCAAGAAAAACACTATGCACAATTTAAATAATCACCCAAATCACAGATTAAATCAAGATTTCTGAGTTTACCGGCTGGTGTGTTGCCCTCTGCTTCCAGAAAAAAAAAGACCCTACAATGAACATTTCAACGAGATAGAAAGTTAATTATTCGTTAACTGGTTCAGACGGGAAAAAGTGGAGTTATGCTCTAATACATGGAGTTAAGTGGTTCATGGAAAGGGGTTTCAAAAAGAAGTAGTCTCTCATAAGTATATTCTGAACGATAAATTATGACAATCGTAACATCACATAATGCCTGGCAGGTCGAAAGTGTATAATCTCATATAATGGTAAGAAAAACAATTCAATATCTACAATTAGTCCACAAGGAAAAGAAGGTCAACATGAACGAGGGTTAGGAGTTAGGATTATCATAAAAATAAGAACAAGATTAAATACTTGAGACTCCAAATAAAAGGCTATGGCGAGAACAAAGGGGACGCGCCCATCCCACAACAAATATAAAGCACAAATTGTCTTCAAACAAAAATCTGGCCCTCTATATGAAATGAATGGTAATTAAAATAAATACTAGTGTCGACCTATTATTTGTATTGTGCTTATGTGTTGGGTGATATGCATTTGTAGTTCTGTATTTCAAACTTTTTTGTATAAGAAACAGAAGCTTTTATTAAAACCTTTTATATCGACATTGAGGTAATATTCATTGAAAAATTTGTCTCCCATTTTATCTTTGTTTCTGGTCTGGCAATTAGTACTATGCTCTTACATCAACTTATCTTTAACTTGGCATTTAATTAAGAAATGTGGCTCATAGATTGATCGTTTTTTGTAGCAAAAATCACATAAAACTTATGTAAAACTAATCAAAATACAGAAATTTTCAATATGTATGGTCAATGATTTTTTCATGCAATTTAACATTTCAAGAGAATTTGCTAATTAAGCTAGCTAATATATGAGAGATGCTAATGTTCTTTTTATCTTCCGTTCCAAAAAGATCATTTTCACATTTACTATATATATGAGTGGAATACTTGTCTTGTAGATACAATAGTTGCCTATAATTTTTGTAAAATTTATTACTCAAGAGTGAAGCATTAGCTCAGTATAACGTGCTGTGCGCAATAGCATGAGCTGTTTGTACAAGCCTTAGGTTCTCTATAAAGTTTCCCTGAGCCTTAAACCTTAAACCAAATGCCTCTCACGCAAACATTAAGGAGAACTTAAGGCTTCCAACAAATGGGCACTAAACAGTAAAACAAAAGGCAAATTGATATCAAAGCCAAACACAAATAGGACCAAAAAACAACTTACTGTCTGCAGAATCGTTGAACTCAGGATTATTTGATAGACCAGTGTTCTCTGGACCTAGCCACTCCTCAAACATTGTATTTGGTGTTTCATTTACAGACTCGTGAAATCCAGTCAATGCTGTTTGATCCGGTGTCTGCAGTATTTGAGTTCCAGTGCTTGTTTCCAATGGAGGAACTGAAGCTGGCATTAAGTTTGGAGACGGAGCAGGAATAAAGTCATATTGAGTGGCAGGAGATTGTGCACCCTCATACTCTGGTAAGTTGTTTCCACCATCATGTTCTTCAACATGTTGAAAACGTTCAATTTGTGGCAGAGATTGTGCACCCTCATAATCTGGTAAGTTATTTCCACCATCATGTTCTTTAACTTGCTGAAAACGTTCAATCGTTGGGGGAGATTGTGCGCCATTAAACTCTGTGGAAGCTTGAGAGACAGGAAGAGATGGTGGAACGCCGTGCTCTGGGGAGATTTCAGTTGTAGGAGGAGGAGGTGTTGTAGGTCCAGAGACTGGAAGAACTCCCTCAAACAAATGGGACTGTTTGGATATATAGTCTTTGTCAAAAATGTTACGAAGATCCGAACACAATCCTACAGGCAGACACCAAGATCTTCATAAAAAAATATATAAACAAAAAACTCATTAAAATGGAAGACAATCAGTGAGATAAAATACATGAAGGGAAAAGATCCCCTCACCACTTAATGAAGGCTGGAAGAATATTTGTTCCTTTCTTAAACTGTTGTTCAACTTCCAAACACCCAAAGTAGAGCACGGAATATTCCTCCTTGTACGCTTTAAATCACTAGCATCTTGAATTGTATTATTCATAAACCTACAAAATTCACAAACTTATCTTATTAATCAAAACCAGAAGAAACAATGACCCTACAGTAATAATATGTGCAACCATACTCATTGGATAACACAAGGGTCTCATCAAAATACTGTTTTCTCTTCCTTGCTCTTGCTCTTGGCTGCTCAACATGTGGTGTTGATTGCATTTCTGCAACAGGAGAGAGAAACATTCAAGGGAAAAACAAAGTTGGGTCTTATTAATGCATACATATGAAGAACAATATAGACGATGAGAACTCTACTCACGAAAGGAAACGTCTTTCTCGTTCATTTCTGGTAAAGAAGCAACAGAAGCTCGTGGTCCTGAAGTTGGCAGAGACGATGGTGATGGCCCACCAGAAGGTGTATTTTCCTCTGTAATTGGAGAAAGTATGCCTTTCTCATTCATTTCTGGGTTAATAGATTTGTCAGGTTCAGTAACATCATTCCTGTTATTGAGAGAAACTGTAGGAACGATTTCCGGAGAAACAGCATTTCGCATAATTTCCATCGGTTGAACATTTTGAGGGGAACCGACATTTGGAAGAGGATCATCTTGCACAACTTCTGTTGGTTGAACATACTGAGGGGAACTCTCATCAGGAAGAGCATCACACATAATTTTCGTTTCTCTAAGGTTACTTGGAGCAGAATCTTGGAAGACAAAATCATTTGGAACATCTACTTCTGGAGCTTGTTTATTTGGAGAAGCGGCTTAGCTTGAAGGACTTGTTGATGGGTGGGGCGAAAGGTAGCAGAAAACTAATAACCACTCGCAGTGAAACTGCTGCAACGACATCAGACACAGCTAAACCATACACCTTAAGGGGTTTGGATGAAGAGCAGAGTTGGTCGTTGTTCAAGAAAATGGCTTTTGAAGGTGGAAAAGAGCCAGAGAATTCAACTATCAAGGCAGTTGGGAAGGAGGTTGCAAGAAAATGTCAGGGAGTTCCACTCGCTATAAGGACGATAGGTGGGATGTTGCGCACCAAGCATCACGAAACAGAATGGTTGAATTTCAAAGAAAAGAAACTTTCAAAAATTAGTCAAGAAGAAAATGAAATTTTGCCAACACTTAAACTAAGTTATGATGTTATCCCGTCACATTTGAAGCATTGTTTTGCTTATTGTAGCCTGTTCCCACCTGATTATGAGATCTCTGTACAGAGATTGATTAACCTTTGGATGGCACAAGGGTTCATTAAGTCACCTGACTAAAACGAGTGTTTGGAGGATGTTGCGTATGAATATTATAAGGAATTGTTGCGGAGATCTTTTTTTCAAGAAGAAGAAAAAGATGAGTTTGGTATAATAAAAAGTTGTAAAATGCACGATCTCATGAATGAACTTGCAATCTTAGTGTCGGGGATCGGAAGAACCGTAGTTGATAAGAATCAAAAGAATTTTCATGAAAAACTTCGTCATGTATCTTTCAATTTTCGTATTGATTCGTCGAATTGGAAAGTGCCAACGTCTTTGCTAAAAGCAAATAAGATACGGACTTTTCTTTTTCATTGCCAAAATCCGTGGGCGTGGGTGACTGATGAGGGTTCATTATGTAATTCAATTTGTACTACTATTGTTTCAAATTTTAAGTCATTGCGCATGTTGAGTCTCAATCGTTTGGGAATTAAAATATTACCAAAATGTCTTAAAAAATTGAAACATTTGAGATATCTCGATCTTAGTGCGAATCCCATCGAGAGACTTCCAAATTGGGTAGTTGACCTTCAAAACTTGGAAACACTAGATCTCTCTCATTGTCGGAGTCTTGTGGAACTGCCTAGAGGCATTAAGAAGATGATCAACTTAAGGCATCTCAACTTGATTGCCTGTTATGGATTGACTCAAATGCCACGTGGACTTGGTGAATTGACTGGTCTTCGTACATCGGACACATTTACTTTGAGCGAAAACAATTCCAGGTTGAGGGACAGTGCTGGTCTTGGTGAATTGGGGAGGCTTAAGGAATTAAGGGAAAAGTTAAATATTATAAATTTGAGGCACGAGAAAGATGTGATGTCAGAATCAAACGGTGGCCGTTTGTTGGGATTGTCCTGGAAACATGGAGAAGATGTAAACGCAGTTGATGAGAAGAATATTATCATGTCAATGGAAGTATTGCAACCCCATTCAAATCTAAAAGAGTTGTGCGTGTGGTATTATTGTGGTGCGAGGTTTGCGAGTTGGTTTTCTTCTCTCAAAAATATTGTTAATCTCAGATTGTATAGGTGTAGTAGATGCCAACATCTTCCACCATTGGATCATTTGCCTTCCCTTAAGCTTCTTCAACTTTCAGAATTGGAGAATTTGGAGTACATATCAGACAAGGAGAGGGGTAATAGTACGAGTGATGAGATGATGATGATGTCATTCTTTCCCTCCCTGGAGGACCTCGGTGTAGAAAACTGCCCTGTTCTGAAGGGATGGTGGAGGGCGCACACTCATAACAGTGCATCTTCTTCATTATCAACGGAAAATTTGTCGTTCCCGCTCCCTTCGTTTCCTTGTCTTTCTAGTTTGAGGATCTGGCAATGTCCTAATCTAATTTCCATGCCTCTTTATCCAAATGTGGATACATTAAATCTCAGTGGGATCAGCTCGAAGGTCCTTCCTTAGTTGTTTGTTAAAGTTGGAACACATGATGGTGGTGTTGATGTTTCTGCCTCTTCTTCCTCCCCTGATCTCTCCAAATTAACAGATCTGTCACTTCATGAAATCGAGGATTTAGAATGTATAACGTCGGAAGGGATGGGCAACCTCACATCCTTCAGAAGCTTACATTGCTCTATTCTGACATCACTGCCAGATCATGGGATGGGCAACCTCACATCCCTTCAGGAGCTCGTAATCATAAATTGCTGTAATCTGACATCACTGCCAGAAGGGATTCGTCGACTCCCCTGTTTAAATAAATTTGTTCTTGGAGGCCAGAAGCTTTGTCTTGCTATATATCGTGTGTCAAGTCACAGTTGCTCAAATTTGGTATCACTGCCCGAAAGCTTTGTCTTCTTTAAGACAATTGGAAACTGGATACTGCTCCATCTTGCAGCAAAGATGGAAGAAAGAAACAGGTCAGGACGGGGCTAATATTGCTCACATCCAAAATTCTATCACACCTTGTTTGTTTTCATCTCGCTTTTGATCGATATTCATTTGGTGCACTTTATCCCTTTTCACAGGACAGTACTTCGCGTGATGAATCAAGTGAAGCACTGTGGTTTTGGACAGCAGCTGCACAACAAAGTGGTACTTCAATTATTTTCTAAATTTTTTACTTCAGTTTCCTTTTTCAAAGTAATTTTTTTCCTTGTGTGTATGTAATTCCTGTGTTCCTAATCCTAACTTCATTTTATCTTCTTACTTTTTCATAATGTCTTCTTTCCTTGGATGAATTACATGATTCTCTGTAGAGAGTCTAGAACTTTTTGTCATATTTTTTTGGAAGAGACTATAAAAATTAGAAATTTGTCTTGTATCAATCGGCTTCTCTTGTGTTGAATTTTTCATCTTTACCAGTTGTTTGGAATATAACTCCTTAATTTGGTGTAATTAGTTTATCAAAACTTTAGCATGTGATGACCAATGATGTGGGCTTTTTAACAGTTGGAGAAGTGTGTGGAGTCGAATTCGTTGAACTAAAGGATGAAAATGTGCAAGACTGCAGAAGTGCGCTTGGACGTGGATTAGAAGATGGGCCAGACGAAAAACGTTTTCCTGCCCTCGAGCAGACATGGAGTTCACTCAGCGGTCTAATTGAATGCTTCTGTATGCCTGATCGTGTGGTGTCGTCTGCTCCAGCTAGCGTTGGTGAACACTTGTAAGCTCAAGTCTTATAAACTGTAAGTAAGACTTAGAGATGCAAAGAATCCTGCAGGAAACACTTCACTGCTCTTGTAATTGTTATCTTTTTCTTCTATAGTGAAAACTCCCCGTGGACCACGTAAAACTGTTGTGTTTGCTCTATGTGAATGTGTTTGCTATTCTAACCCTCGATCTCTTTTAACACCGGAGTTTTCGAAAATTTATCCTTGGTACTACATTATGAAAGGACTTTCAAATTCTTAAATTAAGCACTCAAGAGTACATTGCAGTCCCAAATTTGAAATTAAATTGGTTGACATTGGTGGAATTAATTTGCAAACTATATATCGTTGGATTTCCCTCCTTATGAATTTGGGTCCTAGTCGTTCTTACACAATTAGTTAGGGTTGACATACATGTGTCTGCCAGTGGCTTCTGTAAATCTTGCTGTAATTGCACTAACATGCAGAGTAGATGGATGGCCATGTCAAGGAAGTTCTGCAGTGTAGCTTTAGTTAAACTGCCCAATCATGTATTTGTTTTCTCATCTTACTAAAATTCTGACTTATTAGGTTGTCGGCCTTTCTAGGTTCGTGTTTAATTTATATGAATTCGTTTTCTATTCGGATAGGAGTGAAAAAACACAAGAAACCCTTCAAAGGGATAGAAGTGAAGTCTGCTAATCCAACAAAAAACAAGACTATGTTATCCTGTGGCAAGTCAACCAGTGTTCTTCGTTTGCACACTTGCGAGCGAACAATAATATATTTCTTCTATAGTGAAAAATCATAGTACGAGTGAACCACATAACTGTTGTGTTTGTTTTCGTTGTTTTGATTCTCAATCAATCTCTTTCAACTATTTGCCTAATTAATTTCTCTTCATAGTAAAAAGAATTACGATGGTGAAAGTAGAAAGAATTACACTATAGTTGCAGGTAATGTTCTTTTAGGATTGTCATTTTAATTTTTGAGTTATGAATTACTGAAAAAAAAAAGTTAAATCAATAAATCATTCACCAACAAAATCCAACACTGTATTATTCTGTAATTTTGTATTACATCAATAAAGAATGTTTAAAGAAAATAAAAAATTAGACACGTAAATACATACATACATACACAATCCATAAAATATGAAAACTCAAAGAATTATTATGTAGTAGGAAGTAATAAATGGATTTGAATAAGAAAATAAAAATCTAGTGGTTGAGGAGAGCAACCATGGACAAGAAAAACGGGAGGCAGATGATCACAACCCTTGACCCCACCACAGAGGGAGCAGCGGTTCCTTTGTCTAGGGCCGGCGCAGGAGCCAGCGTATCGTCAAAACTCTGAGCCGAAGACACCGCCGCGAAGAAAGCCACCACTGCAAAAGCAAACACCACCACTTTCATCGCGCTGCTGCTAAAATGCGCAATTTTAATCAGAGATTTGAATCGAAGGAAGAAGAAATTGGAGTGATTGCTTCTATTTGGAAGTGTTGGGTGTACAAATGTGCAGGGTGGGTGTACAAATGTGCAAATGGCAGGTATATATAGTGGCGTGTGAGGCCCGGGGAATTGGGAAAAAGAACATGGGGGGAGAGCTGGATTTAGAGCAACTCCAGTGTAGGAGCCCTTCCCCCTGGCAATTCA
Organism: Gillenia trifoliata; assembly: GCA_018257905.1. Lineage (NCBI taxonomy): Eukaryota > Viridiplantae > Streptophyta > Magnoliopsida > Rosales > Rosaceae > Gillenia > Gillenia trifoliata. Next base: position 818,906 of record CM031086.1, on the reverse strand, counting down.
CTATTCAATCCACCCAGTGAACAGTAATTGCCCTAATGAATAGTGTATTTCCCTGGCAATTGCCTTTTGCATCTCTACCCCTACACTAAAGTTGCTCTGGCAATTGGCAATAAAATATTAGTATTTTTTTATTTATAAAATAATACATAATAATTTTATTTGTAATTTCGGATAAGATTTTTAATCGTTCTCATTGCGCCACGTGTCATTATCCGAAAAGCCAATAGCAATAAAATATTTATATTTTTTTTATTTATAAAATAATTCAAAATAATTTTATTTGTTATTTCGGATAAAATTTTTAATCGTTCTCGTTGCGCCACGTGTCATTATTTGAAAAGACAATTATTGGTGATGGATTTCCAATAAGATTCTCTTACTTTAAATAAAGTACTAAATTCAATAAATTGGAAACAACATAGAGCACTCTATTCAATGAATAAGAAATTACAACCCAAATTTTAAAACATTTTTTTTATCTGAGATCTAACGGTTGATATTAAATCCTTTTTTTTATTACCGTTGCAAATCCAACGGCTCAAATTAAAGAGCCGTTGAGATCGCACGGTCCATGGGAAGCCACGTGGCTTCCCAATGGTAAGTTTGACCGGAACTGAAACGCGAGCCCCACCCGCTGCAACGCTGTCGGCTGAAGTGCCCTACGCGCACGTGAGGTGCACGCGCCTGACATAAAAAAATTTATAAACTTGGCTGACGCCAGGTTGACGTCAGCCCCATCGATGGCTCTGTGGCTGACCCCAGGTTGACGTCAAACTTTGCTCGGGCCTCCACCTTCCCTTGAGCAAGCCACCCGCTGGACCTCCTCCCTCTAGCAACTGGGCCACTTCCCCCCCCCAGCAATCCACCCCGCTGGACTTGCTCTTATGGGGTGGCCACGCTGTGGCGTGGGAACACACAAAAGTAGAGAAAAAGAAAGGGTAAGGGAACCAACCAACGACTATAATTTGGTACTATCGGCTATGAGGGATTGATGTGGGCTAGGTTAGGTTGGGTTGGGACTACGATATCATGAAATTGGGCTTGCCGGCTTCAGATGTAAACTTATCGGCCTTTGTAACAGTTTCGTTTTTTAGTTTTATTTTTGTGTTAAGAGAGAGAAAAAATATGGGAGAAATAAGGGGGAAAAACTTAAATACATGGGTCGCATGTATGCGAGCACACAAAAAATACCCCTAGGTCTATATCATGTCCACCAAATTGCTTTGTGGCCCCTCTCTGTGTGTCTACGGTCTTAATATGATAACATAAGTTTGAGAGAAACTCTCATAGTGGAAATTATACTTTTAAGAGATCATGAGCGTTTAGTTTTAGAAAGGATTTTTGTACACCGTAAGTTTGAGAGAAACTTTAATTATTTAGTTGATAAAAATGATGTGATGTTTGAAATACAACCATAACGATATTTTACGCTAAAAAATGACTTATTGATTGGCCAATTCGTCGTTCTACCGATAATATCGACTGGCCAAGTTGATCTTGTATTTTGAGCATTTTTCTTTTTGGTTTGCAGAACCACTAGATATTATCAGAATGTTCTCTTAGTTGATTGTATTCATCCTTAAATCAATAAAAGTGCTTTCATTTAAAAAAAGGGGAAGTATTTTGACTGAGCTACAAAATGAGACAACCATAAATAATTTGTGATACGACCCGTCCCGAAAAACAATAGTATTCTATTCTCGGAAGTGGGAAATGACCAAAATGCCCTTGGTCGACTTTTTGGTTGACTTCCGTGTCATAATTCGTACAACCCTTTTCTTGGTATTTCCTTGTTGTACTCGTCGTTACGAGCGCATGGACGCGAACAGGACGAAATTCGAACAAATGTTTTACGGGACATTAATTTATCGATGTTCCCGTAATTTTATTTGGACTGTGTTTTGTAATTGGGCTTTGGGCCCAGTGAGCCCAGTAAGCCACTCTTTCCCGTGCTTCCTTCCATCACTCAATCTCTCTGTCTGCATTCACCCTATCTCTTTGCAAACCCATTTTCCCCTCACCCATGGTTTTCTTCCTCGAGAGCCAAACTCGGTGGTTTTCCCTGTGAACCACCCTTCCAGGCAAACCATCACCATGGATCACTCCCAGCTCACCAAAACAAGCCAGAATCCCAAACTCAATCTTGGACCTGGTTTTCCCAGAAACTCCGACGAAACCTTGAAAATTCCCCGGCGAGTATCCCAACGAATCCGACCCCGATCTACTTTATTTTTATCACCATTCCTCTCCTTAAGATCCCTAGAACCTTAATCGAGCCTTGCATGGAAGAAACTGGACTGGAATCGAAGGTTTTAAAGCCGGCCATTTTGACCCGTGGCTTCCCTTCGAATGCGACAAACTCCGACCACATTTTGGCCCCCAAAGTGGTAAAATCATAATCCTTGCCTTCCTAGCTTCATTTTGGTACCTAATTCGTGATAATTGGTTGAGAATTGACTGAGTTATGTTGATTTGAAGATTTTTGGCAAGAAACCCATAATCCGGCGAAACTCCGGCCAGCAGACGGCGACCGACGGCAGCGATGCAGCGGCCGGAAGTTGCAGCGGTCACCGGCGAGCTGACGTCAGCCAACCCGGCCCTTACGTCAGCCAACCGGTCGTGACGTCATCAGACCCGGTCCAGATCAGGTCGAACCGGGGAATATCCCAAAAGTATATTTCGTTCGTTAACTAACGGCGTTAACGGAGTGCCGTTAACTTTAACGGTGCCTGCAACAGCGTGCATGAAGCCGCGTGACCGCGCGTGGCTGCCTTCCACCGGCTAGTGGGGGCACGTGGGACCTCACGGCGGCGCGTGAGGCCATTTGGCAGCGTGTGGCGGCGCACGGCTGCCCACGGTGGCGTTCTTGGGTTTTTCGACCCCGGAACTCCAAATTTGAGTTCCGTACTCTGTTTTCTTTGTAGTTTTCAGTTACTTTATTAATTGTGGGTGTTCTAACTTAGGTTTGACAACCCGAGGAGTACGGTGAGCGTACAAACAAGCAATTACGGCTATGGTCACTGTGAGTGGGCCCTTTCTTTATTAAATTATATATTATATGTGTTTTGAGAAATGATATTTATGCTTATGCCTTGAAATGAGAATTTCAATTATGTTTTGAAGTGAACCTGGGATTTATTTATTACATTACTCGGTTTTAGAAACCTAAATGTTTAGTATATTATCGGTATTTCGGATACGGAATCCGAGAATACCATTTTAGAAAGTTTTACTACGAGATTTACTTGAGAAACGAAATACCCCATTTTATACGAGACTTTACTCGTGGCATGTTTTCATACACGCTTAACTAGGATTGCTTACACAGTGTCTATAGTACTGTCCGGAGCCAGGACCAGCTTCACGTGTATGTTCACACTGCACCGACAAACTCACTTTGGATCCATTGTAGGTGCTAGCCTGTTCTAGTTGCCTTGGCATTCTAGAACTCGTTGTGACGCGCTTAGCGCCAGCTTCACATGTATGTAGTACTTAAGCGTAGATTATTACATCCAGCCTGTTCATGGTAGAATATCTCTGCATGAGCTCGTGTGTTTACACTGCCTACTGAGCGTACTCCGATTTTATATTGTGATTTATGATACCCGATTTCACTGATGCCACAGAGGCTTATGTTATTATTGGAATTCTCGTATTGTCTTTCATGTGTTGATTTCTGCGAAATACTTTATATCTTGATTTTGTGGTTGTTTACCCGTTTTGGAAAATAATTACTTTTCCGTCCTCAACGGTTTTTCATACTTATTATGTAGTATGATTTTCAGAACTATTACGGGTTTTTTACAGCGAGGGATTAGTACTTTCAAAAAAGAAAAATATTAGAAAAACTATTGTTTATGGCCCACTCACATTTCTGTTTTGCGCCCCTTCAGGTTTAGTAGGCTTGGAGCTGTTGACGTCGACTCGTGGTGGCATACCTCTTCCTCAGTGTAGGAAATTCTTTACCAATAATTGTAGATACTCTGTATTTTCTACTCTGTCCAATTAATTATTCTATTATTATTTTCTTCTCGATTCACTCATTCCGTGCACTCTGCCATTATTTTAATTCAAATTCCTTTTAGTTACTCTTTTATCTTTCAAATGGCTTTCGTCACCTCACGAGGTGTCGGCCATCACCCTCGGCTTTTGGGTGTCCATCTGTACATCCGGGTCGGGGTGTGTCAATTTGGTATTGAACCAGCCTTACACAAAATTCAAATATAAGATCTTTCTCTTATATATAAAAAAAAATTTGTCACTGGACCGTAGTCCTAATGACAAATAACACGAAACTTAAACTTTTGATATTGTACGTGAAGATTACAACTATTCACCTAGCTGATAGAACAATTCATGAAAAAAAAATAAAGGGATTTTTTTTGAAATGTCATATAAACTTATACACATTTTTTAATTTGTCATATGAACTAAAACTTTAAGCGATTTGTCATACAACCTTTTTGAAATCATTAATGATTATTTTGGATGGAAAACTTAACGGAGTTAGGGTGGGGTGATAAATTAATGATTTTGGAAAGTTGGTATGATAAATCACTTAAAATTTTAGTTCGTATGACAAATTAAAAAAGGTGTATAAATTCGTATGACATTTCAAAAAAGTTCCCAAAAATAAATTAAATCATTCATGCCATTTTAGTGAGATTGCCATGGCTCCCGAATCTCAGAACCACATAACCATTACAGTTAATATGACAAAACAAATAACATAAGTAATCACAAGACACAAACACCACATATATACACAATTCAAATCATGAAATGGCATTGAGTCCCTCAATGAATAAAGTTGTGAAAGCATCCATTTGAGGCTTTGGTAGGACCAAGCCAACCTCAAGGCCACCCAACATGTCTCTACTTTCATTGAGTGAAATACCTTTCACACCATCAATTCCAATCTCTTCTATTTTTTTAGACCTTCCTCATCCAAAATCTGTCTTGTAGAGATCCACCTTCGGCGACCCGAGAACCACGAAGTGGAGCACCGACCCAAACATCTCCTCCCACTCCGAAATCCACTTCTCTGCCCCTCCCAAAATTGCCTTGTCTAACTTCTTAATAGTGTTTCCGATTGCCTTTGCCGCAACAACAATTCCATTTTCTTTTAATAACACTATCCTTGACGCCATTGTCTGGTCAAATCCGACACAATTATCGATGTATGTATCCAGTACTGGATGACCCAAACGGGTTATCCCACCTGCAATAAACCCAAAATAATTCGAATCCTCACCTCAATAACTCATGTGATTAAGATGATCATTTTCTTGGGTTTAAAGCAAACAAATCCATACAAATGCACATGTTAAGACATATGGTGACAAATGTACCGGATGTGACTCATTTCCTTTGTTGCATAGATCAACAATCCAATTCTTGATGCTCTTCATTTGGACCAAGTCCACCAAAAATGTGGCCCATAAAGATGAGCAACTAAATCAACAGGGCCGGCCTGCCGTGCTCGTTAACAAGAAAGAAGGAACAGACTTTGGGATTGAGAAAAATCAGTCATTCACAACCACTGATGAAGGATTCCTCGAAAAGTTAAGGATTAGTAATCGAACCATTTTTGGTGAATGTCCATTAGCAATGGCATTATTACCGTATCCTAGAACCACTCCTTGTGAAGAAATTCGCTTCCACCACTACCTCAAGAAGATAGCCTCGAGACCAAGTGCATCAACAATAGTCGTACGATCATAAGAGGGCGCTGATTGTACGGCTATTTTTGACGAGTGTCCGAGACGGGAAAATGAGGCCCAAGCCTTGATGAAATTGTTAAAGGTCCTCTCATCACCGACAATTTGGTGGTATGCAAGCCCAATACAAATCCCACAATTTGGGAACACAGTAATTTGAACCGACAACTTGGTGGTACGCAAGCCCAATACAAATCCCCCAGTTTGGGAACACTTAACAAAATATTTGCTGCTCGTGCACCATTCCTACAATGTGCATTACTACCTCTTGATGCTAGCTCGGGCACAAGTGTGTAAAACTCTTCCGCATCTCTTTGTAGGGACTGGCTACAGTGCTCGCAAGCATTAGATGCTCACATTGATCTCACCCTCCTTCCCTCCCTCTCTCCTCTCTCCTCCCTCCTTTTAACGGTGAGATCGGTGTTAGCATTCAATGTTTGCGAGCACTCTAGCCTACTCCCTCTTTGTAAAGTGCTTGAGAGATACTCAAAATCTCCGTCCGAGTAAAAGACAATCAGCGAAACCGAGTCATCTTTTGGGTAGAGGAGCTCGGGCTTTTTGGGATGGGGCCGGGCCAGTAAGGTTCCGGCGAAAGGGTGAAAGTGTTGGAGAGCGAGGAAGAGAGTTCTTGAGGTTTGGGAGGGTGGTGGAAGTGGGAAATGGGAACTCATAGAAGAAAAGAGGTAGGCTTGGAGAGAAGAAGAGCCATGGTATGTCTAGGAAGGTTAGAGGGAGAGAGGGTTTTGGAGCGGCTGATGAGTTTGGTGGAGGAGATACTTGGCATTTCTCAACAAGTTTGGGTTTGGAGAGTCTTGCCATGGATGAGGAGAGAAAAGGCAACAGGAGTGGTGAGCACAAAGCAAAATTGTTGATGAGCTCAAAATTGTTGCATTTCGATTGTGACAAATGAAAAATGTTGCAATACTCGATTCGTGTCCAAAACTCAGTGCATATCGAAGAAGAGAATCGGAGCAGCAAAGAAGAGAATCGGAGCGGCGACGAAGAGAATCGGAGCATCATCTATTTTACGTTCCGATCATCGTTCTCGTCTTCTTCTTTGAATTCTCCGTCCTTGTAGATCGTTTGTCTCGGGATTTGTCAAACTGGAATGGGAGAGATCTTAAGGAGATTGGGTTTGCAGGAAAAGGGATATGATTTTAGGTGGGAGGGCTCGATGTAGTTAATCAGAGGTCTAAGGCTGAGACTCAAAGACTGAGAGTTAAAGAGCTGCGCGATACGAGGAAAAATTTGGGCTGAAATCTTTTTCGTCCATGGCGTTTCTGGAATGTCTAGAAAATGACTTTTATGACGCCTACAAAACGTCGTAGATACAATTTCCATGACAAGTAGCAGACGCCGTAGTTTTTACCGCGTCCACCGAATGCCACTGGAGTGCTATAATTTTAATGGCGCATGTCTAACGTTATCAAAGCCTTTTTAAATGGCATTTTCAATTCCCCTGAGTAATCAATGGTGCAGATGAAGTTTCGATGACGTTTATTTTAGGAAACGTCATAATTTTCTGTCATAAAAGGCCAGTTTTCTTGTAGTCGTAGGGGCATGTGGGGAGTTTAATAGAGGAAAACGATAAACACACATTTTTTAGTCTTTCACACACTCATGTTTAATTTTGTCCATTATTTTCGTTTGATTTATTCAATCTAATGGCCTTAAAAAAAAATGGTGTTTGAAAAGTTAAAAAGAGTGTGTAAGACTCACTTTCCTTAATATATTGTCTAGAAATGTGATTGTATAAATCTAGATGTAGATTCCAATATGATTTAAGAGATCAAGTTCCGTTATGACTTGTAGTACTTGTGAGACAAGTAAACCCACCTAATTAATATAAATAAAGGCATAAGGCCACAAAGGAGCGTATGCAATTCGCAACCATTGAGCTCTCTATTCTCTGTATCTCTCTTGCCGTCCCTCCCCTACCCTCACTCTCTAAATTTTCCTTCAACAAACATAACATTAAGGACCCAGCTAGCATTGGTAATATATCTTTAGTTTTTATTCATGGAATGATGTATGACTGTATGAGTGGTTGGATGGATCTGATGAGATTATAATTATGTTTTGGGGTCCGATAAAATTGCAAATGGATTTTATTATCTACACCCACACATATTCTAATTTTTTAGGAATCATTTGGTAAGCGCTTTTAACGGACTAAAAGTGCTTTTGTCATGTCAGAATCAAACGGTGGGCGTGCACCTCTGAAGGAGAAGCAACATCTCTGTTCGTTGGGTTTGTTCTGGAAAGATGGAGAAGATGTGCACACAGTTGATGAGAAGGATATTATCATGTCAATGGAAGTATTGCAACCCCATTAAAATCTAAAGGAGTTGTTCGTGAGGTATTATTGTGGCGTGAGGTTTGCGAGTTGGTTTTCTTCTCTCATAAATATTGTTTATCTCAGATTGGATAGCTGTAGTAGATGCCAACATCTTCCACCATTGGATCATTTGTCTTCCCTTAAGGTTCTTCAACTTTCAGATTTGGAGAATTTGGAGTACATATCAGACAAGGAGAGGGGTAATAGTACGAGTGATGAGATGATGATGATGTCATTCTTTCCCTCCCTGGAGGACCTCTGTGTAGAATATTGCCCTGTTCTGAAGGGATGGTGGAGGGCGCACACTCATAACAGTGCATCTTCTTCATTATCAACGGAAAATTTGTCGTTCCCGCTCCCTTCGTTTCCTTGTCTTTCTAGTTTGAGGATCTGGGAATGTCCTGTTCTAACTTCCATGCCTCTTTATCCAAATGTGGATACATTAAATCTCAGTGGGATCAGCTCGAAGGTCCTTCCTTCCTTGTTTGTTAAAGTTGGAACACATGATGGTGGTGTTGATGTTTCTGCCTCTTCTTCTTCCCCTGTTTTCTCCAAATTAACAGATCTGTCGCTTTTACACTTAGATGGTATTGTAGCCTTTTGTTCGGTACACCTATGCCGAAGCAGAGTGTGAACTTCGTTACATCCCTGCCAAAGCAGGGCATGCCGTCGGGTGGGTTTCAACCGAGACTGCAGTCTAGCTTCGGTACGTCCCTGCCGAAGCAGGGCTTGTACTTCGATAGACTCCAGCCAAAGTTGGGTCACACCTTTCGGTAGACTCCAACTAAAGTTGGGTCTTGACCGTTCGGTACCTCCCAACCGAATCACTAGGGTACTTCTCTCACTGTTGTACTTTTCAGTGAGTAATGTGGTAGTAATCAGATCATAAAATTTAGTGAACATCTGCTCCCTACAATGCTACTTTAGGAGCATGGAAAGAGGAGAAAAATATTCTCCTGTCAAAATTCAATCGGATTCTATAAACTTTAATATCGTACCTATTTATGGATGAGTTTCAATCATGTCTTGCGTCAGGCAAGATATGTCTTGCTTCGGGCAAGATCATCTTTTTATGATTGAAACAGTCTGTAGAGTGAGTCAAAGAGCTATGGAATCCTCGTCATCGAGGTACTTCCATTTATAATGCTTCAGGCATAAGTCTTCGAATGAAGATCATGGTAGAGGCTTATTTAGCTCTATCCACGCCATTGTTGGCTTCAGTGTTTCTCAGCTTTTCAGTAGTCCAGTGGAGGTTGATAACTCGTGCCCACATAAAGTAGTTTCTGCCAGAAACTTCCATGTCAGTGAAATCGAACTTGTTACGGTTCAACAATCCACTGGATGAAGGGAACAAAATTGTGGTTGATGCTTATGGAAAATAAATTCTCCATAAGCAGTAAAGTTAGAACATTCGGGTTCTAAGACATGCTTTGGTTTAGTGGATTAATCATGGAGAACTTCGGGTCTCTACATGAGTGGTGAGTTTTAGGAAACATAAAAAATGTCTCTATGACACTTTTTCGAAACTACGGGTTAGAATTTTATGAACTCCGGGTTCATGGGTACCTACAAGCAAACCCAGTATATTAAAAAACAATATATATATATATATATAACACACAGGTAGATGAACATAAATCTACAAGGCCCACGAGGTGTGAAAATCGATGCCCAAAAAATTTGGGTGGACCAAGTTTGGAGCTGCAGGCTTAGGCCATCTCCAATGGTATTCCTATATTTAGCCTCTATTCCTAAATATAGCACACCAAAAATATAGTATTTAAAGAAATAGTGGTGTGCTATAATTTTCTATCTCCAATGTGCAGGGGCTATATTTTGTTTCTCTCAATATTTTATTACTTTTTAGCATATTGAGAAATATTATGGTACATCACTCACACAGCAACTACTATATATTATTCAAATTAATTAAACTACTATTTACACTTATGTAAACATATTTTATGGAACAAATTGTTTAAGAAGATATATATTGACAAATAGTTCGGATATGGCACGTGTAAAATTACAACAAATTTTACACCTAAAAATTTAAATACTAAAAATAAAAAATTACAACTTTGAAATTAAAGATACGAAATACTTAAAAATTAAGACAACCTAAACATTAACAAGACAACTACTTAAAGCGGATAGTCATCATCGCTCTCCACATCCTCTATCAGTGACTTGAACATGAATAGCGGAAACAACTCATGTGAACGGGTGTCGCCTTAATTTCCCTCTTCTTCGAATTTCCCTCTTCTTCGAATTTTCCTCTTCTTCTCATCCAAGAAACGCCTTGGTGTTTGGCGTATATTTTTGGCATTAAAAATTTATTATCTTAAAAACGGTTAGAAACGGTAAGTTTTTATTTTAAATTTAAAAAAAAAAAAAAAAAAAAATCACAACGGCTAGTTGTATCGGCTGCCTTTTCGACCATAGTTGGATGAATTTGCCCCCTCATCTGGACTGAGAAAGGCAGCAGGTGTATGATAAACATGCAACCTGCTGCACGGAATCAAAAACTCAAATCTCTCCCACTTGCTTTTTCTTAAGGCCCCGAGTGAGAACGGAGTGTTGGCCCAGCTCTAATTTGGAGGCCACATTTGGCAGAAGCCTCCCTCCCTTCGGCCTTGGAATCTTTTTTTCAAGATTCCAAGTAGCCCTCCATTGGAGATGGATTTTACAATAAAATGGGCTACATCAAGGAATCGGCTTCCCATTGGAGATGGCCTTAAATAAGAAGAAGTTGGGCTGCAGGCCAGCTATGAGGAGTGAGTAGGAGGCCCAAAGCCCAAGCTTGAGCTGTTTCAGTGGGCTGGAAAACCAAGGTCCATTGTGGGTAGGAAGAAAAAATAATGGGAGAAGGCTGGGCCTAGAAGTTGAGCCAAGTTCGGCAAAGCCCATAGGGGCTCGCGACAGTCTGTACCAAACCTAGCTAGAGCTGGATGAGGGTTTTCCCGGATGAAAACGACGGCGTCACTGCAAGTGGTGTGCTCTTAGTCCAGAGGTCAGGACGAAGGCCTCGGTTTCGACTGGAGAAAACCGAAAAATTTGGACGGAGATGTGATCTCGAAGTCGGGGTCCAAAACCGATGGCAATTCAGTTTGAATCTCGAGAATCCGACAGGATTTCAACTTGAGAAATCTCATCAAGTCATCGGGGACGACGGAGTCCATGGGAAGGGACGACTGTAGGTCGTCGGTGTTCTGGGATTGCTAGAATCTGGTGGGTTTGTAGCGGTGAGTTAGCTGCAGGACAACCTGGTCGCGGCCTGGGTTTTGGATAGGTCGGCTCGACTGGAGCTGTGGCTTGGCTCAGCTCGGCTTGGCTTTAAGTCGTCGCTCACACCCAAGGCTTTTTTTCAAAAAATTAAAAAACCCTAATTTTTCTTTTATTCACACAATCACCTAATTCACATTAATCTATAGCAAATATATTAAATTAAATGCGGACACAATATTGAGCTGAAGATTATAATTATTTTAAAAGCGTAAAAATTGGGTTCATGCAATCAAGACTGAAAAAATATCGAAATTGAAGCCGTGTTTTAGAAGTTCTTGGATTGCAGATGATGATGGTGGATCAATTTGTAGGAGAATTGCCTTCAACTCCAGATTTCTATCTTTAATGCGTTGAATCTTGTTAAACATAAAACAACAAGGAGAAAATTGAATCAATAGCAAGTATATTAATTCAATAAAATAAAGAGTAAATCAAAATAAGAATTATTGAAAATAATACTCCCTATGATTGAAGATTGACAAAAATCTGGTATAATTCTCTTTAGCATAACATAAAGAGCGTGCTGATAATGTGTTATGACCTAAATTTAGAGAGAGAGTAGAGAGGTGCAGCAAAGAGAGAGAATAAGGCTTAGGAAAGTTGTGGTACGATTTCCCTTATGCCAGTGTCTTTATTTATAATAAACCACAAGGAGAGAGAAATTTGATCTCTAAGTAAGTACATACCTAATAGAATAGAATCACTAGATTTACAATAGTATCCTAATCCATATCTACCAAGGATTTACACAATCACACTATGTCAATATGAATTGTATAAATTGCATATAATGTGGGTGGAGAAATAGTAGCACTATTGTTGTAAATAATATTTATTATGTGGCTGTTCATTTATCGGTCAATATGTAATATCTCAATAGTTTAACACCTTTCTATATAAATTCTAAGCCTATAAATAGACAATCTAATGAGAAGGAAAGAACACTCATATTTCTCTTCACAATCTCTCTAATCTCTCTCTTGTTCTCTCTCTATTTATATATTTTATTTCTAACACATTATTAGCACGATTTAGGAAACATTGATAATTTTGAAAAATAATTTTATCAGCATTATTTAAGAAGATGAGCATGCTGATTACCTTTATCCCACTGCTCTTTCTCTATTGGAGTTAGAGAATAGAGAAAGTCACATATTTTATTGAAATTTTAATTTAATCAATTGGCATAAAAGAAAATCTGTTACTTTTATTGCTAATTAGATTATAATTAAATACTCAATAAAATATGTGACTTTCTCTATTCTCTAACTCTAATAGAGCATTCTAAATTTACTCATTTTTTATGTCGTTAAATTATATATAATGATGAGTTTAAATACAAGAGATCAGGACATGCAGTCCTTTTAACTCTCATCATATAACGAGAAACGGACCATAGTCCATTTATTCTCAATCCTCATCAACGATGAGTGGGAGGCTTATAGCCTCACATATGAATATGAAATTCTTATTCAAGCAATTGGAAGCCTATAGTTCATTGCATATATATATAACCCATATGGGTTTTGAACGTGTTGGACTCAGTGATTGAACCATCTTAGTCAAATTTGACTTTGAGTATTTTTTTCTCCGACACTAATAAGAATTAATTTTTTTCTTTTTTTAGGAATGAAATTGTACATCCTAGTGACAAATAGTCACTACTAAAAATTTGGTCTACCGCAACACTGGAAAGACATCAGAAAAATAAATAAGTGATGTCGTTATTGTCTTAGACATCGAATAAGTAAACAATGATGTCTTATATGGTTAATAGCATTGCTAAAAAATAAAACTAATTACGACTGATGTCTTATATGGTTAATAGCATCGCTAAAAAATAAAACTAATTACGACTGATGTCTTATATGTTTAATAACATCAGCATTTCTTATAACTAATTACAAGTGATGTATTTCTTATTCTATTTAGCATCAGTTTTTTAAATTACTGATATCTTTCTTTTCTTCATTATTTTTAACGTTTTTTCATTGTGAAAAAACTGATGCCATTAACAATACTTGATTTCCCACACAAACATTTTCGTGAAATTTTGTAACTCCCTCCCAAAATTTTTCCCTTTAGTCTCTCTCTCTCTCTCTCATAAATCCTTCACCAGAAATTACACCTCTCTTTACGCGAGCTGCCAGTCTTCCAAGAAATTGAGCCAAAATCTCTCTCCAACCCAGCTTCTCAGTCGAACTCGCTCTCAATCGACTCTCCCTCTCTCGAAACCCTCTTAGCTGTCAATCCCTATCTCCTTAGCTGAGTCCACGACTTCGAAGAAATTGGAACTTCCACGAAGCTGGTACGTTAGTTTCCTTCGGTGGAAACAAAGGTGAGGTTATTCTCTGAAACATTGTATGATAATCTGGGTTTTTTGGGGTAAAGTTTCTGATAATTTAGGTTGTGTTATTGTTATTACTTGGTTTTAATCTTAGATCTGAACTCATAGTTGAGAAAATTAGGTTTTATTCTGTATTTTAGGTTTCTGAAATTCATAGATTTGATCTGAACACCAGTATGTATGAAATTCTGCATTGAGATGAATTGTTTTTTCCCCGCATTGATTTATAAGAGGTTATGGGGTGCCTTGAAATTGGTTCATTTTCTAGGTCGGAATGCTTGGAATTTATGTCCTTTCTAAATTGTTCTTTTACTGGTTTTAATTTGATTCTATTATTTGGTTTTCTTTTTGCAAGTTGCAATTTCTGAGGTTTGATTTTGGCATGAGTATCTATTTACTTGGAGGTTCGTTGAATATAGTAATTTTTGGAATTTGCTCTGTTTTAATTTGGATCTTGTTCTCGTGAATCTTATGAGATGGTTTAGCAGCTTCTTAGATGGGTTTTCCTATTTTCAATGTTTTGTTTTCATGTGTGTGTGTATGCAGTGAGTGTGTGTGTGCAGTATGCAGTATGCACGGTGTGTGTGTGTGCAGTATGCAGTAGTGAGTGTGTGTGTGTGCAGTATGCAGTATGCATGGTGTGTGTGTGTGCATTGTGCATGTGTGTGCAGTATGCAGTAATGAGTGTGTGTGTATGCAGTGAGTGTGTGTGTATGCAGTGAGTGTGTGTGTATGCAGTGAGTGTGTGTGTGTGTATGCAGTGAGTGTGTGTGTGTGTGTGTATGCAGTGAGTGTGTGTGTGCATTGTGCGTGTGTGTGTGCAATATGCAGTATGCAAGGTGTGTGTGTGTGTGCATTGTGCATGTGTGTGTGCAGTATGCAGTATGCAAGGTGTGTGTGTGTGTGCATTGTGCATGTGTGTGTGCAGTATGCAGTATGCAGGGTGTGTGTGTGTGCATTGTGCGTATGTGTGTGCAGTATGCATTAGTGAGTGTGTGTGTGTGTGTATGCATTGTGCGTGTGTGTGTGCAGTATGCAGTATGCAGGGTGTGTGTGTGTGTGTGTGTGCATTGTGCGTGTGTGTGTGCAGTATGCAGTAGTGAGTGAGTGTGTGTGCAGTATGCAGGGTGTGTGTGCAGTATGCAGAAGTGAGTGTGTGTGTGTGCATTGTGCGTGTGTGTGTGCAGTATGCGGTAGTGAGTGTGTGTGTGTGTGTGTGTGCGTGTTTAATGGATTCCCTTGGACCTCAATCCCGTTACGACGAGTGGAAAACAATTGTAATCAAGTAAGATCACTATCTTAGAGCCTTGTTGAATAGTTTTGTAACTGAGCAAATTATAACACATGTATTGTTTGGCTTGTGAAGTGGGGTTCAAAAATATAATGCCCGAATTGGTAAACAAGCTCACAAAATACCTATATGGAGACAATTAACGGTATGTAGGTGTACTTATAAAAATGCATATTGGTTTTATTGATTTAAGAGATACATAACTACAAAGTGTTGTGTTTCTTAATGATACATAGGGTGCTCCTAAACAACCAACTCATGTGGAATGCGGGTATTGTGTTATGAGATATATGAAGGAGATTATTGAAGATGAAAGTCTTTCATTTAAATATAAGGTATATATATGGGTTTTTTATTTGTCTTATCAAATATTAGGCCTTAGATTTTATTGTTTAGTTAGAATGTTTTACACATGCCAACTGTTTATAAATTTATTTTTCAGTTTGCATGCCCAGCAAATATGACCAAGTGTTACAACCAAGAGGACTTTGACGAGGCGCGAAGTGAATGGGCAGATGTAGTCTTCTCTTGGATTACTTGAGTCGATAGAGTTCATGGAATGCTCCCTGGCCTTACTATTGGTCTGGCCTATCTCCTTAATTTTTTTGGGACTTATTTTGAGTAGCACATGAAATTTGTTTTGAAGTGTAACAAAATAGTGCTAATATATATTTATATGTGTTCTAATATGGGATAATTTGAACTATTAATGTTTCAATGCATGTAGGCGTTAATAGTTCAAATCTCATATATTAGAAACAACATGATGATGAGCATATAGAGGCTTAGGTAGAAGGACCTCAATTATAAATGATCTCAATTATACTTACTAGAACATATATGTTAGACAAGTACTTCATCTAAGTGTTTATTAATGAATGAATGTATTGTATTTTGTTATATAAATGAAGATGGTATCCTATACTGTTGTTGAAGTGTTTATTTTGGTGCCTTAAAAAACCAAGGCAACCAATATCACTAAAATTGTGATGCATATTTAATATCTATAGCAATGGAAGTCAATGCAATACCAAAGAAGTCAACAATTTTTCATATTAACGACACCGACCTGTTGTAACACTGAGGTTATTTGATGCTAAAAACATCAGTTTTTTAAATAAACTCGATGTGGTTATAGTACATAGGCATCAGTTTTTTGCCAAAAGATGATGCAACAACAATTTTTAGCATCACTTTTTTTTTCAAAAAACGATGCAATAGAACTTTTTAGCATCATATGTCAACTAAAAATATGTGGAAATCAACATAATTTTACCATAAAGACATCGGAAAACACTAAAAAGTGAGGTGATAAACTATCATTGGCAACGGAGAGAAATTGATGCCTAAAATGTGGAGAATTAGCATCACCTCCCAATACATCGGTACATATATAGGAAAGGCAACATAATTTCACTGATGCTGAAGGTTCCAAACTTTGAACTCCCTAAAAGTGAATTAGGGGTCGTGAATTAGCACTGATACATCTGCTTTTGTCTCATCCAAATTATATACGACAGATATATAGGTTCCAAACTTTGTCTCATGCGCTTTTGTCGTGAATTAGCATTAATTTGTCGCATGCCTAATGCACTACAGATATATAGGTTCCAAATTTTGAACTCCCTAAAAGTGGAGATTAAAGAAAAAGTTCAAGCCCTATTAAGAATAACGCTCCATGGGAGGTTATGATCCAATTCTCTAAGTAATTCATCTTAAGATGTTTGTACTAGTGACAATGGAAGCCCCAAAGAGGCGCTGTACCTAAGCAATGAGATACTTATAAATTACGCATGCGCATGCAAATGAGAATTGTTGGATCACGAATTGATGATAATCGATAATTTTGATTATAGTAGCTACTCATATCATCAAGGGCTATTAAGTCACGTTTTTCCATTAATGTCCACAAATTGTAAAAGGGTTGGCCAAATTGGAAAGAGACATATTTCATTTTTTAGAGTCATTGAAAAACGTGAAAGTGAACCTATAGTTACCCCAAAAGTTATTCTTGGATGTTTATAATAAAGTAAAATAAAATCACTATATGGTATAATGCTTCTTGGTAGAGACATAGTAGGCACAATCACATTTCTATAAGTACAGTGTTATTTTAACGTGAGACTTATGGCATGTGGAGACTACATACTACTTGAGATTTTTAAGTTTATCTCTCGAAGTGGATAGTATAGAAAATGCAATTGAAATGCTTTATTAAAGATTTCAAGGTAAGAGCCTAAAGCTCAATGTATGTACTCATATACCAATATTATATTCTAGATAAATTTGGTATACATTGCCTCAATGAGTATTTTTGTTAGTTCGAACCAAAATTATATTGTTGCAACATACTATTTGAAGAGCCTATAAGGCTATTTGTATATATGTTTTATATCTACCATGGAGTTTAAACTACTCCTGGTTTATTTTGAATCTTAGATATTATATTTGTATTTATTTGTTCTTGGCAGGAATACAAACGACTATTGTCAACTCTCAATAAACCTCTGCCCAGTGTCAACTTCTACTCAAGTTTAATTTCTTA